>CP126890.1:47592500-48172500 GCA_030440675.1 Furcifer pardalis | reverse complement strand
GAGTTACATATGCATGAGAAAGGAATGAAGATACAGTATTTGATTTTTGACAGTTTCATTTATAGGATAATCTGCACAGGAAGCTTATTTCATCAGGGCTACGCTGTCTTTCAGATGAATGCTTTTAAAGTGCTCTCTCATTATCGGCATTATATTATGATGAGTGTAAACATAGAAGCATTGAGTAAGTGCCTGGAAGTTAATGGCTGTGGTAGTATTCAAACGCCAATACTTATAGATTCCTGCCCTCCAAATGTAAGTGGTTTTGTACAAAGCACGGAAGCAGGCAAACAAACTAGCTGCATTATTCCCCATTTGAGAGTCTTTCAAATCCAGCATAATTAAAATACTCTCTTGAGGTTTCTTTCGTGGCTGTGAGACCATGAGTGTTCCGTACATTTAAAGTGTGTGTCCAAAACATATTGGCAACCAGCCTTACAATCAAGTCACACAGATTGCATTGGCAATACATTAATAAGATTTTACACTGGAAAAATGCAGCTACTGTGACTGCTGGTATTACTGTTGTTGCTATGTGTCATCAAGTCAGAATTGACAGGCATTCAAGGTAAGTGTGATATTTAAGAAGTGATCATGGCTATGTGGGGGTTTGAACCTAGGCCTCCTGTGTCCTAGTCTATCACTTTACCCACTACACCACATTGGGTATAGATACTATCATTACCAACAGCAATAACTCACCGTTCTTACTCTCAAGTCGACTGAAACCTGAAAAAAAGTGCCATTTCTATTATAAGCATCGAGGTAGGGGATAACCTGGGGGTAATTGACTGGACAGCCCCACAGTGAAGGACAGTTCATGAGAATTCCAAGAAAATATGCCTACGCCTGCTAATATTTCTTTTTATATTAAAAAACAACCAAATTATCATGCGACAATATACACTGCTTTAAAGAGGAAACCAGTTTGACTGCAGAAAATATGCTATGATGGCATTCAATACTTGAAAACTGAAATCGCAGAAGAAGCTGAATATTTCATTGATTATTTAGATGCTTCAGTGGCTCAAGCGGCTAAGATGCTGACTGGGAGGTGGAAGGTCAGCAGTTCAATTCCCGAGTACTGCAGGATGGAATGAGCTCCCATCTTTGTCCCAGCTCCTGCCAAACTAGCAGTTTGAAAGCAAGGAATTGCAAGTAGATAAATAGGGACCACTTCGGTGGGAAGGTAACAGCGTTCCGTGCGCTCCGGTGTCTAGTCATGCCTGCCACATGACCACGGAAATGTCTGCAGAAGGAGACAGCACTGGCTCTTTGGCTTTGAAACAGGGATGAGCACTGAACCCTAGAGTCAGATACAACTGGCTTTCGAGCAAGGGAAACCTTTACCTTTACCTTCTTCCCTAAATTATTACTATAAAATTGTTTAATAACATTTTAAAATGTGCATCAAATAAAAAGATAAATTTTTAAGATTAAGTGTGTTTACAAAGAGAATCTGGAGGTCTCCAGCATTTTATTCCAAATGTTAGAGGATTCACCACATTATTCCCATGTGATGTTTCATAAGTAATAGAAAGAAGCCAAGTTGAGATAAAATTATTAAAATCTGTGCTTCTATTTGCATTCCTTCTTCTTCTAGTCTTCCTATTAATGAAAGAACTCACACTCAATTATCTCATCCATTCAAGGAAAGAGCTACAGAATTTTTCCAATGCTACATTGTCCAGACTAAAAGGAGAATGTGAGAAGATGTCATAATTGTAGCACTCTGCGAGAAATTTAACGGTGTTGGTGACTGATTTAATTGAAATTGTTGGCTTGATGTACTTTTCTATTTCTTTGTATATCATTGACCAAAAAGGATTGCATTTATTACCCATGACTGCGGTGGCTAACATTAAGGAGGCCCTTAACATCAAGGAGGCCCTTAACATCAAGAAGGCCCTTAACATCAAGGAGGCCCTTAACATCAAGAAGGCCCTTAACATCAAGGAGACCCTTCATGTTCATGACCTGAGGAGAGCCATGGAGCTGTCCAAGGAGAGATCTCAATGGAGATCCTTTGTGGAATCCTCTACACTGCAAGGTAGAAGAGGAGGCGATTAAGTAAGTTAAGTAAGTAAGACTGTGGTGGCTTAGTGGTTAAGATACTGAATTTGATGATTGGAAGGTCAGCAGTTTGAGACCTGAGTGCTACATGACAGAGTGAGCTTCCATCTTTGTCCCAGCTCTTGCCAACCTAGCAATTTGAAAGCAAGTAATTACAAGACATAAATAGGTACCGCTTTAGTGGGAAAGGCAACAGTGTTCCATGCCCTCCAGTGTCTAGTCATGCCTGCCACATGACCACAGAAATGTCTGCAGATGCAAACAGTGCTGGCTCTTTGGCTATAAACGAAGATAAGCACCACACCCCTAGAGTTGAATATGACTGGCTTTTGAGCAAGGGCGAAATTCACCTTACCGTAATTGTGAGTGCAATCCAATAGCTGCTGCTCCTTCTTAATGTGAGATGATATGCAGGGCATGCCATCTCAGATTATCACTTTGGGTTTATGCTTTTGCAAGAGCACACCCTACTCAGATGTCAACAGCAAAGTAGCTGACCCTTTTTCCATGAGGGGAAATGGCCTTGTGCATGTTACCCCAGCTAGGTTTTTTCTTTTCAAAATGGGCCTTTCAAGGTTAAGAGCTACCATATTTTCCAGTTCTCCTTTGGCTGGACTAACAGATGTGTAGCTTCTTCTCCTAGGCCTATCTTAAGAGTAGGAGCCTAGACAATGCTCTTTATCACCACCATTAACCTCTGTACTCCTCCTCATTCCCTTTCATCCCTGTGATGAAATGACCTGGAAAGTTTGTGGCAGCTGTCCTTTGCCTCCACTTTCTTTCCAGTGCCCTTTGTGCCTTGAGGCTAGGTTTGAACAAGGTAGAATTAAAGTATCACTGCAGCAGCTTCTGTAGTCAGCAACAGAGTCAGATGTTGCTGTTGACTCACGTTCACTGGTTCTTATGGTCACCCTTACCTTAACATGTGTTTTATTTCTAGTTTCTGATTCTCTGCCCCAGGCCAAAGAGTAGATTTTACATGTACATACTCTGCCCTTTACCCTTTCTTGGTACTTGTGCAATATAATTGGCATCTTCCAACATCTAACTCCATCTCTAGTTCATTTTATAGAAACTCTTTGTTGTATAGTGGTACCTTGAGTTACAAATTTAATGTGTTCCAAGCATTTTTTCATGTTATAAAAAATGTGTAACTCAAATTTCCCATAGGAATGCATTGAAAACCAAAATTCATAACCTGAAACATGGTTTCCCATAGGAATGCATTGAAAACCAATTACCTGTAATCTGTTTTGGGAAAATTCATAACTTGAGCCATTATTTTCAATTGATTTTCATTCATAGTGTGAAAACTTTGTAATTCAAACCATTTGTAACTCGAGGTACCACTGTACACTTCATTTGCTATTTGGCACATTCATATGAAACTCCTCTTGTTCCCAACCTCAACAAGATGCTTTGTGATGCCCTGCCTATGTCTGAAGGTCTCCGTCTTGATTTTAATTTCCCACAATTCCCACACAGAACAAAACCAGACTGGGGCATTGTGGGTAATGTACTACTGCTGCCAACAGGGGTCTGCTTGACTATGGCAGTTCCCATAGCTTGCTAAGTGGGTGGTGCCAGAGCTCCTAGGTGTTATATAACTATCTTAAAGTTCTCTCATATCATGATAATCCATGATAACTTTTTTACATCTACACACAAAGAGGCAGCATCAATAAAAATTATAAATCCCACCCACACTGGAGTATTTCTTTATTTCACTGAAGAATAAATGAAATGTTTTATTTGATTATCTACCCTAAAGATTCTTCAGAAATTATGCATCCACCAGGGGGAAAAATGTTCAGTCTATTAGTATTCATGCCTACCAGTCACCAATCTAAAAACGGAAACCATTTCCTTGGGGACAAGAGAAAAAGTGATGTTTTATGAACTGCTGCTCCCAACCCCAAGTCACTGCTACTGAAACAGTAAAAACTCCATATCTATTTGATCCAGAATCACAAGGAAAGGTAAATCCAAGAGAATTTTTATAGAAACATGGTTTTGAGGAAAGAGAAAAGGCTATCCACACATTCTGTAACACACAGTAAATATAACTAAAGAAGAGTGGCTTGTCTCTACACACCAGGGCCATTGGGGGGAGGGGGCGCCCGGGTGGCACTTTTTGTGCGATGGGTGTTCTTGGACTACAATTCCCAGAAGTCCTAGCGGGAGAGGACACCAGCATCCACTAGGGGGCAGCAAATTTGGCTTAAGCCCCACGAGGCTGAAATCCATGTGACGCTACTGCTACACACCACATGTGAGAAGCAAAAGTTAAGAATGACTGCTATCTATGGAGTTTCTCCATGGTATAAACAATCATGCAACCAGTGACAGTAGTCTAATGACTGCCAGAAGTAACTACAGTAGTTCATTCCAATTGCAAATAATCGATCAACTATAAAGCTGCATTTACACCCTTGCCAACCACTCATCAGGACTCAACAGCAGGCACAGGGATAAAAACTGCTTTATTACAGCTGATTACACATCAGCTATAAATTGGCTTTTATCCCCGTGCCTAACACTGCTATAAACTGCTGCCCTGTGGTATAAATCCCACTCTCTTCCTGTGTATCTCACTATTGCTTGAATGTCCACAAGCCAGAGAAAGGCAGCAGTGTAATGCATGGCACTTAAACAATATGATATAACTGCCAATTAGTGAAGCCACACCTCCATAATGATAAAAGTAACTTAAAAGTTGCAATACTTTTTTCATAAACTGAATGATGTTGTCAAGTTACAATCATATTGTAATGTTGCATTACCTTGATCATTGAAGGAAAGGAGCTAATGAAAAGTAACTTACAATCTAGAAGTATTTATTTTTAAGCTATGAGTAACCACTGAAGCTCCCCAGAACTGTATAAAGCAGGGGTGCCCAAACTATGGCCTGTGGGCCCAATTAGGCCCCTGCTTATCATTAATGCAGCCTGCAGTGAGCACCTGGGCTCACCATGAACCGCCCCCCACCCTCCTCCTCCGCCTGACATCAGCAAGTCTGGAGGTGACTAAGGCATGTGTGACCATGAGCAAGGAGTCCCGATCTAGGAACGACCATAACTAGCGAATCACACGAAGTTGTGCAAAGGCCCTCCTGGCCACGACTGTCACCTACTCTTTGAGCAGTAGTCGTGAGTCCAGGAGGACCCCCAGATTACGTACCGGGTCTGTTTGGGGCAGAGCTGCCCCATCCAGAACCAAAGATGGTAGTTCCTGAGATAACACAGGACCCCCTACCCACAGCCACTCAGTCTTGCCAGGATTCAGCTGAAGCCCGTTGTCCCCCATCCAGACCCTCACAGCCTCCAGGCACCTGGAAAGGACTTCCACTGCATCGCTAGTGTTCCCACGGGCTGAGATATACAATTGGGTATCCTCTGCATATTGACGATACCTCACCCCATGGGAACGGATGATCTCACCCAACGGTTTCATGTAGATATTAAATAGGAGAGGTGAGAGCACCGAGCCTTGAGGCACCCCATATTGGAGCAGCCTAGGGCTGGACATCTCACCCTCCAACCACACCAACTGGGTCCGTCCCTTCAGAAATGAGGAAAACCAAGCCAAAACTGTGCCCTGGATCCCCAATCCTCAGAGCCTTCCCAGAAGGATACCGTGGTCGACGGTATCGAACGCCGCTGAGAGGTCAAGAAGAACCAGGATGGATGGATATCCACCATCCCGCTCCCTCCAGAGATCATCTACCAGTGCGACAAATGGAGTTTCTGTACCATATCTGGGCCTGAATCCTGACTGAAAAGGTTCCAGATAATCCGCTTCATCCAGGATCTCCTGTAGCCGCCATGCCACTGCCTTTTCCAATACTTTACCCAAAAAGGGTAAGTTGGATACAGGTCGAAAATCGGCCATTATGGTTGGGTCGAGGGAAGCCTTCTTCAGGAGGGGGTGCACCAATGTATGTTTTAAAGATGCCAGAAAAAAAACCCTCCCAGAGCGAGGAATTAATACTTGCCTCGACCCAGCGGCCAGTCACCATCCTGGCCGATTTAACAAACCAGGCAGGACAAGAGTCTAATATGCAGGCAGTAGCACGGACAGCTCCCAGGAGCCTGTCTACTTCCTCAGGGACAACTGGATCGAACTGATCCCAGATAACATGGCAAGACTGTACCTCAGACAACCCCAGCTCTACATTTTCCATGCCGGGATTCAACTTCAAGCGAATCCTTGCTGTCCAGGGGACTCTCAAAACTCTCCTCCAACTGACTATTGGATTTAATGATGGATGAAGTTTCTCCTTAACTCCCATATGCTATACACCTGATTATCATGTAAGGAGCACATCTTCCTTCAGCTTGAATCTATGACAACAACCATGGGCTGCCCTGGTTAAATAGCCTTATTTTGGGGACTTATTACTAAGCAACATAGTATTGTAAGACATTCACTCTCCAGATGTCCTGAGTCCTGAGATAATCACAAAATGTTGGGTTTTGGTGCCTTGTGCATTTCTGTACTGTTTTGAGAAGTGTTTGTTTCCTCCTTCAGTTTTCCAAACATGTTTCAGGCTGGAGGTTTGAGAATAATTTTAATTTTTAAAACCACTGTTGCCCTCTTTGATATGGAAAGGAGGCAAGCAATGCACAAGCAACTTTTAAGTGTGTATGCGTGCCTGAATGTGTTTGCAGTTCATTATAAAACATGACTGGAATGTTGTGAGTTTCATTTTGCTAACAAAATACACTTGCCAGCTGCTTGGGGACTCAGAATATGAACTAGGTGATGCCATGGAAGGAAATGTGAAAATGATAGGTAGGTTCATTCGTTCGTTCATTTTTCCTTCCTTCCTTCCTTCCTTTCCTGAAGACAATACATATTGTCTTCCATTGTTGTTCAGTCGCAGTCGATTCTGACCCTTTGCGACCCTATGGACCATCTAGCCATCTCATTCTCATTTTTTTGCCCTTGACCTTTCCCAGCATCAAGGCTTTTTCAAATTAATCCTCTCTTCTCATTTGATGTCCGAAGTACTTTAGCTTCATCTTCAATATTTGACCTTCCAAGGAACAGTTGGGGTTGATTTCTTTTAAGATTGACCTACTCATTCTCCTCGCTATCCAGGGTACTCAAAATTCTCCTCCAACACCACACTTCAAAGGCATCTATTCTTCTGCACTCAGTTTTCCTAATGGTCCAGCTCTCACAACCATACATTGCCACAGGAAATACCATTGCTCTGACTATGCAGAGTTTTGTTTGCAAGGTGATGTCTCTACTTTTAACTATGTTCCCCAGGTTTCTCATAGCTTGCCTCCCAAGAATCAGTTGCCTTTTTATTTAACGGATCTTGGATCCTAAGAATGTAAAGTCTGTCATTGCTTCTACTTCTTCCCCATCTGTTTTCCAGGAAGTGATAGGGCCTATGCCATTATCTTGGTTTTCTTGATCTCACCATATTTACTTCAAAAATCAGATACAGTGGTACCTCGCTTAAAGAGCACAATGTGTTCCACAGGATTGGTCTTTAAGCGAGTTTGCTCTTTAAGCGAAACACCATTGTAAGTGACCAATTGTGACTTCTGGTGGGGGGCATTGTGAACCCCGATTTATTTGTTAAGCAAGTTTTTGGTTGGTTTTATTTGTTAAGCAAAGCAAACATTCAGAAAAAATTCTGCTCTTTAAGCGAGTTACTCTTTAAGCGAGGCGCTCTTTATGCGAGGTTTGACTGTATATATAATGGTTCCATACTTGTGATTATTATTAGGGTCACTTGTTAATGAACTCAGACAGCTAAAAAGAAGAAGAAAAGCTGGGGTGGTAGTCCTATGTCAATTTTAATGCACACCATCAGATACTTTATTTAGAAAGGTAAGAGTCCCCAGCAGAGCCATCAGTACCCCTCTCAATTGATTTCAAAATCTAAATGAGATAGGAATAGATATACATTGCTGATAAACAGAAAGCATGACACCAGAAATGGGTGATGCTATATAGGGGCTTGTTTCTCATTGCACAAAAGCATTTGGGGAAAAGAGAAGATTTGTTTGCGCCTTTGATTGTTCTCAAATTGATGTAGAACCTCATTGTATGGAATAAATATAGTGATAGACAACTGCAGGCCTGTGAGTTATATCCAGTTCCCCAATACTAGGTTATTCAGGTTCTAGGCAACTCTACCAAATTATAGACCTGAATGTTAATCTGCACCTGAAGTAAAGGGGGAAAGTGCAGAGAGAATCCATACTTAACAGGAGCAGTCTATATCTTTTCCCCCTATTGTGCTACAGCTATCCCTTTATCTCTTGTAGGGATTCATTTATAGCCTTAATTAAGATTGTACCCCTGGAACTGGGCCCCCTGAAAGAATGCATGCATCCTTGAGATGCCTGGCTCTCCTAGCCCTGGCTGGCTTTAGAGATAAGAAGGGGCCTCTCCAGTTGTTACAAGAACACTATATAGTTGTGTTTTTCCACCTTTCACCCATATCTCACCCCCTCACACTCCCTCTCCTCCCTCCTCCTTCCCCCTCCTTTTTTCTCCTGGCTGACACCCTGTATGAATACTTATACTCTCTTTGTGTGTGTGACAGTATAAAATATATGCCAAGCAGTCTGCTGCAAGCTAGCTAGCACAGCAGATCAGAGCCGATACTTCATAGGCTTCTTGAGACGTCAAGAGGCTAATGAAGGCTTTTGCATTGGATCCAAATATTGCAGACTCAATTCCTTCGCGCCGATTGTTGGGGCTGGTTCTTCAACATCTCTCAACTGTGGAGCTCTTGTGTTAGGTGGCATCAGCCATCTGCACAACCAGACCATGAATCAGCTGTCTTCGCAAGCGGACACAAGATGTCTGTGAAGCTATGTTGGTCTCTACCAAACTAGGATAACATAACAACAAAAGGACAACACCTTGTGGCTCTGCTCCACAGAAAAAGGACTTGTTAGAAGGCATAGGCAAAATTCCATGAGTTTCCTATATCCCATAATTGTGTGACATTTTCGGCAAGAGGAAAACATGGACATCAGCATTTCTAGGCTCTCACCAAATTCCACAAAGCAGTTTTAAAAACAGAACAGATAAATAGAAAAAAGAAATACAATTGTCACTTTATTCATAGGAAGCCCTTCTTACAGGTTCTTTTTTCAGGGGAACAGACTTTTGTATCCATACTTCTTATTCTAAGCAAATAAAATACCATTGAGATAGAAAAATAACAGACATGCTTACCGTAATTAGGTGAAGTGGAGTTGCAGGGAGCAATGATTGCCCCTTCACTTCTTGAGCACAAAGGGAAGGCATATCTTCTGAAAGGAAAATGTGACAAGGAAGGATGGGACATCAGTAACCCTAAGAATACCATCATTCACTTAAGAAAGATACACATACTGTATAAAGAACAATCTAGCACAGTAGTTCTCAACCTTTTTAACCCGGGGGCTGGGTCACGCTCCCTCGGGCAGCTTCGGGGGCCAGATGGCCATTTTGCCCTTCCTCCACCACATGGCACTTCTGGGTGTGGTGGAGGTGGTGGTGGGCCACATGAAATGGCACTGTGGGCTGCATCTGGCCTTCGGGCCACAGGTTGAGAATCCCTGATCTAGCCGATGTGGAGAGGTCCTTTTCTGTTTACTCCTTTACAATGCAAAGACACTGCATCAAGTTACATCCAACAGATGCCTCTCATCACTTTCACAGGAGAGTAGTTATCATATTCACAGTGAGAAGCAGAAGACTCCATTGCTGAAGCTTGTTTAAGAGCCAGCTTTTTGAACTTTTCAGAAAAACTGAGTTTGGGATAATGAATAACAAGCAATTGTGTTTCTTATAGCAAGTTATTATTGTTATTTTGTAGGACAATGAAAGTTGCATTTCAAAAGTAACATGTTGAGTAAAATCTACTTTATTGGTGCAAAGTTTTTAAAGTAACAGTTTCTAGTTACTTTAAAAATCACATTTTGATGGGAATTGTTCAGAAACTTTTATCTTACCAGTTCTAAGGTGTTTTTTTTAAGTGATCAAAGATAATAAATAATGCAATAAGCTTATTGTATTATTAAACATTGTAATGCATTACAACTACTTATTTGTTGTTTGTTTAATTTGTTTGTTTATATTTATTGCATCCCACCCAATTGGTGCAAGCACCAATCTGGTCGGCTCACAACAATAAGTAAACAGAAAAAACAGGAAAACGAAATATCATCCAATACTATAAAGAACAAAATGATATAACAACAATAAAATACTTACTAGATGGCATCGATAAGTAAATTAAAGCCTTAAAATACTTCATAACCTTCATTCTCTTAAACACAGCTCAAAAACTCTAAATCTAAATAAAAAACAGATCAGATCCAAATCAAATTCGAATCAAATCAGTTAAGCAGATGTATAATCAATTTGCTAATGAGAGAAATGCTTGATGGAAAAGGAATATTTTTAACTGTTTCCGAAAGGCCATTAGTGTAGAAGCAAATCTAATGTTCCTTAATGAGGGAGCCATGCCAGAGAAAGATCTTGCTCTCATCATAGCCTTTTTGACTTCTTTAGATGTGACAATACATAATTTAAGAGCTTGAGTGCTCCAGTAATTTCTTAAGAAAGAGGCACTTCAGCAGATGTCACGATCCTAAATTGTTAAGGGTTTTATATGTTAACACCAGCACCTTAAATTTGGCATGGAATTCAACCGATAGCCAATGCAAGCTAGCTAAGATCAGAGGTGATATGGTCAAGATGACCAATACTTGTAACCCGTCTAGCTGCTGCATTTTGTACCTGTTGAAGTCTCTGTACCAGACTCAAGGGCAGCTCCACATAGAGAGTGTTACAGTAATCAATCCTGGAGATTACCAGTGCATAGGTAAGTATAGTCAGAGATTTCCCGTCCAGTAGTGGGTAAAGCTGGGAAATTCACCACAAATAATGGAAGGTCACAGGTGATACTTGATGTTTCATAGACAGAGACAGGTCAAGTAGCACACCCCTCAGAGCAGTTCTCAACCCTTTTAAACCTGGGGCTAGTTTACAGCCCGTCAGACTGTTGAGGGGCTTGAATGGTGGCCCCACTGCCACCCAGAGCCCCTCCTCTCATCACCAGTGGCGGCATCCACCCCAAGCTAAAAAGGGCTGCCAAAAGATTATAATTATTTCTATTAGGTTAAAGTTCATCTGATTAAACCTGCTAATTCTTTGGTGAACTGAAAGAGCTCGCTCTCTTTAATGATTATCAGAGCTCATTTCTGACTGATGCTATGTTGTTTCCTTCATAATTTTTACAGCATTGGTATATATTCTGGAGCAGCCACAAGGTTATCATATTTGAGATCTTTCCTCCATGTACTCTCTAGCCTCCTCCTCAAATACTTCAGTCTTCATTGGTAAACCAGAGAGCAGGACAAACCCTGAGCTGGAATTGGTGTTTAGGAACAATAGTATCCAATGTCGTGGGTGTCTTTGTATAGCAGCTCTCAACCAGGTAGTGACAATCTCACTTGTCAAGTTGGTCATGGAACCTTGCAAGGCATTTTGGAAACCAGTAGGATCCATTAGTCTGCAAGGGCAGGCTATCTTATTGGGTCCAGACTCCCCATGGAGGTGGGATCCCAACATCACCCCAAATTGTAGCAAAAAATGACAAAGGAGCGAGATAAATCTCTTTCACCCTCAGAACATTTTCTGTGCCATCAAGAAAATCAGGTCCAACATATGACTAGCAACATGTGTAGGACCAGTAACATGTTGGGATAGTCCCATGGATGTCATGGCTTCCATGAGGTCCACAGTTGCCCTGGACAAAGAAGTCTCCATATGGATGTTGAAGTTCTCCAGAATCAATATCCTAGGACCTAGGGGATGCCAGCACCATCAATGTATAATTGAAGCAAATGGTTTTTTTAAAGATCAGTTTCCAAGCTCACATCAGGTGGGAACTAAAATTGTGTGGTATCTGAGTCTCACATCCAGCATGAGAAGATCCATAGACATGATGATAAAAGGTCCCTGCAGTGTCCAAGGGTGGGGGAGCACTAAAGGGAGGTAGTTGAAGAGAAAGGCAGCAGGTGGGGAATGGAGATGCCATTTGAAACATTCCTTAAATAGATGTTAGCCTACAGCAGTGCAATAAATCTTCTGATGCCTAAAACTATGAACAATGTTTCTTTTTTAAAAGCTGTATTTGTTCTCCAGCTGCTATGGATTTGTGGGATGAGATCACGTGTGTAAAACTAAATAAAATACATATTGAGTTAAATACATTTTATTCAAATCCATATTGAGTAGATTTTCCCAATATTTTGCCCATATAGTATTTCTGGAACAACCTGGACAAATATTCTCAACCCATTTCCTGAGCTCAGTTACAATGCTTGGTGTCTTTTAGAAATTGAAATCATTTCAGCTCGCTTGGTGCTCTTGTTGTACTTGCTGTTGTTGTTATTCTAATGCAGTCCCTGAATTCCCCAGGATCCCAGAAGTGAAGTCTTTGGAAATGTTCACACAACAATTGGCTGACCTTGGATGACACCTTATTGTCCCTGAAAGCAGTTTTTCCAAATAAAACAATAAATAAAGATAATACAAGCCAGGAACTTTTGATTTCTATCAGGTGTTCGCAACATTTTCCTGCCAGGAGCTGGACCTGCCCCTGACACTCCCTGCCGGGGGCCGGAGATGTGGTTGATTCCTGCACTTAGGTTTTTGTCATCATTGGTGGTGGAGACAATTTCTCCATCTTTCCAGCTTCTTGCACAGCCTCCACCACTCCCCATGGCAGCTTTTTTTGAGCATATAATCGCTCCGTTTTGGTTTTTTTCACCATGTACCCACTGCATTTTGGCTGCTGGAACATGCTGCTGAATAACTTCCTGGTTTTATGATGGAAATCCAGCTACTGATGCAAGTTCCACCTGGCACCAGAAGTCACTCAGTGGTGAGTTCCAGCAGCCAAAACACAGTGGGGATGAAGCAAAAAAGGCCAAAATGGAGCAATTGTGTTCAGAAAATGCTCCTGCTACTGTGGGGAGTGGCGGAGGCTGTGAAAAACACTGGAAAGATGGAGCAATTCCCACTGCCACCACGGTAAGTGACATATTGTGACTTCTAGCGAGGGGGGTGGGTCTAGCGGTCCCTGGATGGCCATTGTGGGCCAAATTAATGAGATGCATGGCCTGGAGGAGATGTAATATTATATTATATTATATTATATTATATTATATTATATTATATTATATTATATTATATTATATTATATTATATTATATTATATTATATTATATTATATTATTTATTCAGATTTATATTGTCACCCACTTGCCGAGGCAACTCAGGGCAGCTTACAGTCAAAACAGCAACAGTACAATAAAAATTATAAAATATAACCTCACAAAATACAACCAAACCAGAACACAGACTAACTCCCCTCAGACCGTTGTTGTTGGCCCAGAGGAGTGGGCAATGTCTTCAGCTGCCTGCTAGGCCATGGAGTCTTCTCCTCAGGCTGTTGTTGTGGGCCCATATATTATATTAATATATTAATATTATATAATATTCCACCTTTCCTCCAGGTACTCATGGTAGTACACACAATTCTCTCTCAGACACTTTTTGATGCATTTGATTGTCACAACCTGCTGGTAGGATGGACTAAATATATTACTGAGCTCCATAGACATTTGCATCTGAATTTATCTGGTGCTATTTTGTATTGATTTGGAACATATCAGGGATTTTTTCACATGTTCATGAACAAACATATGGGTGGCTAAACCAAATGGGAGGCCTGGTCCCTACCCTGGATGGAACTACTCTTAATCCTAGCGACCAGGTCTGCAATCTGGGGGTCATTATGCTCTCACTTGAACAACAAATAGCGGCAATGTCCAAAGCTGCTTTTTTCTAGCTCCAACAGATTGCACAGCTACACTCCTACTTGGACAGATGGTCTCTCATAACCCTGACCCATTCATTGGTAATCTCCCAGATTGACTACTGTAATGCTCTCTACATGGGGCGGCCCTTGTGTTTGATATGGAGATTACAGTGTGTCCATAATGCAGCAGCCCGGCTGGTGACAGGCTTAAAGAAATTCAATCCTATTTCCCCAACCTTGGCAGGCCTGCACTGGTTACCTGTTGCTTGCCATGTCAGATACAAGGTGTCAATGTTATCATATAAGGCCCTATATGGTTTTGGACCTTGCTATCTGTCAGAGCGTCTCTGCCTCAGAACAACTCCCTGCATCACCGTCGGCACAGCTCCAGGTGCCAAACCCGAGGATGACTTGAATGTATTTAACTAGAAATACAGCCTTTCCAGTGGCCAACACTGTGGAACACTCTACCAGTAGAGCTGTGCCAGGCCTCATCACTGGCTAACTTTAAAAAGCAATTAAAAACTCTATTTTTCAAGGAGGCTTCTCAGGGTGTTGTCCTTTACCGATCAATTGTCAGTGAAGCTGAGTCCCTATGCCCTCAGATACCAGAAACTTTACTTTAGTTTAGTTTGGTTTGTGACTTATTTGTCAGTTGTTTGTTTTGATTTGCTGTGTGTTGTGTTGTTATTTGTTATCTGTTTGTACACCACCCAGAGTGGGATACCACCCAAATGGGCAGTATAGAAATGCAATAAATAGATAAATAAATTACTAGGAATAGTAAATACCTCCTGCCCCCTCTCATCCCCAGATCTACTTTTCCCCAGATGCATCAATTTCATAGATCTGAATGAAAGCACACATTCTGACTTTGTTGAAGACTGACTACGCACACATCAGACTAAACATACTTTAGCAAGTTATTCTGCCAAATAATTTATGGATAAAAATTTAGCTTTTGCTTGTAACTCTGGCACATATTTTATGTGAGGGCAGGCTATCTCTCTCTGGAGGGACTATGTTTTGCAGTTTATGCCATTCTCTTTCACATATGTTAAACTTGAACCTGTTTAATTTTAAATAAATGCAAATATTTTTTTAAAAAAACCTAGAAACCTCCAATGTCTTTTTTTTTGGGGGGGGGGAGCAAAGCATGTCTGTGTATATATTTTACCCTGATGCTTCTCAGCACTCAAGGGAGTGATACTCATACAAAGGGCATTGTGAGGTCACCAAAAATAAAGTTCAAATTTGCAAAGACTTCTTCATGTTGATATTACACTGGGACATTCCCTCAAGTTTCTTCTTCTTCTTTTGTGTCCCAATCAAACTCTGGATTGCCAAAATGAAGCCACTTTCTTGGCTTTGTCATTGGCCCGACCTCATTGGTGCATGTTTCTGACAGTAATCGGCAGACCCGTAAATGAGCTGGATTCTGTATCTCTCTCCACATTCACACAATATGTTGTTGTCCACCTGTACCCCCTACTTGAGTATGTTGGTCTTACGTTTAGGCACTCTGACCCTCAGCCTAATCAGGGTTCTCCAAGTGATGTAGGGGAGGTCGAATTCCTCAGCTATATCCTGTTTTAATGATGTTCCTTGTCCAGTGAGCTCCTTCCTCCATCATTTAATTTGGTTTTGCTCTTGTGTTCACTCAAGAATGTTTGTTCTCGCCATAAAGCTCTTCCTGGATCTGAGCTGGTGGATGTGAGGCTTATATCAATTCAGGGGATGTTGAGGGTCATTCTCTTGCTTAGTTCTCTCAGCGTCCACTGCTATTTCTCTCCTGATTTTAGGAGGAGTGATACCAACAAGAGGATATATTTTCTCAACTGGTGTAGGTTTGAGGCATCCTGTCACTATACACATGGCTTAATTAACAGCAATGTCAAGGTCCCTAAAGCTGATATCCTTCATATTCATTCCACTGCAACTCCCATCATTCAAAGACAACATCCAAGGCCGCCATTGCCCTCTCATTCCAGAGGTCAACAAGAGCCTCAGGCGAATTGAAATAATTTCTTTGTCTCAGAAACAGTTTTCTTAATCTCCATAATCCATTTTAACTGCCCTTCTAGAAGTCTACTTCCTAGATCTCTGATTTACAGAGACTTCTGGGAGCAATAATACTGCAGGTACAGCAGGGAACTATATCCATGATGAGATTAAACACCTCTATTCTTCTTCTAATACCACAGGGGATCCTAATCAAAGGTGTCACCAATTTTGAATTTTAACACAGAATTCTTCACCTGAGCTGTGGATGAGCATTTACTGAATCCCAATGATAGTACAATTCTAATGCCCCTCATTTTAATATAATTCAGGAAATGAGCTACTTTCTCTATACACTAATATCATTTCTTAGTAGCATAGCTAAACTACTTTTCATAACATTATATGAAAATGCATATTTTAGAATATAGTTAAAGAAGAAGTAATGATAATAGAGGGGTAGGTAAAAATAAACACTAGGGATGAATATATTATTTGGATTCCAAAACAAATCTCATTACTGGGATTATTGATGAGCTTTTGAAGTGTTGATAAACACTTCAGCCATGCTGAAGACGTTAGCTGGGAAGCAGTGTTAAAGCTCAATCCACTGGCAAATATCTATGGAAAATCCAAAAATAATTTATTTATTTTTTTGCAGTTATATTATAGGTATGACTGGTGGAATGACTATACTAAATGAATATTGAACTAATATAGTTCAATATATAGATTAGATTCTTCTAATATTATTCAGTTTATATGAATGTTGCTCTTGGTGTCAATGGAGGCTCCCATTCTAGAAAAAAATAACAATTATTTTTGAGAAAGAGATCTCTTCCTTAGCATTATTGCATAGCAGAGGAAGACTATTTTATATGTTACAGGTTATTCTTCATTCTTCTCTTCTTTTTTCCATTTTTTATCATGTCAGAAGCACACAAAGGTGCTTTCTGGGTTGAAATAATTTTTGCTGGAGAAACTCCACTCGCGGGATGCCCAAGTTAGGTTCCTTTCATGTCCCCAATATCTTTTCCTACCAAAGTGGTCCCTATTTATCTACTTGCAATTTCTTGCTTTTGAATAGCTAGGTTGGCAGGAGTTGGGACAGAGATGACACTTATTCCGTCATGCAGTACTGTACTTTGGAAACAGCTTTCCAAATGAATTAATAAGTAGGAAATGAAGTAAGGCATGAGCAACATCTTAAAATTATGGTTGAGGTAATTGGAAAATAAAGTCTATGTGAACGTGTCATGGGTAGTCTTGAGGTTGTGTGGGATGGGTAGTCTTGTGCTAGTGTGTGGGATGAGTGCAATTGTTCGATAATTTAAGCATTCTTTGGCACTGAACTTTTTTTGGGATTGGAACATATACTGATCTTTTCAAATCTTGTGGCCATTGTTGTGTTTTCCAAATCTGCTGGCATATAGAATACAATGCTTTAATTCCATCATCTTTTAGGGCTTTGAATAATTAAACTGGAATACTATCATCTCCACTAGCTTTGTTATTAGCAGTACTTTTTAGGGCTTTTCTGACTTCATTCTCCAGGATGTCCAGCTCCAGTTCAAAGCTCTCATCACTGTGGTTATCACATTTTGCTAATTAATGCTAACACTGAAAACTTCCAAATGAAGGTGTTCTTCCCAGCTGAACACAGCCCTGGTATAACAAAACCAACACAGAAAGTGATTTTTTAAAAATGGAAAGCAAACATTCTTACTCACCATTGGTACTGATTTAGATCTTATGCCATGGGGTGATTGGAAAATACCGACATCATCCTTTCTCAGTCAGATTCACATACAGCTCTCCACCATGTATCCATGGGGAATCTATTCAGAGACTTTCCAAGGATGTCAGAAACTATGGCTAACAGTGAGCCCTATACTTTTAACACCTGAGTCATAGAAGCAGAGGATGGGTTTCAAATACATCTGTCATTCTACATGAGTCCTATCAAAATGTCTGCTTCTGTTCCTTATGAACATTTTATTGCAGACTGTGGACTTGAGTGTTTAGCTCTGGTAATGTACCATAGAAATACATATATACTATGTATTTCAGGGATTTTTATTGAATATTTTAGACCTGCAGATAACTGAAAGCGTGGAAACAGAACCCATAATTAGGGGGGCAACATGTAAGGGAATAAATGCTACATCTGGATGAACTCTATGAGATATTTCATAGCATTAGCTCTTATAAGCCTATTTCCTGAGATGCATGGGATTTAAGTTTTAAAGGTTTTAAATAAAGAGGAGCACATGCAGTTGGGGTCGGATATAGGCAGATACATTATCTCCACTATATATAGTGGAGTTTGTTCCACTGACCACAACCCATACATCTTGAGTGCACTGTATCTGCCTATGCTGCAATAAATCTCTTGTTCTAAAAGTTGCCAGATGTCTCTGCTATTTTTGTCAAAACAGACCAATTCACTTATTCCAATGCAAATTGTCAATAAACTTGTTTCAGCGCTCTTAATCACACTATGCAGTAACTGTCTTCTTCTTAACATTCAACACCTATGTCATGTTACTTTGTAATGTATCCACATTAAATAAGTGGTGAGGTTCCACTTGCTATTTATCAAGTTATATTTAATCACAATATGAAGAGAAATGCATAAACAGTTGGAAGAATCTTTACCTACTGTTTTGTTTCCATCACCATGTTGACAACTCATGTTCCTGTATCCAAAGAAGTGAGGAAGAATACTAAGAGGTTTGTTTGTTTGTTGTTGGTGTTGTTTTTGTATTTTCATATGGGTCTCCAATCTTAGGCACATTTTAAAGCAAACCCCACTGAAATTAGGTAGACTTGCGGCCCTACAAATTTGCATAGTATAAGGCTGTACAGAGTATTTATCTAACCTTTTCTCTTCTATGAAATTGTGAAGTTCTGGCCTAAAGGATTCAAGTGTGTAATTTCCTTATTTTGTGAGAGACTAAGCAAAAGGTTGATTATTCTTTCAAAAGCTTTCAAGAAATGTACGCTGTGTGGATTTTGCAGGATGGGGGAAATGCTTTTTGTCAAGCAAGGTTGGACTGGCTATTTAAAATAGTTTTTTAAAAAAATATATATTGTATTTGCTACTTTTCATAGTAGCTCAAGTGGTTAAGACACTGACTGGAAGGCGGGAGGTCAGCAGTTCGATTCCCGAGTACTGCAGGATGGAATGAGCTCCCGTCTTTGTCCCAGGTCCTGCCAACCTAGCAGTTTGAAAGCAAGAAATTGCAAGTAGATCAATAGGGATCACCTTCAGAGGGGGGGTAAACAGCGTTCCATGCGCTCCGGTGTCTATTCATACCTGGCATGGAAATGTGTGCAGAAGCAGACAGCGCTGGGTCTTCGGCTATGAAACAAAGAGGAGCACTGAACCCTAGAGTCAGATGCAACTGGCTTTTGAGCAAGGGTGATCTTACTTTTCATAGGGATATTTTAAACAAATAATTGCCCTTAGTTAACAGTCAAAATCTGTATTAGTATAAACTAAATAACTATAACCAGTCTTCTGATCAAACTCCTCAGATTAATAGTATGAGAGTCTTACCTTAGCTAACCTGACTTCCATTCTCTTCAGAGGGGCCCAGAATACAGACTGCCAAGCAACAGGCATAAATAACAATGTTTGTTTGCAGTGGACTTCATATGGTGTGTGTTTTCTTGCTTTGGTTTGTTTTCACTCTGGTTCTCTTTGCTTTTACTCCGTTACCTTTGATACAGGGGAGAAATTGAATGTTCATGTAATGAGGTCTGTGAATAAACATTTTCCCGATAGATAGAAAATCCACAGAGGAGAAACAAAGGAGGCTTACAGCACAGAGTTTCAGATGAAATTAAATAGGAAAAACCAAAGCAATTGGAAATTGTGTTTTGGAAAGGTTAGGAGCTGGACTGTATAGATTTTCCTATACTGTATATAGATTTTGGATAAGCAGCACTGCAGCCAAAACTCTGCTCACAACTTGCATTTGATCCTGATTGGCTCACAGTTGACTCAGCTTTCCATCCTTCTAAGGTATGTAAAATGAGTACCCAGTGTGCTGGCGTCAAAAGTGCTAATTACAGTAAACCCCCAGGTTACAGAATTAATCCATTCTGCGGGGGTTTCCTTATAGCGAAAATTCCTTATTAGGAAGTGCCCATAGGAATGCATTCCACTGTTTCCCATAGGAATGCATTTAAAACAAAAATTCCATAAAGTGAAGTGTGGTTTCCCATAAGGATTTCTTCCCGTACATCAATTTTTCTGTTACCCAAAGCATCCATAACCTTAGGTTCTACTGTGCCTTGTGAACCACCCAAAGATTGCACTAAGCACTGGTATATAAGTGTAATTGCTGCAGTTATTAAACATATCACACCCTTTACCAGTCTATACTTCTAGTTATTGTGGCACTTTGTTGTTCAGTCGCACAGTCGATTCCGACCCTTTGCAACCCTATGGACCATTGTCCTCCAGGCACCTCTGTCCTCCACCATCCTCCTCAGCCCACCCAGCTCTGTGCCCACTGCATCCACAATACCATCTAGCCATCTCATTTTTGGCCACCCCCTTCTTCTTTTGCCCTCCACCTTTCCAGAATCAAGGCCTTCTCAAGTGAATCCTCTCTTCTCATTTGATGTCCAAAGATCTTCATCTTCACTATTTGACTTTCTAGGGAGCAGTCAGGGTTGATTTCTTCTGACCGACCTATTTGTTCTCCTCGCTGTCCAGGGGACTCTCAAAACTCTCTTCCAACACCACATCTCAAAGGCATCTATTCTCATTGCAAAATAATCATGTGTCAATAATGTGGCATCCTCCAGATGCTTTCAGCTATACCTCCCATCAGCCTTAACCAACTTGGTCAATACCTTGGGATTGCAGGAGTTGTAGACCAAAACATCTAAAGATTGAAAATCGTTTGTAAACTCAGACCTGTGGTTCTTTGTGGGATTCAGTCCATCTTAAATTTGATTTTCCTCTTTTCCTTCAACCTTACCCCAACATTGTTGGTTTTTCCAGAGAGTCTTGCCTTCTCATGATGTACCCAAAGTAGAACAGCCTCAATGTCAATATTTTTGCCTCCAGTGTCAGTTCAGGCTTAATATGCTCTAGGATCCACCTGTTCATCTTTCTGGCAGTCCAAGATATCTCGTCCAGCACCATATTTCAAACATATCAATTTTTCCTCCTCTCACCTATATATGGTGTTTGGGAATACATGAGTGTGGATGGTCTTGGTCTCCAGTGAAACATTCTTATACTTGATTATTTTTTCTAATTCCTTCACTGCTGCCCTTCCAAGTCTCAATTTTCTTCTGGTTTCTTGCTACAGTCTCCATTTGGATTGATGATCGAGCCTAGGTATACAAAATCTTTCACTCTCTTAATTTCTTCATTGTCAACTACAAAGTTGTGTAGCTCTTCTGTATAATTCTTGACTTATTAATGTTCAACTGCAGTCCTGCTTTGGCACTTTCTTCTTTCACTTTCATTAAAGATTGTTTCAAGTCATTGCTGTTTTCTATTAGTAAGATGCTGTCATCTGCATTATTGATGTTTCTTCCATCCATTTCAATCCTCCTTCAACTGAATTTAGTCTCACATTCTAAAAGATATGTTTTGCATACAGATTGAGCAGATAATGGATAAAATGTGCTCTTGTATGTCACCTTTGCTATAAAAACCATTATGTATCTTTATATTCTGTCCTAATGTATCTTCTTGTCCACAATACAGATTATACATTAGGACAATCAAGTATGGAGGTACACCCATTTATTTCAGAAGAAGCCAAGGCTTCTCATGATCCACACAACCAAAGGCTTTGCTATGGCCTATAAAGCATAGACTGATCTTCTGAAATTCTTCACTATGCTACAATAGTCAGTAGATAGCTGCAATATGACACTACTCTAATGGCAGAAAGTGAAGAAGACCAAAAGAACCTCTTGATTAGGGTGAAAAAGGAGAGTACAAAAGCTGGCCTGAGACTCAACCAGTGATGGGGAGCAGCCAATTCGCACCAGTTCACCAGAACCAATAGTAGCTTTTCCCAGTGTCCCAGAGAACCGGTAGTGGCTTTTTGGGGGGAACCGCATCGGGGCTTATCTTTTCACCGGTTCCCCCACTGCGCATGTGCACCTACAGTGCGCAGCATGCATGCGCACCTACAGTACTTGGTGCACATGCGCGCCTACAGCGCTCTGCCTGCCTAGAGCGTGTGGCAGTGCAGAGCATTGGGTGGCCACATGCTGTCATGGAGGAACTGGTGGCTGCTGCTGAGACCCTTGGTGGCCTCCTTGCTGTCCTCCCAAGTGGGGAGGAGGAAGAGCAGCTACTAGCCTGATGCTCCCTACAACCTGCTCCCAAGGTAAGTGACTCGCCTTTGGGTGTGGGGTGGGTGGGTATATTTTAATGTGTATTTAATGTGTACTTATTTTAATGTGTATTTTATGTGTTTTATGTGTATTATATGTGTATTTTTATATGTTTTATTTGTATTTTATTTGTATTTTTATGTGTACTTATTTTTATGGGTTTTTTTTTTTTACTTTGGCTCTACCCACATCGATTAGCTCCATCCATGATGTCATGATTTTGGCTCTGCCCATGACATCGGCTCTGCCCACAGTGTGGTAGTAAAAATTTTAGCTGCCCATCACAAAAAAACAAAGGTAATGGCAGCCGGCCCTATCACTCCCTAGCAAATAGAAGGGGAAGAAATGGAAGCAGTGACAGACTTTACCTTTTTAGGATCCAATATCACTGCAAATGGTAAATGACGATTAATCCTTGAGAGGCAAGATATGAGAAACCTAAGGAACACAATAAAAGTAGAGACATCATCCTGCCAACAAAAGTCGACATAGTCAAAGCAATGGTATTCCCAGTAGTAATGCATGGTTGTGAGAGCTGGACCATAACGAAGGCTGAGCACAGAAGAATTGACACCTTTGAAATGTGATGCTGGAGGAGAATTTTGAGAGTACAGTACTCTAGACAGCAAAGAGATCAAATAAGTTGATCCTGCAGGAAATCAATCCTGACTGCTCATTGGAAGGATACATACTGAAGATGAAGCTAAAGTAATTTGGCCACCAAATGAGAAGAGAGGACCCACTTAAAGTTGGGCTCAACTATGCAGCTGAACAACACAATAACAGCTGGAATATGCTCTTGAGTGCCTCATCCTTTTTGGAATCTAGCTTGAACATCAGACTTTACTCGTTCCATATAAAATAAAGCTGTCTGAGCATAATTTTGTTTGCATTAGAAATAAAAGCCAATGGTCCTATAATTATTGCATTCCTTAGCATCTCCTTTGTTGGGGATTGGAATGTATCCTGAGTGTTTCAAGTCTGCAAGCCATATTTTGTTTCCTATTATTTGTTGTCATATTCTTGTTAGAATTTTGAAAGATTCAATCTCTGTAGCTTGAAACAATTTTATTAGTACAGTCAAACCTCGCATAAAGAGTGCCTCGATTAAAGGATAACTTGCTTAAAGAGCAGAATTTTCTCTGAATGTTCGCTTCGCTTAACAAATAAAACAAAACAAAAACTCACTTGACAAATAAATTGGGGTTTGCAATCCGTCCCGTCCCCCCCGAAGTCACAACTGGTCACTTACAATGGTGTTTCACTTAAAGAGCAAACTCGCTTAAAGAGCAATCCTGTGGAACACATTATGCTCTTTATATGAGGTAAAACTGTATTCCATATACCCCTAGTGATTCATCCCTTCCTAGTGATTTCAGAGTAGCTATCACTTCACTTTTTAGAACTGCAGGATCTCCATCACAGGATTCTTCTTCAAAAGAGTATGTTGTCCTTTTATTTCATCTGTGTGCTTCTTCATTATGCTGATTCCACCTTCTCTTTAGTTTCTCCAGGTCAGATAGTGAGCTTCCTTGTTGTTATTCAAGTATTTCTCATCTAAGTTTAAATTTCCCTTCTGAAAGAAATCTCTTTTCTCCTTTTGTTGTTCTTTATTTCTTTGCACTGTTAATGTAATACAGTAGTTCTCTTTGTCTCTCCAGGATAATTGATGAAAAACTACATTCAGAGTTCTGATACGATTTCTGACACCTTTTACTTTGGCTTCTTCCCTGTCATTCTCATGTGGAGTGTTTTTTCCATTAGCTGCCTTAAAGAGGGTGGATTCATCTTTGTCTGGTGTTTCAGCTGTGACCACTCCACCTTAATTGATGCTTCTTGGAGTCCAGGCTTATAATGGAGAGCATTGCTCTCTGCCTCATCGACACACTCAAACCTCTTCACCACATTAAAGTCTGCATCCAAGAAAGGAATATTGTTTACTAGAAGGCATAAATTAAAGCTCTTATGTATATGTTACAGTGATGGGCTGCTACCGGTTTGGACCGGTTCGCCCAAACCGGTAGCAGCTTTCTGGGGGGGGGGTAGAGAACCCCCCGGCAACCGGTTCAGTCGCCTCTCCAGCTGCCCTCTGGAAGTATATTTCTGGGCAGCCAAAATGGCTGTCCAGAACTGCGCATGCGTCAAACCTCCATTTGACCCATGCACACTAAAAAACAGAAGTGTGCATGCATCAAATGGAGGTTTGATGCATGCGCAGTTTTGAGCAGCCATTTTGGCTGCCCGGAAAGGGTGCAGGCAGTGCCTGAAGAAGCAACAGCGGTGGCGGCGGCCTTTCCTCACCGTGCCACCAGGCTGCCATGCCACTTCGGTGGTTTGCCGCTGCGGCGGTTTGCTGTGGCAGCTTTTGCCCCCGTGCTGCTGTGCTGCCTGCCTAGTGCCTGCCTAGCTAGTGCCTGCCTGCCTGCCTGCCTGCCTGCCTAGTGCCTGCTCACCGACCTCAGGCCAGGTAAGTGACAGGTTTGTGTTTGTGGTGGGTGGGTTGGTTGATTTGTGTTTGTGGTGTGTGGGTGGGTTGATTATTTTAATTTTAATGTGCATTTTAATTTAATGTTTATTTAATTATTTTATTTTATTTTATTTCCTTTGGCTCTGCCCACAATGTCATGACGTCATGATGTTGTCTATGCCCACAATGTCGGCTCCGCCCACAGTGGGGTAGCAAAAGTTTTGACAGCCCACTACTGATATTTTAACACACACAAAACCAAAACCACACCAAAATGTAAAAAAATTCAAATGAGAAAACAGTTTCCCTCCTGTAACTCTAGATACGCTTTGAGCTGTGTTGTTATGTTGGCATTAATGAGAAATTCTAAGGGCTGAACTGCATGTTAAAGATAACACATTGTTAGAGACTGAAATCATTTTAGTGGTCCAGAGCCATGATTCTTGACAAATGTCATGTTTGAGAAATCAGTCTTGCAGATAAAGCTCCAATTATGAAATAAAGCAAGCTACTTTGTGAGATACATGAATTATGGAACTCAGAAAATCTCGGCATTTAAGGAATTCTTCTGCCATACCACCTGTAATGTATAATTTGATGACAACGACAGCATTTCATAGTTAAATGTGATATATTCATTGAATTGCATCTACAGTATTAATATTATGCATCATTCATATCACAATCATTAAATGAGGCTGGATGAAGGACTTTTATTTTACAGCTTTTTAGTCAACACTGACTAGCAAGAGTGTAAGCATTGGTTGGATTCTACAAAGATGCTGAAACAGTTTGAAACATTCATAAACTATTTATAGCACCTTCTGAGCCTTTGTTGTCAGTGGGAACAATGTGAGGAAAACCAGGTCTTCTGTTTTCCAACGTCTCATCCTTAATATCTGAAGCAAAAATGTTTACGGCATTTTCATTAGATCTTGTTTACTAACTCTGCCTTTCTAAAAGGAAGCCCAAAGCAATGGACAATAAATACAAATCAATTAGCCCATCGGAATTACAGTCTGCTTTACTGTGTAAAGCAGGGGTTCCCAAGCTACGGCCCATGGGACGGCCTGGCCCCCAACACCATACCATCTGGCCCATCGCTGTCTCCACCACACACGGAAGTGGAAGTGGGTGCATTTACATCAGCTGTAAATGCACGCACTTCCACTTCTGGTGTGTGTGTGATCCCATCCGCTCAGCTGTCTGGGGGCATGATCAGGCCCATGACATAAAAAGGTTGGTCACCCCTGGTGATTGTATGAATTCAGAGTTCTATCTGAGAGATTGAATCTATTTTATTATAAGAAGATTGTATTTTATTTTATTTTATTTTATTTTGACATAATTCTGACTTTATTGCTACTGAACAACAGTAGCTTGGGATACTTGGGTTCAGATTCCTGCTCACTTTATGGAACTCACTGGGATGTTTGTGGCACTGTAAAATCACCCTTTAAATATCTTACATACTTTGAAAGCTCCATCAGAGTTGCTATAAGACAATTACAACTTGGTAACATATAACACAGAGCTACTCTGGAAATTTGTATACAGTTAGAAATTTACATTTATTGATTTGGGAAATCCATTCAGGAATAAAGCAGGAGACGAGCCTTAGGTAAAGCTTGCCCTTGCTTGAACACCAGTCATATCTGACTCTAGGGATTCCTGTATCCTTAGCCTGTAGATACACATTTCAAAAGCTTTGATTCTGTTTTCAGATGCTTTAATCAATGTCCAAGCTTTGACTCCATATAGCAACACTGGGGATGTATAACATCTCACTATTTAGGTCTTTGGAGCGAGAGTTAGATCTCTACTGCATAACAAATGTCGCATTTATATGAAGGTGGGTCTTGCTTTTTGTACTAATATTTCAATCTCTACCTCTGGATCCCAATTTTCATTTAACATACTCCCCAAATAGACAATTTTATTCACTATTTCAATTTCTTGTGTTCCTACCATTAACTTGCTGTGAGTTGGTGACCAATTACCCTTTCTAATTAAGGTGAGCAATTAACAGTTCTTCAGCTGAAATTTCAGCACCTGCATTATCTGTTTCTTTTAGTGCTCCTTGCAAGAAAACTTCTTCAGTGGTTTTTAGGCTTGGTAGATGGGCAGGGGAGCAGCCCAGTCTATTATCAAACTACTCCATTATTATACAGAAATCATATAGTAAGCTGCCAATCAATATAGTAAGTTGTCAATCAATGGAATAAGTCTTCAGCAGACAGTCCCATAAGCTAGATTTATGTTTCATTTGCTTATACAGTCAAACCTCACATAAAGAGTGCCTCGCTTAAAGAGTAACTCACTTAAAGAGCAGAATTTTCTCTGAATGTTTGCTTCGCTTAACAAATAAACCAACCAAAAACTTGCTTAACAAATAAATCAGGGTTCGCAATCCCCCCCACCAGAAATCACAATTGGTCACTTACAATGGTGTTTCGCTTAAAGAGCAAACTCACTTAAAGAGCAATCCTGTGGAACACATTATGCTCTTTAAGCGAGGTACAACTGTATTGCACGCAGCATGGCTTTTGCTTCTTATTAGAATAACATTGATTTTCTGTCAAGTGCTAATGTTTCATTTACTCATAAGAGCTTTCTACTGAGCATGCTAACAGCAACTGCAGGCAATTAAACAGTCAATGTGCAGAAAGGTGCAGTGTGCACAGTGCAGCACTTTCCCCCACCACACACATCCCTAAAGGATGCTGATGAGTTCCATAAATTTGAGGAAGTACAGCGCTTGGAGGAGAAATCCAGTCGGATGTATTGAGCACTGTTTAAGAAACTCAAACATAAGCATTATGCAGTCTAATCTTGTTTAACATCAAGAATTCCATGGAGAGAACCCACGAATCACTGGCAGATTAGCCACAAGCTGTATTTAGGGAGCGTATTTGGCTAAGGAATTTAAAAATTGAAGCTACCATCACCCATATGATCATGCATATTTGCTTGGTATTTTTGTTCCATTTTAATAAGGAGTTAAACTGGGGCTCACAGTACATATGATGGGGAGGAGAGCTCTGGTGGCATAGTGGTTTGAATGCTGTACTGCAGTTAAACCTGGTGACATTGTGAGTTTGCTCCTGATGAGCGAAAGTTTGACTCAGCCTTCCATCCTTCCAAGGATGGTAGAGTACAGAGCATATTGGGGGCAAAATATTGATTACCTTGTGAACTGCCTAGAGAGTGTACTCAGCACTATAGAATGGTATATAAGTGTAATTACTAATTCATATTCTCTCCAATTAATCTGATTTTCTTCCAACAGTGGGGTTTCTTCGGAGATGCACAGTTGAGCAATCAAATTTGCAAGTTAAGCCTTTGATTGCCTTCCAATGGCCAGTCATAAAAGAGTGTCAAAATGTAAGTCACACAGATAAGGAGAATTAGTATGATATGGCAGCTGACTTGGTGGAGCATGTCCTCTAACTATACACTAAGAATAGTGACTAAAATCCTATTACTTAGCACAGTAAGTTGCACTAGAGTAGAATAGTACAAATTAGTAGGATTTTAGTGAGTCAACTTCTTTGTAAATTTCATGGATTCAAATGAGTCTACTCTTTGCTTAATGTCACGGCTGAAGTAGGGCCATTAGTTACCCTATGTGTTTTATATACAGTGGAACCTTGGTTAATATAATTAATGTGTTCTCCAGGATGTTTCTTACAGCAAAAAATACTTTAACCAAATTTCCCATAGGAATGCATTGAATGCAATTTCCCACAGGAATGCATTGAAAACCAAAATATGTACTTTAACCAAAACACAGTTTCCCATAGGAATGCATGGAAAACCAATTAATCCATTCTGGAAAAAAATCCATAAACAGAGCCACTATTTTCTATGGATTTCCAATATAATAAACAAAACAAGATGTCCATATATATATCTCCACACCCATATATCTACAAACATACCTATATGCCCACATATGCATACCTACATCTATACGTATACCCACACATACCTACTTATACATGTAGATTTGTATACAAACACACACACAAGCACACATCTAACTATACCCATGCATACTATCCATCCATCCATATGCATGCATTCTCCTTCATATACAGTGGTGGGCAGTAACAGGTTCGCACCCCCTGGCGGGGGGGGGGATAGCAAAATTGGGTGGTCTTTGGGCAAGGGGGTGGCGCAATTGGGTGGCCTTCAGGCAGGGGTAGCGAAATTGAATTGGATAACGCTAAAGGATCGTTATCCAGAATCGTTATCCAATGTAAGTGTATGATCTTCTCCTTTGAGTGATAGCGTGTACTGACTGCACATTTCAAAAACCCCAGGTTTTTAGGAAAAACCTTGTAATTTCTTCCTGCCTTGTCTCCACCTTCCAGGACCCTTTCTAAGACAAGATGGTTTTTCATAAGAGCCAGTTGCAGCACAGATTTTGAAAAAAAGGTGTATGTGGAGCCAGAAAAATCATTCCAGGAGGGGGAGACACGGGAATAAGAGAATGCATTTTTAAAAGAATTGGACACCAAGTCATTTGTGGCCTGAAATGCCCCTGTTGTCGTCAACTGAGTACTTTGTTTACAAGTAACTCTGAACCAAAGATGGGAAGGGTGGGACATTTGCTGATAGAGTTTGGCAGACCACTTTTCTAGGGTCATGACTAAGTAAGCCCTTTAATAGCTCTCTGCCTAATAGAAACACACAATGCTTCTGCCTCCTCCCAAACTCCATCCACCTTCTAAAACAGGCAGAACCCTTACTATTTTTTCTCCACCTTAGGCAAGCAGGAGACAATGGGACAGAAAGTGCAACTGCATTGCCTTTCCACATACACCACATGCTACAAATCCATTCACAAGGCAATAGACAATGACCACAGTGATATATTGTAGCTTTGGACTTGCAAGGGGTCATCATTGCTGTCACCATTAGGAGTGGAGTTTTACTGATTATTATTTTTTTAGCACACCCCCTCCCTCAAAGTCTTTTAAAATTCCCATAGATAGAAATCTGCAGGCTTTAGCCAAACATTTATAGTCCTATCAATCATGTACAGGTGAAGCAAAAAGGCTCCATTGGACATGATAAATGCAAAGCATTAGGGTTTTTTCAGTTTCTCTGGCCTTGTAGCTTCCACAGAGTTTAGTTCTACCAATCTCTTCCCCTCTGTTCATAAAGATTCATCATGATGTTTTAATTACTCATATAATTACTCTCCCATTCCAGACCCAAGCACCCTCAAATATTTTGCATTATAACAGAGATAAATTGGATAACATGCTTTTCTGGAAAAATCAGTTTATCCCCCAGGTATTGTGAAGTCTGCAGTTAACTTATCACAAGTCAGGAAGCCTGAGCAGGAAGAAGACTAAATATCTTGTTATAAGCTGAACACTAACTCACGAAAAGCTCATGGCAGGAACACAAGAAATTGAAAGAGTGAATAAAATTATATATTTGGGGAGTTTATTAAATGAAAATTGGTATCCAGAGGTAGATATTAAAATATGAATAGGAAAAGCAAGATCCACTTACATAAAATGCAACATTTGTTATACAGTAGAGAGCGGACTCTCTCTACAAAGAGAGAATGAGGTGTTTGCTGGACTGTGTACACCACCCAGTCTATTGATTGAGGCGGTATAAATCTACTATAAATAAATAAATAAATAAATGTGAGATGCTACTTATTTCCAGTGTTGCAAAATGGAGTCAAAGCTTGACTAAAGCATTGACTAAAGCATCTGAAAAGATAATCAAAGCTTTTGAAATGTGGACCTTCAGACGGCTGCTAAGGATATAATGGGTTGACCATGTGAATAATGTAGAAGTGTTGTGCTGAATGCATAAAGAACAAGAACTGTTTAAGACCAGTAAGCAAAGAAAGCTCCAATATCTTGGGCATATCATGAGGAAAAACATAAAGTATAGAATACTCCAACTCATTCTGTAAGGAAAGATCCCTGGGAAGAGAGGCCTGGACGTAGATGGACTTCATCACTGAAGAACCTGAGAGATTGGTGGGGCATGTCCTCAAAATAACTGTTCTGAGGAGTTAAGACCAAGAAGACTATTGCCATGATGATAGCTGATATCTGGAACAGATATGGCACCTGAAGAAGAGCAGGAATAAAGTTAATGTCATCATTCCTGCTTCTTAAAAATCTCTGAAGCTCAACCATATAGCCGTAGGCTCCACTATACCAGCACAATGGTAGACTTCAGTGGCAGAAGAAATGGATTAGAGATACAACACATGAGAGAGGATAAATAGCAAATGGTGGAAGATGGAATAGTCTAAGAAGAGGACAATGTGAGACAGAAAGAAAGAATATGTGTTTAAAGAAATTACATGCACAGATATCAACCAGAAGGAAAAAGATGGGCACTGGATGCAGAGGTTTCAGGAAGAGCACAAATGGAAAACAGGTTTGCTTAGAGATGGAGCACATGGGTAGCAGAACCACAGGTTTTGGGCTAGTAGGCTGCCACAGATGGGAGCAGGTATAATTTAGTGATAACACCACAAATATAAAACATGCCAGGAACAAGAGGTAGCTCTCAGGTGGTAAACAAGAAAGCATGGCCAACTGCACTCCAGTTGGAAGGGCTCCCAGCATTGCTTGCCAATGTGACCATGACTGTCAGCCACCACCTGCTTGGCAAATATCTCACATGATACTGTATCTCCAGCTTTGAACCTAAGTGCACTAGTTTTACCTCAAGCTCTTCTGATACTGAAAAAAGAGTATTAACACTTACTCCCATCACTCCCTTATTTATTACTTCTCTCTTAGCACACACAAAAGAATCCTGTTACAGGTTATAATTCTGGTTCTCTTTAAAATTCCTCCTCCAAATTCTTGCACTTACTATATTTGTCTTTCTTCAGCCAAAGAATGCTGTTTCATGACTCTTAGGTCTCATTTAAGGGAAGCAATGGGCTTGAGTTTATTGGATTGATATCTGAGAAGCCTGGTCTGAAGGAATAGCTTTTGGACCCAACATAATTTATTATTTATTTATTAGTTCAAATTTATATTGCCGCCTAACTTTGGAAGAATGCAGGAAATATTTTAGATGAAGTTTGGGTAGGCCCCAGGCTTGACTGAGTTTTTAAACTAGGACCAAAAGAGCCACCAACTCGAGCCAAGTGCAGAAATAGCAGCTAGGACATGGCTAGGTGTAAAAGGAAGAGAAAATTACTCAAAGCTTTCCGTGAGCCACTAATGTGGCAAAAATTCTAATACTGTAGTCTAATTTTGGAAGGTCTGGAAATTACTGTTAAAACAAAAGATTCAGAAAAGCTTGCTGATCTGCTGCAAATGCTCCAACAATCTACCAGTGCATCCCAGTGTACTTTTGGCCAAATCCTTTCTAAGTCTTATATTTATTGTATATGAAATTCCTATCACATCTTTGCAGTTTCAATAAAGGCCACATTCTCTGTATGCTATGACTGCTAAGAGAAAGGAGAGGAACTCTGTATAAAACAAATTCAGGAGCTAAAAAGAATTCCCAGAATTTTCCGAAAGGCAAGAGGATTCCACTGCAAGGTAGGGAAATGACAAGGATTTCCAAAGAGCAGGAAAATTGGAAGATACTGTGCCAAGTGGCACCATGGAGAGGATTCTCAGAACCAGTTCCATGGAAGTCACCTTTGCAAAGCTCTACTTATAGTCGTGAGTGGATGCTTAGACAGCAACTGTATACTTATCACATTTACTTGTACTTACAAACAATATACAATGGTGGGATTAAAAAAAATTACTACCTATTCTGTGGGCGTGGTATGGTGGACGTGGCCAGGGGAAAACCCTGCATTATTTCAAAACGAGCCAGCCAGAATTTCTGCTACCAGTTCTGGCAAATTGGGGCAAACCTGCTGAATCCCACCACTGACAATGTCCCAACCTGCAATGGATATCCATAAGCTATAATAGACCACTAAACAAAGATAGGGATGCAAAGCTTAGAACTTGCAACAAAGCAAGAACTGGTAGCAGAAATTCTAGCTGGCCCTGCTCAGTGGCATAGGGCGGGTTTAGGTGCCCAGGGCCACAGGCCAAACTTGCTTCCCACTGCCCACCTAGGTAGGAAAGTCCTACCTTCGGGGGAGGTTGCCAGGCTAGGAGGCAGGGCAGCAGCACGCCTAGGACCCCGACAGTGTGGGCGAGGCTCAGGGTCTGGGGCGGTGGCATAGGCCCAGCGGGGAGCCCACCATTGGGGTCCCAGGTGCACAGCTGCCCCACCTCCAAGGCCAGCGGTGGCAACTCATCTGCCTTCAGTGGCAGCGGCACCCAGGAAGCAAGGCTTGCAGTTGCCGCAGCCCAGCGCACACAGCCAGAGGACCTCCCTCTGCAAGGCCTGGCTGGTGCTGTTCTAGCCGCGGGGCCCCAACCACCACCAGCCTTGCCTCTCTGCTGAAGGCGGATGAGCTGCCGCCGCTGGGCTAGAAGACAGGGCAGCCACGCACCTGGGACGCCAATGGTGGGCTCACCACTGGGCCCATGCCGAACTGCCCCAGCTCCTTGCCCGTGCTGTTGGGGTCCCAGGTGGCACAGCCACCGTGCCCCCTAGTCCAGCAGCGCCAGCAGTGCCCAGGAAGGTGGGAAGCGAGGCCGGCAGTCATTGTGGCACAGAGGCCAGATCAGCGCTGGCCAGGTGTTGGGGGGGGATCCTCGGCCCGACCAGCGCTGGGCTGCTGTGACTGCCAGCCTCGCTTGCCACCTTCCTGGGAGCCACTGTTGCCGAGCTCAGAGAGCCCGCGCCCTCCAGCCCGGTGGTGACAGAGGGTCCCGACGCCCGTCCTGGCCACCAGGAAGTCAAGGGCAATGGCATCACTGCTCCCCACAAAGTGGCACCCAGGGCGGGCCGCCCCCCTCATTACGCTTATGGTCTCGCCCGTCCAAGTCTTGAAATAAAGTAGTCCTAATTCGGGTGCAACACAGGGCTTTCCCCCTGGCCATGCCCACAGAGAGATGTGGAAATATTTTTAAAACCAGTAAAGTGGGGTTTTATTTTATTTTATGCCAATTAACTCTGCTTTCTTTTTCAAAAACTGCTGTTTTCCTGCGGTGTTGCGTGACAAGCAAACAAGATTAGCCCCATGCAGTGCAGAGTTTACTTTTATCATGAACTGGGGGGTGGTTTGCTGACGATACTTTTCATTTCTCTATAATGAAACATCCAGGTATGGTTCTGAGGCACTTGATAAATGTTTCAGGCTGCTACACACTATCCCATTACTTTTGAACAAGTCTTTTACATTAATGTAAAAAGCAGAGGATAGTGGTGGAGAAAATGGCATCCAGTTTCTAGTTTACATCTTGGAAAATAAATGAGCAATGCTGTCCTATGATATGTTGTATGCTCTAAAATTAATTCCAAACTAAATAAGATTTCCAAGGTATGGGAGATATTTAAAGAGTGGCTTTATCCTTATCTTCACTTTCTTCCCATGATCTAGCTGAGATTTAAACACAGATCTCATGATTCCTAGTCTAACGCTGGACTCATTATATGACACTGGGACTCTCCAGAGAAGGCTAGCATCTGCTTGCACGCCTGCACAAAGTGGGTGCTCTTTGCTGCACACGCACATCTCAAACAAGTCAGACCCCTTCCTTGGGGCCAATCAGCTCCTGCACATTTTTCTGGCAGCACTCAAATAGAGGAGTGTCTTCCACAAATGAAGACATACAGCTACCCGAGAGCCTGGTTTTTGAGTTAAGAATGTTTGGTCTCTCTCAGGAGTTGACTGAGCACAAAATAAAACACCAACAAACCTGTGGATAATTGAAACATATAAAAGTTTTGGCCCTTGAGTCTTGGAGGTAGTTTCAAGCTAGCAATCATGTCTGTGGCCTCAGATGGTTGTGGCACTCCAGTTACTCTGATTTCAGCTTCTGAACATTATTTCAGTCACCAAAAGAGAGGGGTGTATGGGAGGCATTACATGAATAGTTGCAATGTTGGTTTGTAATTGATTTTTGTGTCAAACAGACTCTTGAGTGCAGTAGTTATATGACTAGCAACAGGAAAAAGGACGAGAACAGAAATGTAAAAGTGGGCAAGCCATAACCATTAAAAAGGAATCAATTTCCCACTGACTGTGTAAGGATATGGCTTTGCCCCAAACCAGTTGTTTTTCAGCTTCAGCACAATGTCGGAGGTGGAGAAGTTAGTTACTCCCTCAAGGTCAAAGTGCTTTTTATTTCTTTTAAGATTAATCTGGTCAAACTACCATGCTAACGGCTGTGGCCATCGATGTGGATTGATATTGGACTGCTGGACTTGCACTGAACAGGAGAGGAAAACGTGGTCTTTGTCTTCCCTGGATGAATAGCAAAGAAGTTTAAAGTGTGCTATGATGGTAATTTATTTGGATTTACTGCATCAACACAATGTCAGAGGTGGACAGCTTCCCAACACTGCACATATATCTTGCTACCTGGCCTCTTGCTTTGACACTGGACTAGAACTACAGTCCTAAACACACTTGTACAGTCAAAGCCTGTACAAGAATCACTGAAGCCTCCTAGCATAGCTGTATGCAATATTCTGCCCCAGGGCTTCTGGGATCACAGGGACTGCCAAAAACATGGAGGAGCAGGGGAGGGAGAAAAAGGCCAACACTGTTTTAGACTGCATTAACAGAAGTATAATCTCCAAAACCCATGAGGTACTAAAGGTAAAGGTCACCATTGCTCAAAAGCCAGTCGTATCTGACTCTAGGGTGTGGTACTCATCTATGTTTACAGCAAAAGAGCTAGCGCTGTCTGCATCTACAGATGATTCCATGGTAATGTAGCATGTGTGACTAGACACCCGAGAGCATGGAATGCTGTTAACTTCCTGCCAACGTGGTACCTATTTATTTATTTGCAATTTCTTGCTTTTGAACTGCTAGGTTGGCAGGAGCTGCGATGGAAATGGGAGCTCACTCGGTGGTGCAGCACTCAGGTCTTGAACTGCTGACCTGCCGACCTTCCAGTTGTCAAGTTCAGATCTGTTTTTAATTCAGATTCCTGCATTGAGCATGGGGTTGGACCCAATGGCCTAAAAAGCTCCTTCCAACTCAGTTATTCTATGATTCTATGAAAAATAAAACTGAAAGCTGCCAGAAGTGTATTTTCAGATGTAACAATTCTGTGTTTTTGCATGTTAGAGAGGAAGATTGCTTCTCCTCTATGATTCTGTTTTACTGATGGAAACTACTTTTCAGACAGCACAGTGAGGGAGTGTTGATGCTTGAGGCTACAAAGCTGGCTGGAGAGGTCCATGCATTTTGCTCATTCACCATTTACTCTCAGCCTTCCACCTTCTGCTGCCTGAGGCAGTCTTGTTGTGTCAGCCCCAAATGCAGTTGCTCTGCCAGAACTTGTATCCTCTCTGTGAGGTCACATAGATGGGATATAGAGTTAAAGTCAATCCAGTGGGAAAGGAAGAGAAGCAAGTTCTACAAGTGTGTTTTCTGATCCACCAAGCATCTCTTGCCAAATCATCCTTAATGCCTCAGAGTAGACCAACAATGTCACTTGCTACAGAGTGAGTCTCTAAGACTTCAGCTGTATTTGTTTGAGTATCTAGCGCTGTTTTCAGAGAAAGTTCTTTTGCCCCCTCCCCATCTTTTGCCCCCTTCCCCAGTTTAATTTTTTTAAAATAATTTTAAACCATATTGCTGAATTTGTAGGGGTATAGTGGGATTGTTTAGTTTGTTTTGCACTTATGTGGGATTTTGCATTGTTTAGTTGTTTTGCACTTATGTTGTAAGCCGCCTAGAGTCATGTTCACCTGATTGGGGTGGGATAATAAATCTAAATAAATAAATAAATAAATAAAATAATAAATCCTCCAAAGAAGGAGTAACTGCTTGGCATGCATGCACGTCTACAGTGCTTGGTGCACATGCATGGCCTCCTTGTTGTCCTCCCAAGTGGGGAGGAGGAGGAGAAGCTGCTAGCCTGAAGCTCCCTATAGCCTGCTCCCCAGGGTAAGTGACTCACCTTTGGCTGTGGGGTGGGTGGGTATATTTTAATGTGTATTTATTTTAATGTGTATTTTTATGTGTTTTATATGTATTTAATTTGTATTTTATGTGTATTTTATGTATTTTTATGTCTATTTAATTTGTATTTTTATGTGTACTTATTTTTATGGGGTTTTTTACGTTGGCTCCGCCCACATCACTGGCTCCACCCATGATGTCATGATATTGGCTCTGCCCAAGATGTCATGATGTTGGCTCTGCCCAAGATGTCATGATGTTGGCTCCACCCACAATGTTGGCTCCACCCACAGTCTGGTAGTAAAAAATTTGGCTGCCCACCACTGAGGCCACCCATTCCTCCTGCACTGCTCTGGAGACAGGCATTTGTGAACGTGTGCCCTTTGCTCCCAAAGCTTACAAACCTTACTCTGTCATATTGCTATAGGTCTTTTTATGAATTTTATGCAGACAATGGACTCAGCAACTGGCAAGAAAGATTTTAGTTGATGTCCTATGCAGACATGAGGCACAATGGCCCTCTGACACGTGTGGTCAAATATGATGAGGGTTGTTGTCAGTGGTGGAATGTCAAATTTTTTACTACCCCACCGTGACGTCATCACAGTGTGGGTGGACCTAACATCATGACATCATGACGTTGTGGGCAGGGCCAAATAAAATAAAATAAAATAAATAAAAAATAAAATAAAAATAAGCACACACACACACCTCAACCCACCCACTCACCCACAACACAAACCCGTAAATAAATTAAATTAATTAAATTAAAATACACCCACCCACCCATCCCAAACACAAATCAACCAGAGCTTTTAAACCAGAGCTTAAACCTTATTCTGGCTATTCTTTCTCACACTAGGTCAGATGGAAGGAACTACAGAATGAACTCACCACAAGATGGCTTCATTTTGATACTTTTCAACTTTTCAACAGTTAAAGAAGTTAGGTACTCTTTGCCTAACCAGTTCTCTAGCATAATATGCCTTAATGTAAATTTAAAACAGCTGTACCTACTTAAGGCTTCTCCAATTGGAACAGCACAGGTGTAGCTTATTGATGAGGTAACTCCAAGACTTTGCTTAAAAACCCCAAGCCAGGCTGCCAGCCCTTTTTAGGAACTGTGGCAGTACGTCAATATAGGTAAAGCTATTAAATACACATTAAAATACATACAGACACACCACATTGGAAGGTGAGTCACTTACCCTCAGGAGCAGGCTATAGGGAACTTCAGGCTAGCAGCTTCTCTTCCTCCTCCCCGCTTGGGAGGACAGCAAGGAGGCCGTGCATACGTCCCAAGGACTGTAGGCGTCCATGCACACTAAGTGCTTGGCACGCATGTGCAGTGGGGGAACCAGTGAAAAGGTAAGCCCTGAAGGTGGTCCCCCCCAAAAAAAAGTTGCTACCGGTTCTCCAGGACACTGGGAAAAGTTAATACCAGTTCTGGAGAACTGGTGAGAACCTGTTACATCCCATCACTGGTTGTTGTCCTACTCCAAATGTATATGGATGGCATAACATGAGAGCGAATGAGGACAGGAGTAGTTCTCTGAATAGTACAGCAGGACTTTTCCAGACCTTGTTGCTTGCATGGAGAGGGAATATTATTTAGGCAGACAGCAAATTGTGTCAGGCTACCACTGTGATCCTATCAAATGAGTAAACTGTGAAATGGCGACTCATTCTCAGATTACCCAGAGCCTTCATGGATGAGTGGGGATTTGAACTCCTGTTTGCTCAAGAGAAATCTAGCTTCACAGCTCAGCTTTCTTCAGAGCACTGGATTGTGAAAATCTGTTCTAACTACTACTACACACTGCTTCTCCATACATTTATGTCTCAGCTGTCTCAAGTTATATCTTTAAAAATAAAAAAATTACGTGGTATTTTCCCCAAGAAGTGTTCGTCATCTTTTCTTTATTGTCATAGCACAAAATGAGATTACTTTTCTTCCTTCTTTGTTTTTTCTCCTCATTTGAACTACACAATGAAGCTCTGTACAAATCCTGTTGAATCCTTCAAGAGCTCCAACCATTTTCTTTCTATCCACTTATCCAAAGTACTCATCATTTGCTTTAATGACTATAAGCAGTTTTAGCTTTTATTTGGCTTCTGTGCCAACTATTCTACCTACTCAAAAATCCTTTCTCCATTCACTTCTACTAAATTTTCCTTCTGTCCTCAAAAATCTTCTGTCATTTTATTTGTTTATGCATTTTTTTAATGTACACCCTTATCTCTCTTTTTCAATAAAATTAGTTTCAAGGTAGGTGAATTAGTTTCAAGGTAGAAATTCTGGCTGGCCCCTCCCATCCAAGTTTTGAAATAAAGTAGTCCTAATTTGGGTGCAACACAGGGCTTTCCCCCTGGCCATTCCCAACATACCATGCCCAAAGTGTGGTAGTAAAATTTTTTTGAGCCCACCACTGCAACCATGTGGCTAATAAAATAATGGTCAGCATTCCACTGATGATCTTATAAAGTCTACATAACTCAGCAGAGTTAATTTTAGCATAATTAATAGGGTACCAGGGTACATCTGTGTGACTGGGCACATGACTAAGGAGCACTACTAGGCCTTGCTAATTAGTTGCAACTAGCCAGGACAAGTTACAGAAAGATGACCAGAACACTAGTTGGATTCTGGGCAGTGCAGTGTGTATCTATATTTGTATCCTTGACATAAGGTTTATGTCAGTTCTAAACAGAAATAGAAAGGTACACAAATGTGATGTATATTGGCATGTGTTGTGTTATATGCTGTCAAATTGGAAGTAACTTATATCAACCCAAATGGGATTTTCAAAGTAATTGAGATATTTAAGCAGTGGTTTTACCACTCTCATCCCCTCCATTGAGTTTTCATGGCTGAGCAATAACTGAAACCCAAATCTCTTGAGTCTTGGTGTATCACTCTATCCATTGTATCACCTTATCATAATTTGACAGAGAACTGATGTTTGTAGAATGCTTTTGAATAGTGCTCTCCCAGTTTGATGCCATTTAACTCCCCTATTTATGAAACTTTATCTGAACTATGTAAGGCGTACAAACATACTTGTGAGAATACACTTAGTTATATGATACCCAATTGAAATCAAAGCTAAAAATAAATATAACAGCTTCAGGCATATTTGCTTTTTTCTTCTATAGATAGAAAAGAGCAATAGGAACTAGAGTAATATCATCTTTTCAATCACTATGTTTATCTTCTTAATTGTAATCTATTTCATATTGTCTGATTTGGGAAAGAAAGATCAGCAAAATGGAAAACCTTCAACTAGGCTTCAGAAATATATTTCTTAGAGAATCTGTCTTTTAAGTGGCTTTATTTGCAGTATAGGATTTTTCAGTCTTGAAAATCTGCATTTAGATAGAAATATCAAAGCGGCAGTAAATGTAAGCTAGTTCTTCTCTAGAACACAGTCACATTGTTTAAATCTTTTTCTTTCTTTCAAAGACTAGTGCTGGATAGTCTGGGCAGAAACAGACTTTTAAGAGAATTCATCTATAAAAGGAATTCTTTCTAAATTCTGAAATATACTTGTTGTTCAGTTGCACAGTCAAGTCTGAGTCTGACCCTTTGCAACCCCATGGACCACCATGCACCACACTCCTCTGCCATCTGCCATCCTCCGTATTCCACCCAGCTCTACACCGACCGCATCAATGATGCCATCTAGCCATCTCATCCTCTGCCGTCTCCTTCTCCTTTAGCTTTTGATCTTTCCCAGCATCAGGGCCTTCTCCAGTCAGTCCTCTCTTCTCATTTGGTAGTCAAAGTACTTGAACTTGAGCTTCAGTATTTGTCCTTCCAATGAGCAGTCAGGGTTGATTTCCTTTAGGATTGACTGATTTGATCTCTTTGCAGTCCAGGGGACTCTCAAGAGCCTTATCTAGCACCACAGTTCAAAAACATCTATTCTTTTGTGCTCAATCTTCCTTATGGTCCAGCTCTCACAGCCATACATTACTACTGGGAAGACCATTGCTTTAACTATGCAGACTTTTGTCGGCAGGGTGATGTCTCTACTTTTTATTATGCTGCCTAGGTTTGCCATTGCTTGCCTCCCAAGAAGTAAGTGTCTTTTTATTTCATGGCTGCAGTCACCTTCTGCAGTGATCTTAGATCCCAAGAAGGTGAAGTCTGTCACTGCTTCCATTTCCTACCCTTCTGTTTGCAAGGGAGTGATGGGGCCAGATGCCATGATCTTGGGGGGGGTTTATGTTAAGTTTCAGGCCAGCTTTTGCACTCTTCACCGTCATCAAAAGGCTCTTTAGGTCTTCTTCACTTTCTGCCATTAGGAGAGTATCACTGAATATACTACAGGAGAGTTTTTCAACTCTGTGGTTTTCAAATTAGCTTGCTTTGTTTTATGATTAATGTTCAGGATTTAAGCACAGGATTTCTTTTATGCCTAATTCCCCAGATATAAAAGTCTGCTTGAATCGCACTATTAGCTCCAATCATGGGCTACCCATAACATTGGTAATAGCAATAGATGTAGCAACTACACTTATGTACCGCTCCATAGCCCTTAGAGCACTCTCTGGCCAGTTCACAATGTTATTAGCATTTTTGCCACCATCACACTGGGTACTCATCCACTGGCCTTGAGTCAACATTGAGCCTGTCAGGACCAAACTCACAATGTGAGAGTTTTGGCTTCATTACAGAAGTTTAACCACGTCTCCACCTGGGCTCCTGCCCTTCTGTCCAAGCCCTTATGCTGGAACGAACTAGAAAGTATGTCTCATTGCTTATTTTAGGTGACGCAGGCCTGTGAAAGGTATACAGAGAGGGGAGACAGTCACAGTGCTGGTTCTGGCTTTAGTGAGGTGGGCAGTACACAGGAGAGTTATACAGGTGGTGGTGGTGGTGGTGGTGGTGCTGGTGCTGGTGCTGGTGCTGGTTGTGGTGGTGGTGTTCAGTTGCATAGTAGAGTCTGACCCTTTGTGACCCCATGGACCATTGCAGGAATAGTTAAAAGCCATCTTTCTGTAAAGACTGCTAAAGACTGCCTACAGACTGTTGTCATTTTGTCATGTACGTTATAATGTTGGCTGACAGAATTGATTTTTAGCAGCTGAGCTCAGGTAAGTGTTGGAAAAGGTTTCACAGCCTATTATACGTTCTTGGCCAACTCTTGCCTTTTCCTGATAGCTTCAAATACAAAAGCTTCAGACTGCTGACTGAAAGCACAGCCTGCCCTTTCTCAGATTGTGGGTCTCAGACGGCTGAGGGCTGGGCTTACCCGGGGAGCCCATGTTGCAGCTGGAGAAGCAGCCTGGTCCAGCAGAGGACTTGCAACTGGTCTTCTAGCATGGCAGCTCCACGTGGCCAACACTGAAGAGGTGGGGAGAATGACCCTTGTGCAGGATTGCAGCAACGCAAGGCCATTGGCTAGCATAATCAGGGGTGGGGACTATCGGATGCCCAACTTTATGTGTTGAATGATCACACACTAGGCAGTGCTTTTTGTGCCAGTCTCATTAAGGCTACGTCTGGAAACATGGCAGTACACCATCAGATCAAGATAATCAAGGACATGAAGAAAGACCTTTTGGCCTGGTTGGCCAGTGGGGTAGCCATTTGGCAGCAATTTTGGGAGGTAGGGAGTAGTCTGCAGACTCATTCAGAAGCAATGGGCAATGTCAGTTTTGGAGCATATCTTGACTGGTAGTGGCATGTTTCTGTAACAGAAAGGGTTATACGGCTGGTTCAGAGATTGGTCTTTCTCTGTTTATTTGCTAATGTCACTTTTTCAGAAAAGTCTGTTCCTGATTTTATAACAGTATTGTGGAAACTCATTTCCCAGAGGTGACTACTGTGCCAGACTTATCTGTAGGAGCCTTGGAAATGGGAGATAATCAAGAGAATATTCCTTTCTGCTGTTCCTGACATGGACTCTTTTATCACATTTTGGGGCTGTAAAGGACATTCCTCCTCCCTGCCAACATCCAAGGCTGAAATTTTAGAGCAATTAGCCTCAGTCTGGTCACAGGACAGGCAGCCAGGACCCATGTAATAGTGATCTCCTTTTTTCCCCTTGTTTTTTATTATTATTTTTATTTTTAGCAATATCAAAAAAGTAACAAAACATACAAACAACAGAACAGAAAAAGGAAAAAAAACAGTTACATACAAAAAAAGAAATAGTTCCCAAGTACATCTTACAGCCTTAAAGAGGAAGAGGAAGAAAGGAAAAAAAGAGAAGAAAAATGCAAATCAATATAGTATAATATAATCTCATATTACATTAGTTGTTTTCTATACAATTTTTTTTTTGTTGTTCAGTCGCACAGTCGATTCCGACCCTCTGCGACCCCATGGACCGCCGTCCGCCAGGCACTCCTGTCCTCCACCATCCCCCTCAACTCGCCCAGCTCCGCGCCCATTGCCTCTACAACACCATCCAGCCATCTCATCTTGGGCCGTCCCCTTCTTCTTCTGCCCTCGACCCTTCCAAGCATCAAGGCTTTCTCAAGTGAATCCTCTCTTCTCATTTGATGTCCAAAGTACCTTAGCTTCATCTTTACTATTTGACCCTCCAATGAGCCGTCAGGTTTGATTTCCTCTAAGATTGACCTATTTGTTCTCCTTGCTGTCCAGGGGACTCTCAAAACTCTCCTCCAACACCACATCTCAAAGGCGTCTATTCTTCTGCGATCAGCTTTCCTAATGGTCCAGCTCTCACAACCATACATTGCCACAGGGAATACCATTGCTTTGACCACGCGAATTTTTGTTTTCAATGTGATGTCTCTACTTTTCACTATGTTCCCCAGGTTTCTCATTGCTTGCCTCCCAAGAATCTGTCGCCTTTTTATTTCATGGCTGCAATCCCCATCTGCAGTGAGCTTAGATCCTAAGAAAGTAAAATCTGTCACTGCTTCTACTTCTTCCCCATCTATTTTCCACGGACTGATAGGGCCTGTTGCCATTATCTTGGTTTTCTTGATATTGAGTCTCAAGCCAGATTTTTCACTTTCTTCTTTCAACCTAATCAGGAGCTTCTTTAGGTCCTCCTCACTTTCAGCCATTAGGGTGGTATCATCTGCATATCTCAAATTGTTGATGTTTCTTCCAGCAATTTTGATCCCAAATTGTGATTCCTCCATCCCTGCATTGCGCATTATGTGTTCTGTGTATAAGTTGAATAAGCAGGGTGACAAAATGCAGCCTTGTCTTACTCCTTTTCCTATTCCAAACCACTCCGTCATTCCATTTTCTGTCCTAACTGTTGCCTCTTGATTCATGTACAGATTTCTCATGAGGCCTATAAGGTGTTCCGGTATTCCCATCTCTTTAATTACTTGCCACATTTTGTTATGGTCGACACAGTCAAAAGCCTTAGTGTAATCAATGAAACAGAAGTAGACTTGTTTCTGATATTCCTTTGTTTTTTCCATGATCCATCTGATGTTGGCGATGTGGTCTCTAGTCCCCCTGCCTCTTCTGAAACCCGCCTGCACTTCTGGTAATTCTCTCTCCACATACTGTTGCAGTCTATCCTGTATTATCTTGAGCATCACCTTGCTAGCGTGAGGGATGAGCGCAATTGTTCGATAATTTGAACATTCTTTGGCATTACCCTTTTTGGGGAGTGGAACGTATACAGATCTTTTCCAATCCTGTGGCCATTGTTTTGTTTTCCAAATCAGCTGGCATATAGAATGCAATAATTTGATTCCATCATCTTGTAGTGCTTTGAAAAGTTCAACTTGGATACCATCAACTCCACTGGCTTTGTTGTTTGCAGTGTTTTTTAAGGCCTTTCTGACTTCACTCTCTAGAATGTCTGGCTCATGTTCAATGTTCTCATCATTGTGGTTATCAGGGGTGTTGAGGTCCTTTTTGTAGAGTTCCTCTGTGTACTCTTTCCATCTTTTTTTAATCTCTTCTGCATCTGCTAACTCCTTGCCGTCTTTGTCTTTTATCATGGTCATTTTTGCTTTAAATGTTCCCTTGAGTTCCCCAATTTTTTTGAAAAGATCTCTAGTCCTACCCCTGATATTGTTTTCCTCTATTTCTTTGCACTGTTCGTTCAGGTAGGTTTCCTTATCTCTCCTTGCTTTTCTTTGAAATTCTGTGTTCAAGTGAGTGTATTTTTCCTTTTCTCCTTGGCATTTTGCATTCCTTCTGTCCTCTGCTATACAATTACTATACTATATATTTTCACCTTTGTATCAACTATCCTCTTTCACCACAATGTTACTACTTTATTGTTTTATATATGGAAACTATCACCCAGTGTACTAAAGTCCTTGAGTCTACCAGCCACTCCTTTTACAACTCAATCATTCTGCCAAAAATACATTGTATTCGGTGCAGGTTTTTCTCCTTTATTATCCATCAATGTGTGTTGCAAAAAAGGTTTCCAAATGTCCCAAAATCTATTTTATTTTATTAACCCCCTTTTTATATTTAATTCCCATGTAAGTTTTTCATTTAATGTCATATCCCAAACATCAGCATACCATTTACCAATTTCTAAATTCATATCACCTTTCCAATTTCTGGCTACTTGTTGTCTCGCCAACGTCAAGAAAATAGACAATAACTCTTTTATATTTTCCTCTAAATTCAATTCCTCTAAGTCCGTTAATAAAACAATTTTTTCATTCAACTTTAAGCTGATATTTAAAGTTTTTGCTAATTCTTGTTCCATTTTATGCCAGAAATTGGAAATAATTTTACAATCCCACAGTGATCTCCTTTTTAAACCAACTACAGTGCCTCTCAGAGTCCTTCCTTCTTCATTAAAAGGAAACCAATCACATTCATGTTTCTTGCTCACTATCTTAGTGGGCTCTGTTGGTATACATACAAGGGCATCTTATTCAAAGCTTCCTACACTTTAGACTTTTAGGAGGGCATTCAGGGTCAGTGAATTAGTGGCCACCTCACAGAGGAATGCTGCAGTTAGGGAATTACACAGGCAGGACATTTCCCTTCACAGAGAGTAGATTTTATGGCCCTGGTCTTCCAAGACTGACCAGCAGGGTTATGGGGTCACGGAATTGTCTGGGGCTGCGGAGAGGGAGCAACCCCTGCCAGTCTGGAAAACAAAGACCTTCTCGCAAGATCACTTGTACCGATGTACTGTATTGTATTTGCTCAGTTAAGGAAGGCACATACCCTCATTCTAGTTTTCCCACAACTTTTGTGACAATCAGTCCATGCAAAATAACTGTACAAGTGAAGGTTCCTCAGTAGTATTTGTATGATTTATTTGAGTTTATTGAAGATACTTAAGATATTTTAACTATTGCAATGCCCTTTCATTGTACTGTAGCAGAGCAGAGATGGTAAGACTTGTCATTCCTGGCATCTGTTGGCACCAGCTCTAAGATTGGTAGCTTTCAGAGACATCCCACTAGAAACATGCCTGCTACCCAGCTGTCTTCAAAAACTAAAAAAATCTGGCATGTTAATGACTCCCCATTTTCAAAGATCAGAGAAGTATTTTTCACCACAATGTCTATGTATTCCATAAAAACTAGTATACCAATACCATATATACTCAAGTATAAGCTGAGTTTTTTATCCCCCCAAAAGGGGACATGGCTTATACACAGATCAACGACCACAAGGGTCCCAAGACCGCACTGGATTGAGATGAGCCAACAATTTAATTAATTTTACCATATTTTGATGTATTTTGTTTATTGAAACTCACTAGCAGCTGCTGCATTTCCTACCCTCGGCTTATACTCAGGTCAATCTATTTTCCTGGGTTTTCAGGCCAAAATTAGGTACAGTCATACCTCGCATAACGAATTTAATTTGTTCTGCGAGGCTGCTCAGTATGCGAGTTTTTCACTATGTGAGTCAGACTCGCATAACGAATTTTTTGCTATGCGAGTCATACTTTTCCTATGGAAAAACTTGCATAACGAGTGTTTCAAGGGGGGAAACTGTGGAAAAAAATTCACTATGTGAGTTTTCCCCATAGAAACACTCGTTATGTGAGTTTTTCCATAGGGAAAAGTCCGACTTGCATAGCGAAAAATTTGTTATGCGAGTTGGTCCGCTTAGCAAAAAACTTGCTCGTTATGCAAGTTTTTCACGAAGCGAAACGCTCATTATGCAAGGTTCGACTGTACCTAGGCTTATATTCGGATTGACTTATACTCCAGTATATATGGTATAACTTGAGAATGGATTGCTAGCAGTAGATTTAGCCATGAAATAGTCACATTGCAGCAGACAGGTTACCCCCCTCCCCAAATAGTTTCCTTTTCTCCAGGATCATTATAAAGGGGTCATCTGTAAGTAACGCTTCTGTGATTTCATTTTCTGGGTGGTATAAGTAAGGTCAGCCTCTTATCTGCAGGGAGGTAAAAAGGCAGGAGAAAAGAAGGGTAAGAGATGTACTCCTGAAAGTTGTTTCGCTATTCTGCACTTGTCACTATCAAATGAATGAGACAAGCAGAACTTGGAATGTCTGAAAAGGTTAAGTAAGTGTCAAGGAAATTGAGAAGACTGAGTAGTGCTGACATTCAACCCAGATGTATAGAGAGGGAGGAGGGCATTAAACCCAGGACCTTGTACAGGGCTTGTAGCCTGGGAGCCATGAGAACAGAATCATCTTCTCTGTTTCTGCTTTGCTTGGATGAGGTGGGAATCTTGTAGCTTCTCTTTTGTAGGTATAATTTAACTTTTCATAGCTCAGCTGCAAAACAGAGACCTACAGAACAAACAGCAAACAAGATTAAAGGTCTTCCTTAGGATGTTACATTTGCATCAAACACAAGATTATTTTTGATGTAGCCTATATTTCCCTTCGGTGAGTCTTCAGCATTACCATCACATCTACAGAGAAAATTTGCATTTAAAAAAAATACTGCCCTTTGATGGCTGCTGGATGGAAGTTTTTGTTCTTATTTTGCATGCATCAATGAGCATTAGGCACCCTTTTTAACCAATGCGAGATGATGGGAGTTTCACCCACCCATCTAATTCCCATAATTCTTCATGCTGCCTCATAAGTTTCTCCAGGAAGTAGAGGCAGAACTTCACTGCTGGATCAGACTTGTTATCTGTTCTACTCTTGCAAAATCAAATGTAGCCTAAAGAAAAAACTTACATGTGAAAGAAAACATTTCTTCTCTCAGGATTAAGTCTGTGTACCCATAGATTAGTGCAGGGCTCCTCAACCTACAGTCTGCCTGCAGCACCATTTCATGTGGCTTGTGCCATCACCACCAGAAATGGAAGCATTTACAACAGCTGTAAATGTGCACGCGGCTGTCATAAATGCATTTACAACAACCATGGGTGCGTTTTATGGCAGCATTTACAGTGGGGAAACCGCAGTCCAGCCCACTCAGCTGTCTGAGGAGGTGTGGTCCAGCCCTCAGCTTTAAAAGGTTGAGAATCCCTGGATTAGTGGATAACAAAACAACAGCTACAACAATATAGTTTTGTAATCCATGAGCAGAATTCAAAATCTGGTTCACTAGAACATCCCCCATTTGAATTCTTATGACTCTTCAGTAACATTAAGAAACATCACAATCCCTGTTCTTTATGCCAGCAAATCATGACAGCATGCAATTATTAATTAAACATATAATTTGAGGACATGTAGGAATTGAGAGAAAGCTACCTCCCAGATTTTAGCATTAGCTTCAGGACTTTACACACTTAGATGCCTTTAATGTTTGCTTTTTTAAAAATCCTCTACCATACTGAAACAATTTGTGTCTCCATTGATTCAATAGATGTCTTAGATTTGAATCCATCTCTAAATTCTCTTTGCTTTACCCTGGAAGTGGATCCATCCATCAGTATTATTCAGGATTTCATACAATTTGATCCAAAAAAGGCTGGCTGGGTTTGGAATTTTTGATTTGTCTGAATCCATTGCGCAGCTTGACACAACATATAAGCATTTATTTGTCAGACTCTGAGACTGGCAATTCCTATAAGATGATGTCTCACTGATCTGTCAAATCAGACAATGGTAAAAATGTAAAAAAAAAAAAGAAACAATTCCTCGATTATTAAATAACAAGGAAGTCAAGAAATTCTGATAGAAGCTATTAAAGAATTTCAATTCACACTGCCAAATCTGGTGAAGAAGAAAGGAGACAAAGAAGCAATCCACACTTCATCCAAATTGCTTGACACGCTGTGATTTTTTTTCCTCCTTTGGGTTGCTGAGGCATAGATTGCTCTATAAATCCTGTTATAACTATTTCTTTCCTCCCTTGCATTTATTTCCTCTTAGTTTATCTCTGCAGTTGCGCACTATTAAAACTGGCTTTCTTTTCATGGCTGATTTTATAAAATGGAGATGATCAAAAGTGGAGCGACAGACATAAACATCTTTATATGAAATGGCATTCTCTACGTGGACTTTTAACGTAAAGGGTTTGTGTTGGGGGTGTAATCAACGGAGGTTTCATTCCCACCATTCATTAGATGATGAAATGAGAGTTGGTTTTATGCTGTGGACCATAAAATCTACAAAAGGGAGAACTTTAACAACTTAAAAACTTTTTAAAAAATGTGGAGGTGCAATACTTCTGTGAACAAAAAGGGCCCCTTCTATATGTAGGAAAGCTGGTGACCAAGCTGGTGACCTACTAGAAGCTGCCACCAGAAAACTTCCAGGACAGGCCATCCCACCCTGCACCTAAAAGCTTGGAAGCCCCTAATTGCAAAGGAGGTATTTAGCTGCCACAAGTTTCTTTTGAGCAACAAGGGTATCACGTTACATTTCTAAAGTGACATAACAAGGGCTTCACTGAGTATAAGAAATGACACTGTCCTGTTTTCCTTCAAAGAGTAGTTTTTTAGGAGCAATGTTTAGGAAGAATGTTGACTCAATGTTTCCCAACCTTTGGGTTTTGGACTTCAATTCGCAGAAGCCTAAGTTGATTCCCTAAAGCACTGATCAGTCAAATGTACTGACTTAGGCTTCTGGCACTTTAAGTCCCCCTGGGGCCCATGTCCCTGGGACAGGTGAGAGGAGAGCTGCAGAAGAGGAGGGGCACGGGGCAGAACAGAACAACCACCATGCCTTTAAATTTAATGCCTTGAGGCATATCCCTCTGTGGCCTGAACTTAGTTGCAGGCTTAGTAATGCATTACCTTAGATTGTCCATTTTGGAACACATTTTGGAACACCTCAGATATAACCACTCCCATTATGACTTGATTCCAAGAAACTCTCCTTGGAACCAGCATTCAAGACAAAAGAGCTGGAGCCATGGAGAGAGTGAGCTCTTTGATTCATCACGTACAGGGGTGGCTTCTTTTTCTCTCTCTTTGGGGGTTCACAACCATCGTGGCTCAGCAATGGAGGGTATCACCTTTTTTCCCTGGGACAGGTGAGAGGACAGCTGCAGATGAGGATGGGCACAGGGCAGAACAGAACAACCACCATGCCTTTAAATTTAATGCCGTGGAACATAGTCCTCGGTGGCCTGAACTTAGTTGCAGGCTCAGTAATGTGTTACCTGTCGAGCTTAGGTACATTCTCTGTGGTCCCAGTAGAGATCATGGAAAGCATACATTTCATTTAACATGGCTTTCACTTGCATATTTTCTGGGATATAAGATGCACTTTCCTCCCTTAAAATACACTGGCAAAACAGACTGCATCTTATAATCTGATGCATCTTATACATCGGAAAATATGGTAACTGACTAACTGGCCATGCAGTTATCTACTGTGTGAGCAGAACAAATGAACTGAATATAGACCATGGGCTCTCGCCTCCAAAGGAGATATGCTGAACAAGAAAGTGTGGGTAGCCAGCAACAATGAAAAGAAGAAAGAAAAAGGGGGAAATGGGGAAGGAAGGTGTAAAAAACTAGTTTTCCCTGAATATTTACCATTTTCTACAACACAGTAAAAGGAGCTCAAGTTTCATTGACAACATCTTGCTCATTATGAGTTATTTCATAGCCAGTTTATGTCACCTAAACCTAACTTATTGTCATTGTCGGCTGCTACTCATATCCAAGGATGCATTTTTCCTGAAGCAGGAAAAATGCCATTGGTGTGAATTTGTTTAAGGTGTATCCCAGCTTGCCATGAAGTGACTTATGACGCCATCTCCTGTGGCACATATGAAATGAGACATGCAGGATTTAACACCGGGACTGCAGTGGACTGCCACAGCCTTGAGGATATGGACAAGGTGCACCTTCACAGCCAGTCCATCTGTCATGGCCTCTTCCACCTCCATGACAATTGGGAATCAGAAAGTGGTTCCTCCTCTGCTTATTTCGCTGTTGGGCCCAATATGATGGTTTCCAGGGGCATTTCCTCCACTGAGGGGACCATCACCCCACCTAAAGGGGCTCATCTGCCCATAGCCATTGGCCCCTTTAGGGAGTCAGGTTATTTACTGCTGCACAACACTCGGCATTGAATGTAGTACTGTACGGTCTATGGAGAGATGGCTGTACAGTCTACTCCATTACCATAGTGGGATGTCCGGCCAGACATTTAAATCTAACTTATATTTCAAAGAAGAATAATCACTTCTTAATGGCATGGTATTAGTTTAGGACTAGCAAGAAAACCAGCAAAAACAGTCTTTATGGAGGATCAAGAAAATTCATTTTCCAGCTTCTCCTGCATCTGCCTCCATTCACCTGGCAGATAGCCTAACAGCACAAAAAGAGAAAGGAAATTTGCATGCTGCTAGTCTATTCCCCAACTATTAGAAGATAACAACGCTATGTGCAAGAACTAAGGCTAAAGTTAGATAAAATGAATACCCGATAACATCTCTTGAAAATTATGCATTTGCAATCAAGTTATAACTGAAGGATTTTCAGAACAAACTAGTTTGATTAATTTTAATTCTATATCTTCAATGAGTTCTATTTCACTAGGAATCCTAATGAGCAATTACCATTTGACAAGATGAGCATGTTTAATGGTGACTTGCCTTCCTCTCTAACCCCCCAACCTTGCTACCTCATAACATAGCAGGCCCTTGAATTCCAGAGATGTTTGATTCCAGCCTCAAAGAACTGAAGGGAGTGAACACAAAACTTTCAATAAAATTATGAAAGCACTCAAGGGCAATGATGATCAGGGGCTTCCTTGGATTTTTAAAATCTTTAATATCTTTCCACAATAAATCAGCCAATTAAAGAACATTTTATTTAGCTTCCAGACATCCACACTGTCAGAGAAGTTGGTTATATTTTGAGATTTCTAATCCTGTCTAAGGGATATGATAATTCCATGCTTGAAAAACTAGCATTTGTTGTGATACTGCACACAACAAAACAAGCAATAGCATGTGGCAAGTAACTTGTGACCTAAATCATTAAATAAAGGTTTAATCCACTGATAGTGTCTAAAGCTTCTCAACCACACTCAACATGTACTGCAGATGCTACCCAAGTTGCTGTCTTTCTAGAGTTTTTCTTCCCTCATCATGACTAAGAGGATATAATAATAATTTCATGTCAGAAATTATTCTGGGTTGAAATTATATTTGCTAAAGACACTCCACTCAGGGATGCCTGAATGAGGCACCTTTCATGTACCCAAGATCTTTCCCACCAAAGTGTTCTCTATTTATCTACTTGCAATGTCTTGCTTTCAAACTGCTAGGTTGGCAGGAGCTGGGACAGAGATGGGCGCTCAATCTGCCATGCAGAACCAAGTCTTGAACTGCTGACTTGCTGGCCTTCCAGCTAACAATGTGAGCTTCTTAAACTTTAAGCCACCATAGCCCCACTTATGACTAGGATAATAATGACTAGGATTATGATTTTTTTTTCTGCAGATCAAGTCATTAAGCCCCTAAAAAGGATGGGTGCATCATAGGGTCTGATCACACAGGGAAATAGACTGGAATCTGGACCATTTATGGAGCGGTCCGTTTTTCCCCCCATAGCAATCACATTATACATAGGGAAATGCATTCCAGCCCAACCCTAATCCAGCCTCAAACTGGACCTTTTTGTACTATATATAGAGCTTCTACATTTGGGAGCCAGGCTGTTGCAATTTTCCACAGATGAAAGAGTCACTTTAAGCAAGATGGCTCTCATTAAAAGTGACCACTTCTGGTGCATGCCTTTGTAGCTGTCTGATGACATCCCTAATCAGATTTCTTGGTTTTGTCCATTCTGTGCTTGCTCTGCTGGGAGTTTAGATCCATATTGCACTCTACCCTCCGGATGATTTTGATTTCAGCTTCCATGACTTGCTCAAACTCCCTCATTATATTAAGGCATGTGATATGCAACCAACCGGATGACTGGAGCTATAACTGTGACTTACAACTTTACAAAAGTGACTTTCCAGGCTCTGAGATTATTGCAAGATTATATTTTTTTTATTTCATTGTGTGTTTTGGGGCTTTGGGCTCAAGAACATTCTTCTGAGGTCAATAAAATGAATACCCAGATTGTTGGTGGCCAACTGTAGTTTTTGAAATTACTTTGTGAGATGGCCAGAGACTGCTTAGCACTATAGAGGTTTATCTAAGTGGAAACAACAACAACAGCAACAACAAAGCTTCCTTCTTTACATGGTGGCTGAAAGGACAGGTGTTTGACAATAGAGCTCAAAAATTCTCCAAGCAGCTGGATAGACAAGGGTAACTGAAGACAATCAGCTTGATTGTGAGGAGATCATTAATTATTTTTCAGGGGAAGGATTGTAAATAAGGGGCATGATTTTGTTGTTGTTGAAGTTTTGTGAGATTCAAGTACCACCTGTATTCAGAGCAGCAGCATAGGAAGGGGACGAGGGGGGAAGTTCGCCCTGGGTGGTCTGTTTGGGGCTATGAGTATTCTTGGACTACAATTCTCAGAAGCCCTAGCGGGAGCGGGTGCCTACATCCACCAGGAGGCGGCAAATTTGGCTTATGCCGCAGGCGGCTGAAATCAATGAGGACACAGGAGAGTCCTTTTGAATAGAGAATCAAAACGGCTCAGGTAAACTGAGTCTAGGTTGCCATGTTCAAAAGCATCACCCTTTATTATACTGTGTATGCGCGATTACCTTTGGGGCCTAGTTCAAACAAATCCAGTTCCCAGATTAGACAGTTAGTTAATTGCATGGAAAATAGTAACAAAGAAAGGGAGACAGTAGCAAAGGAAGAGTCAGCTTCCTTTGTTACTGTCGTAAAATGTGACACACAAAAAAAAGAGACCGATCACCTATTGGCATAAGAACAACAGCAATAGTCATAAACCACAAATTCCATATTGTTCTTTTGGAAGATCTAAAATAATATATCAGAGAGTAAACAAAACAAAAAGACAAAAACATTGTGGTACCCTAAAAACTAAGTGCTGTGTTTTATACCGGTATTAATTAATGCCATGAAGTCTCACTCTTATGTATGATGAAGTGGACTTGATCCACAAAAGCTAACATTAAAATACAGGTGTTAATCTTTAAAGTGCCACAATGTTTTTTGTCTTTTTGTTTTCTCTAACACGGTTACCATTTCTAAAATAATATAGTTTCCGTTCACAACTGCAAAGTGTACTGGTTCATCAGTGGTGTGCTCCAGTCAACAGAAATGGTGGTACTTCCCCCATCAATGCATGACAACACTTAGAGGAGGAGAATGGAAAGAGGAAGGACTGGAGAGATAAGAGGAACACAGCAGCTCCTCCTTTACTTATATTTCCACCAATCTGCTTATATAATGAAGCTGCTATTCAGGCAACTTGAAGAATAATGCAGTTCTTCAAAAGGCCCCTGTCAGTTGTCCCACATAAGCAGAAGTTTTCTCACCTGGTCATATCTGACTTAGAGCTAAGAGTGCCTCAATTTTCTGACAATACTAAACATGTTATGATATGGGGGGGGGGCGCAATGGATTTCAACATTTCTTGAAGGCTCTAAACTGGCAAATGTGGTAGTATAACTGATGTACACTGGGACAACAAAAATATTAAATTTTACACCTACACTGATTAGATCCGAGCTGAGAGTAACTGATCAAGAAAGGCATATCAGAAAACAAAAACGCTGCAGCACTTTGATCAAGAAAGAGATATTTGGTTTATGATGAAAACACATACTCCATGCTGGGCATGGTTTGAAAAGAGGTGGGAAATATTATTATTATTAGTTCAAATTTATATTGCTGCCCACTCGCCGTGGCGACTCAGGGCGGCTTACAAAAATACATTACATTACAATACAGTATGTTGTTGTGGGCACAGGGGGAGGGGCGGCAAGGTCTTCAACCTGCCCTGGCTTCTTCTTCCCCTGGCAGTTGGTGTAGGCACAGGGGGAGGGGCAGCAAGGTCCTCATCCTGCCCTGGCTTCTTCCCCTGGCAGTTTGTAGAGGCACAGGGGTAGGGGCGGCAAGGTCCTCATCCTGCCCTGGCTTCTTCTTCCCCTGGCAGTTGGTGTAGGCACAGGGGGAGGGGCAGCAAGGTCCTCATCCTGCCCTGGCTTCTTCCCCTGGCAGTTGGTGTAGGCACAGGGGGAGGGGCGGCAAGGTCCTCATCCTGCCCTGGCTTCTTCTTCCCCTGGCATAATTGCTGATATAACAGAAATCTAAGGTAAAACAATAGCTGGAATACGGTGTGTATTTGGACAAACAGTGAAAAACAAAAAGATCAAGCAGCCCTTTCTCCCATTATTTCTCACCATTATTCCACTCAGAACCAAGACACACCTTGCCTACTCTCTTACATGTTTGCCCCAATGATATGATCCCCTTTATAATGAACCTTGCTAAGACTAGACATGCAAAGGAAACCACTGATAATTCTACTTCTCTGAACACTCAATCTCCTTTTTTGCCACTTTTCTTTGGAAAGAATAAAATGTCAAGGATGGCTACCAAGAGATGCAAACTGTTCTCACACAGTTTACAGGCACTCTGTAGCAATTAAAATGCACAGAGCAACAGGTTGCTCATCTGGAAAAGTCAGGCTAGATACTCTAGTATACAAAGCAACTAGTTCTTAATTGTGTGTGTGTTACTGTTAATTATTTTTTTTAAAAAAAAATCTTCAACAGACTATCTGGAGATCTTATGGGTGGCAAGGAAAACCCATAGTAACGACCTTTGCTTGCAAGCTACCCAGATGCTACAAAGAGAGACACAATCATATCATGTTACTTGAATCTATGGCTCAAGGGATCCATTGATTTAGCCCAGAGATTCTCAATCTGCGGCCCATGACACCATGTCATGTGGCCCTCCACTGCCTCCACCACACCAGGAAATGCCATGTGGTGGAGGAAGGGCAAAATGGCTGTCCGGCCCCCAAAGCTGTCTGAGGGAGTATGACTCAGCCCCTGGCTTTAAAAGGTTGAGAACTCCTGATTTAGCCCATTGACATGGAACTGGACAAGTCTAGAATTATGATAAATGTGGAATAATGACTACAAGAGTGAGGTTTGGATATGGTATCTGTCAGGATGGAAGACCACTACAGGCCCCAAGGAAATTCCTACAAGAATGGATTTTGAGGTAGGAATCCCATGGAAAACCATAATACACCACACCAAAAAGGTCTGGAATGAGGCAAGAGATCCAGGGAGAGAATCAGTAGGTTTAGGCACTTGGGTCCATCATTCTGCTTAGAGCAAAGCAGGGGAATGAGCCTCAAGGTCATGAGTTTCCAACCTTCTCCTCGTCCCTGGTTTTGGCTCTGCAATGTCAAGAAAGGGGATCTTGCTGACCAGGCAACCCTGTTGCTGAGTGTTAAATAACCCGTTGGCCAGGAGATGATAAAAATGTTTCTTTTTTTCCCTCCTATCTTCACTTTGATTTTAAAGAAGCCATGTTTGTTTGTTTGTTTATTGTTGGGGTTTTTAAAAATAATAATAATTCTGCCACCAAAATAATGAGATCCTTGAGACAGGGGATAGCTATCCTTTATCCATACAAATCACCAGGAAACATCTACCAGTATCAGAAAATGCATCCATCTTGTAGCATGCCTTTACAGGCTTTTTTGCTTTCTATCTCTTGCACTGGATCCACTCAAAGCAAGATCCAGTTCTGAGGAGACCCTTCGCAGTAAGAATCCACAGAACCCCTTCTTAGTTCCACTGCTACGAATGTGTGAGACATATTTACTTTGTTATAAGCTTTGAGAGGTGGCTGAGACTGGGTGTCCTCCTTCATGGAGGAGATTACCAGTTCCACTTATGTTCTGTCCCGAGTAAGCCTTCTTACTAGCAGAGACGTCTAGCAGTCAACTAGATTCTGAACACGCAGAATCAGTTGCCTGAAGCAGTTGTCTCAGTTTCCCTAATGGCAGGGCTAGTTTTGTCCCCATAGTGTTCTGTAAACAATTTCTACAAGACTGCATTGTCTGATGGCTGTCTTAGGTGATCCTGCTCTCCCTTTTCACTTCTTTTTTTCATTTCCTATGAACCGAGTCAAAGTTTGTGTGCCATAGAAAAAAGGAATATCTGAATCAAAAAAACATGTTTAATTGAAAAGGTGATAAAATCTTGTTTGCTGGGTGCCTCTGAACACCAACAGGAGTGCTATTTTAAAATTTAACATTTGTCAGAATGTGAACCTCTCAGGCTCTGCGTATTCCTTCTACTTTGGAGACTGTGCAAGGGGGGATGCCCACATTTAGGGGTGAATAAGGATAAATTATTTATAGGCTCAGCAAGCCTTTTGTGGGTTAAAGCAAAGCAAACACAATAAGAGTCTGAATAAAATGCATGAGGCAGAGGATGGTATTGATGTAAAACAGTCTGATGCTCACTCCAGGATTGCTGTTTCTAAGGCACTCCAGAAAAGAGAGTTTCTTTCATGACACTGTTTCTTTCATTACACTGAAGTTTAACAGAGGAGCAGAGAATGAACATTCATTAAGAATTTAGAAACAAAAATTGAGACTCCAGGAAATCTATCAAGGGCATAACATGAACTCACTAATATAGACAAAGAAAGAGCCTTGCCAAAAAGTGGAAAACATTGTGAGTACACCTGGGCATTACCTGGGCAATGGCACACAGCTGGCTGATCCTTCCTGTCCAGAAGCATTACACACTATAAACCAACTGGTTTATGTATGTCCAGTGGTGGGCTCCAAAAAAATTTACTACCACACTGTGGCCGTGGTATGGTGGGGGTGGCCAGGGGGACAGCCCTACATTGCATCTGAATTAGGACTACTTTATTCAAAACTTGGGTGGGCGGGGCCAGCCAGAATGTCTTCTACTGGCTCTGACAAACTAGTGCGAACCTGCTGATGCCCACCACTGTGCATGTCCCCATACTGTACAACATTGTACCCTCCTTGCCAGCAGGAAAAGGGATCTCAGGCTTTAGATTTCAAAGGGCAGCTTGAATGCTGATGGCACCAATGGCAACAGTCAAGATGGCCTACATTCATATACAATAGTACCCTGTATAACGAAAAAGCTCTGTTCCATGGAGCTCTTCGTTATATGAATTTTTTCATTATGCAAATCATATTGGCGATACCCTATGTCATAATCGATGTCATAATTTTAAACTTTAGCAGTGCATGATCTGACCATGATAGGCTGGTGGGAACAACCTCCCCCACCTTCAGAGCATTGTCTCCACAGCCCCTAGAGAATATCAAGTCAAGTGTGTGGTCAGCCACATGCGTGGGTCCACTAACATACTGGGACAGGCCCATGGATATCATGGAATCCATGAATTCCAAGGCTGCCCCAACCAGACTCCTCTCCACATGGATATTGAAGTCCCCCAACATGACCCGTTTGGGGGATGTCAGCACCATCACAGAGGTGAAGTCAGTCAGCCCCACCAGGGATTGGATCAAGTCATGAGGAGCTCAGTACACTAGTCCAATCCCCAGCCTGTCCCTGGCCCCCACATGCACGTGGAAATCTCCCAACCTGGATTTGAGACTGCAGATACTCTGCTGACCATGATGGAATATTTATGAATGACAGCAACCCCACCCACCCCTTCCCTCAGTTCTGCCCTGGTGCTGTACCAAATACCCTGGGGGCACATTAAGGACAATGAAACACTGTCCCTATCACCCATGCCAGGTCAGAATGTACCTCCATCAACAAGTCCCAAATCAATTAGGACTTGTTCTTGATATACTGTACCTGAATTGATCAACAAACAGGACAGTTCTGAGGGTTGGCTGAATAGGCCACCTTGTATCTGGGGAGCCAGAGAGCAATTTGAGCACATGACAGATTTCAAACATCTCAAGCTTTATCTTCTGAAACAACAATTTGACCTCTGCAGGTCATACCTCCCATGACCCCACATCACTGAGATTTTATTATTTCCCATCACAGGCTAATCTCTACTTACGGAGGAACTTACTGGGTCACCAATAACCAAAGGATAAATTACTAACTCAGACCAAAACTAAACCAAACCAAACCCAGATCAAAACTTTAGGGAGAAAACAAAATACAAAATAACAAGTACTGGTTCTTAGCAATAGGGTTAATATAACAATACTAGAGCAAAACAAATTAACTATAAATGACTATAAACTAAATACAGATATAAGGCTATGGATCCTATTCTAATACCACTTAATCAGAAAAATTAATAAAGACAAAATCAAAACAAGCAAACCCAGTATGTTACACAATAAAAGTACAGTGAGGAAGAGAACATGTCTCATGCCACATATCCATCTACATTAGAATGATCTTAGACCAGTAGTTTAAAACTTTCTCTTGACCCCCACCACAATCAGTTCCCAGCCTTTTACTTTCTCTCCCCCACACTGCATAAAACCCACTGTTCAAACAGGAGTCTTTCAGCAAAGAGCAGTATAGTAACTTGGTCCATCCCAGCACCCAGAGACCTGATAGATAAAGCATAGAACACAAGCCTCCAGATCTCCACCGAAGATCGCCAAGTGCACCTCTGCTATGGACCGTCCTCTGGACCCCACCTACGCCCGGGGGATAAAGGATGCTATGGCCACGGACAGCTGAGAATCTCACCACCCTCCCCCAGGCCCTCACCAATGGCCAGGGGATGCGGAGCAGCTGCAGCCACCGTTGCCGTCCTCTGGGACCCTCCTACGCCCAGGTGATAAAGGACGCTGTGGCCAGGCTGTGTTGTTGTGGACTTGCTAAAAGAATACTATGAATGCTATGGACTTTTTAAATGAATGTTTTTTTTTCTTTGCAGTGTTTTATGATGATGTATTTATGACTTGTGTGATGGTGTATTTATGATTTTGTTATATTTACTTGTTCTGTGAGCCGCCTGGAGTCACGCTGTCGAGGGGGCAGCATACAAATGTAAGCATACAATACACTACACTACAACTTCTCTCTGTTTCTTTTCCCCAACACTGCGCTTTAGCATAGGGAGACAGATGATTGTCCGTCCTAGTAAGATAGATTGCACCACCTCCATAAATCTGTCCACATAAATCTTTGTTATCTCCACAATGAACTTAGAAGGTCTGGCTCGCCACCTTCTTTTTTAGAAGAAAAGAATAGGCAAAATTACTTTCTACTTGTATTTTGGCTGGCTGTCCCAGTCCTGATTGAAAGTGACATGAAGTAAAGATGTAACAGTATGTCATAGTTAAAATAAAATGATAAAGGGGAAGGGGGAATTTGCTATGGGGAGATGGAGGAGGGAAGTGAGCACTCCTCATTCCTTGAACCATATACTGTCTGATCTGTATCAAGTCCCTGGAGTGTCTCTATCTAAAATGCTAGGCATGGATGCACAGTCACACAATATGACTTAACACCCCCTCAAGTTTGGATCTGTTTTCTTTTGCAGCGGACATGTAAGTGAAGAACTTTCCTCATTAAAATCACATAGTGAACTGAGATTGAAAATTCCTACCGTATATACTTGAGTATAAAACAAGATTTTTAGACTCAAAAATGAGCCCCAAAAAGGGGACTTGGCTTATACTTGTGTCAATGACCACAAGGGTCTAAAGACTGCACCACATTTCTGACCTTGGCAGTGCAGCACTTTCCAAAGTATTCCCAATTTATTAAGACTGGCCATTGTAATTGGAAATAAATGAGACAAAGTAGCATTCATTAACTATGTGATAGTTACTGAAACAATTGATGAGAACAAATCTCATTATATGTTAAACTAGAAGTCAGAATTGTTACCCTGCTGGCACATGAACCACTGTATCTTAATTGGGTATAATTATGTTATAAAATAGCCTTGGGTGGATGACTATCTATTAGCATGAATAATCATAATCCTGTAACTCTATGACAGTATCATTAAGATCCTTTTAATCAACCTAATACATGGAATACAGAAGCTTATGGTAAAAAACATTAATTAAAATATACCTGTCTAGGTATATTTTAATTAATGTTTTTACCATACGCTTCTGTATTTCATGTATTAGGTTGCAGTGGTCATGTGGCAGGCATGGGACACTGTTTACCTTCTCACCAAAGTGGTCCCTATTTATCTTTTTGCAATTTCTTGCTTTTGAACTGCTACGTTGCATTAACTCAAAACCATAAATCCCAATTTCATTTTTGTTTATTATTTTTTTATATTTTAAACAGTGTTCCATGCACTTCAGCATCTAGGCATGCCTGCCACATGTCCATGAAAATGTCTGCAAATGCAGACAACACTGGCTCTTTGGCTATAAACAGAGATGAGCACTGAACCCTAGAGTTGGATATGACTGGCTTTTGAGCAAGGGTGACCTTTACCTTTCCTGTCTTTTAAAAATGCTTATTAATTGTAAGTGTTAAAAAGGATTAGGATAACAGTTTATGCCATGGCTGTAAATGTTATTTTTTCCTGCCTAATTGCATCCAGAAATGACATGCTTTGACTGGGGCTGTTTCAAGAAATGGATCCCATCTATAGATCTTCATGTACAGTACTGAAGATACTGGCTTGGGGGAAACCAGGGGAAAGTGATTGGACGTGGGGACATAACTCAGACATCCTAACTCCAAATTCCACCTAACTTGGAGAGGGTTGAGAGGAGAGTCAACAGAAGACTCTCCTAAATTTCAGTGTGTCTCGGTGGCTCATGGACTGAATTATGACTAAATTATTAAAATTTTGCCAAACCAGCTGATGGTGGTATAAGACTCTTACACAGTACTGTACATCACCAGGCTATGAGGTTTCTTAATGGAAATCACTTGTAGTTGAAGGTTTACTTTTGAGCGCTTCAAACAAGCAAGTAACACCTTCAGACTGACAATATCAAACATTTGTCATCAAATGTACACAGTGACCTGATCTAACAAGAAAATGATCTGGTATGACAATTCTTGACCTGATCCTCTAGATCAGAGGTGCCCAAACTTTTTGTGCCATGGGCCAATCATGTGGTTCAGGGAGCTGGTCACTAAGGCCAGGGGGCCAGATGTGGCCGCTGATGCCAATTCATCCAGCCCGCAAAGTCCTCATCACTCCTGGAAGCAGAAGTAAAACACACCCATATGGGCGTATTTTACTTCTGCTTCCAGGAGCGATGAGGGCTTCGCGGGCTGGATGAATTGGCTCAGGGGCTGCATTTGGTCCCCGGGCCATAGTTTGGGCGCCCCTGCTCTAGATCAGGGGTCCCCAAACTTTTTTGCATCACAGACTGGTTTCATGTTATTTTCAATTTTTCCACAGATCAGTAAGTGGTGGAGGTAGGATTTGACAGTGCACGCGCCATAATTAAGCAACATGTAGCAGGGGCCCAGCCACCTGCCTATCTGCTGTGTCTGAAGTCTATGCTCTTGCTCCATTCATCGCCCAGCCCTGATGGAGCACATTGAGAACAGAAGGCTGCCATTGAGGCTCCCAGTGCCACCCACCCCCATAGCCCGGTTTGGGACAGCCCTGCTCTAGATGTCCCAGTCATTCTTGCCAGGAAAAACAATGGTCAATAACTATAGGAATCCAGCATTTCCAGAAAGCCAGGAATTGAAAACCATTGATTTCAACACACATCAGACCTACCAAAATGACAAGCCCAGGTTGTTGTAGGATGGAGGCACTGGGGAAAGCAAGGCACACTTTTTGCATACCCAGACAATGCTTTCATATGCTACATAGTTGTGATAAGTCAATAACATTTTCAGTATTTTGTTAAACTTCAGCAGAAATCAGGCAGGAGCATCTCCCCCATCATATTATCAACTGGAGAAAACTTGCAATTTTTTTAAATTCTAAGGCACTTTGTTTCTAAATTGGCTTAAGGAGTAGGGTGCCAAGTTTAATATGCTTTGTTTACAATCTGAAATGAGCCAAGCACAATTATGAAAATATTAGTTGACAACAAAGCAGCAATCCTGAATACTCTGGACTTCCATTTATAATACCGAGCTCTTGAATGGAATAAAAATGATTATTGGCAAAATCCTATTACTAATGCATGCTAGCATGATTAAAACACTGTAAATTGCAGGGGTGAACTACTGCTAGTGAAAAATCCAACACTCATATTTTTTTTGTGTGTTTGGCATGTAACACTGCATTGATTTATTAACTAGTGGCAATTTACCACTGAAATGTATGCTCTTTCACTCAAACCAGATTATATAAGTAATAGGATTCTAGATTATATTTCAGTACCATCTGTTTCATATATTTATCTACATTCATGTTCACGTAATCAGTTAATTCTGATGCCTACAGTTAATACAGTGCTTCAGACTGAAACAAGAATTCTAAACTAATGGAGATTTAAATGAATACTACAAAGATGAATACTTCTCTAGTGGAACAAATCATAATAATATAATGTGCAAGGACTTAAAGAAAATGTACTTGATTATCAAAAGTTGGTTTAATTGAATGGGAAACAACTACTATATTCCATCTAAACTCTTGCCCTTTCTGACAGACACCTTGCAAATTCTATGACACAGCTGCGGTGCTGTATGAGATGCAAAAGAACTGGGGTGACAAATCATGAACAAGCAGTCCTAGATCCATTACGACTTGTAGGCTACGTAGCCCTAACCTCCTGTCAGAGAAGGAACTCAAAGTAGACAATGTGACACAAGAGAACATCCATGCAAGACTAGTGCTTTGTTATGCTCTGCACGCAGCAACTATAGCTAGGATGAACCTCCAGACAGCCTTGATAAAGACATTCTGAAATGACATGTGTTGCCTGTCATTTGAATGCTAAAGTTAATTTTGATTGTGTTAAAGCACTATTATAAGATGAAAGTCTATGTTTTGCTTGTAATATAACTGAATGTTACATATGGATGGACAAGTAGGGTTTACCAAAGTTTGCATGAAGTTGGAATAGGATAAAAAATTCAGTTTTAAATGATGAAGCAAGTAAGAGCTGATTGTTTTCCTTTCTTTTCTATGTAAAAAGGAGTTCACAGGTTGAGGTGGCCAAAGCAAAGAAACTTAAAGTTCGCCTGACACACCTCATGGAGAAGATAATTTGCACCAAACAAAGAGCCTGACACACAACTTCTGGCATGGTATGAGGTCAAAAGTGATTTGTTCTGATACAGTAATTTGTGAGTTAGAGAAACAAAATCTCATCTGCTAACTAATTTGTCTCTTCTCATCCCAGTTCAGTAATCCTTTACAGATTATAGGATTGTACCAAGATTTTTCTTGTCAGATCCCTAAAGTAACTGTGCTGAGTCAGGAGGAACATGCTTTTCAATTCTAACAGTATGTATATAAATTGAATTTGTAGCAGCTTTCAATTATGTTTGATTAATGGGATGAGTTCCCAATAGTGTTAGGGCAATAATAAAGAAGCTCTCTCATGTATGAGCTATCAAGGGAACCTACATTATAGTTTCAAAATAACTTGATTTGGGACTCCTCCAAATAAGCAATAGGGCCTCTTTCAACAACCTTTTCATGATAGCTTTTTTTTAATTCCCAGAAAGAAAATTCTTCATTCTTTTAATATTTTCCACAATTTCTGAATTTTGCACCTTTAGTCTTCCCCCGCCCCCAACTTCATAGACAGAAACTATTTCAGCAGAGTTGGCTCTCCTATTTTTCGCAGTTCTCTTCTTTGTGTTCCTCTTTGTTTCATTCAAACCACAAACTCACATATGCTTGTTGAATACATGGGAAGAAGTGTGAAGATCTGCTTTGTTATTAATTATTCATAGCCTCACACTGCTAAGCAATCTCAGAAAACTAAAGTGGAGCAGGGGAAGGGAAAGAAGGCTCAACATTATAACCTTCTGTTTTAAAGCATAATAGTATCTTGTCATCTTCTTTCTGTGGTATCAATTATCTATATATGATGAATAACAACAATCTGCTTGCTGTTCTATTCCACCTATAGAAAAGGTAAGCCAGGAGCCAGTAATGGAAGAACTTTGGGTGCTTTGCTATAGGTCCAACCCTCAGTTCTTTAAAAATAACAAAAAGAGAATGGTCCCTATCTTCCATTCTTAATTAGGCTGCCCAGGAAGAGGAAAGCCCAGTTCTCTTCTTTTTTTAACCCAGCTAATAAACACACTTGCACTAGATATTTGAAAGAAAAATATTATTTACTCACAAAATGAAGCCAGAAGATACATGTGCTCAGGAGTCTTGATAAGGTTGCATTAGGTCAATAATGAAGGCAGGAAATCCAGGTGAGTTAGTTTAGAAAGAAGGTAACTCATGTGGCTTGGAAGATGTAGTCACCCAAAAGGACATTCTTCATCTCCCAAAGGCATAAAGGAAAAGAAAGAAGGCGAGAACAAACAAAGGCCTTAAGACATGCAAATAGGGTCAGGTGACCCCTGAAGCAGGAAGACAGGACCCTTTCTAATTGTAAAATTAGAGACAAACAATGGGGGGGGGAACTTCCTTTAGATCAGGCCTGTCTTTCCTGTCTCTCTGGTTAGTGTGTTAGTATTCACTGCATGCTGGGGTTGTACTAGAATACTCAAAATGATTTTGATGTGGCTCTTCACACAGCCTCTCCAACAGCTTGTGAACATTCAAATATAAATATGGCACTGCCAAGAGGTGAATGGTAAATGGAGACATGGTGAATGGAGAAGCACTTGGTTGGCAAGACAGAAACTAGCTGCCCACCATGATTCATTGCAACTCTCATATTCCTCTGGTATTCTCAACCATCCAGCATGTCCAGAGGCAAAATTATTCCCCACCTATTATCATGAAGAGCACAAGGCATTACACCAGCAGCAACAACAAAATATGAGGAGTCTTCCTAGTTCCTGCATCTATCTGGAGACTATAATGTGTGAAGATTTACCTTAGTTTGTTGTATAACCTTCTCAAGTACAAGAAAAAAAGAGTTGGTTATATACTCTCTTCTTTTAAAGCAGAGGTTCTTGAATTTCAGTCTCTCGGAGTTCTTGTCTACAGTTCCCAGTGATCTTGGCCAATGGTCACGGCTTCTGGGAACTGTAATTTGAGAACATCTGAGGAGCCAAGGTTGGGAACAGTTGTTCTGATAGGATTGTCAGATAGGGCCTTCCACTTTTCCTTACCACATCTCAGTAATTTTTAGGGTGAGTGCGGATACTCAAAGGACCACAAGGTGGGATCTTGCACCAGAATCACCAGTTACCAAATCCTTGTGACATGGTACATGCAGATGCTCATGACCTGGCAGGGAGATTTTGCAGCTATGGCTGTGAAACAACAAACAGTTCTGAAGATATATGGTAAAGGGAACTTTATCTCTTCTTAGCCAAAATAATACACCTAGAAGTAGACTATAGAGTCTCAAGAAAAGAGATGCAAATATGCTCTCATTCTTGCCACTGAGCTGCTTCTGAATTCCTATATTAGCATATCAGGTAAAACCATACTCTCAACATTAAATTTGGGATATTCATTGCTTTTGTTGTCTTCCAACAAGTTAGGCTGTCTTTGGAAGCAGTTTTTTCTGAGAACATGATTCATTTATTTGGGCCACTTGAAAAATCCATCGGCTTATATTATTTAAGGGTTAAATTTTTAAAAAATGAATACTGTTGTCAAATATTCATACAGTGCAATGCATGCAGCTCCCCATTTCAGACTCCTGAGTTACAGGAGGTGATTATGGCCTCTTGCCATAACAGGGTGGAAAGAAAAGCCTGGCTGAAAGAGCAAGGAAGGAAACACTGAACCCAAGGGCAACAAAACACAAGAAATTACATAGTGTTTGAGGCCATTATAGCAATCACATACAGTCAGGAGCTGGAAGACAATGAATTGCTCTCCAAATCCAATGTGTACAGAAGCTAGAATTGAAATGTGTTACATAGTAACTGTGATTCTTTTACCTGCTCACGGCTTTGGCTTTGAAATCCTCAATTTCTTTTTAACCACTATCACTCTGAATTTCAGTGAGTGTATTTGCTTTCTTGCTTGTTTCACTTATATGCTGCCACTGCTGGCTGGAGCAACTCTGGGCAGTTAACATATATTATTAAAATAGATGGGGAAATGCCACCATAACAGGAAAAAATTGTAAAAGTAATCTAATCTATCTAAACCACCAGCCCTTCCAAACGAGTCATATAAGACACATACTGATAACCATGAAGAAGACAAATAACCAAGTGAGTCAGCTTAAGGGAGAAGTAGAATGTTGCTGAATGTGTCCCAATACAATTCAGACTATACTGATTTACTAATTATTTGGAAAGAGGAAGTTAGGCATACTGAAGATAAGATGGCAGGGCATTCCCTGGTGATGGAGCCACCACTGAGAATGCCTGATTCCCAGTTATAGCCTTCCAAGCTTCCCTAGAGGTGGGAACCCAAATCTTGACATCTGGTAGGTGGTCCAGAACATGTTTGACCAGGCAAAACGCTCCACCAGGTAATGAGATCTTTATCTGTGAAGGGCTGTATACTGTATGATATTATGAATACAGTAATACCCCGGATAACGATTGCACCGGATAACGCTAAAACCACATAACGATGACAAATTTGCGGGGAAGATTTGCACCGGAGAACGTTCTTTTTGCGTTATCCGATACAGTCGTTCTTAGCAGCAGGGTGGCTGGAAAGCTGAACGGGGTTCTGCGTTCAGCTTCCCAGCCACCCTGCAGCTACGGAGGCAGGGGTGGGGTGGCTGGAAAGCTGACAGGGGGCTTCCCCATCGGCTTCCCCAGCCACCCCACAAGGGAGGCAAGGGCGGGTGGCTAGGGAAGCCGACAGGGAGTCCCAGTCAGCTTCCCCAGCCACCCTGCAGCTGTAGATCGGGTCCTCTGATCTCTCTGGAGCAGGCAGGGGACCCGATCTACAGCTGTTACTGGGCTTCCCCGATGTCCCCAGCCAGTGGAGCAAGCCAAAACGTCAGGGTTCGAACCTGCTCCACTGACTGGGGACTTCGGGGAAGCCCAGAAACAGCTTGGATCGGGTCTTCCCACCTCCTTGGATCCGGCAGGGGTGTCAGGGAGCCCAAAATTGGTAAAAAAAAAAACCCATCCTTTTTTTTTTACCAATTTTGGGCTCCGTGACACACACACACCCCGCTGGGTCCAGGAAGGTGGGAACACCCGATCCAAGCTGTTTCTGGGCTTCCCCGACATCCTCAGCAAGTGCAGCAAGCCAAAATGTCAGGGTTTGAACCCTGATGTTTTGGCTTGCTCCACTGGCTGGGGACATCGGGGAAGCCATGTAACAGCTGTAGATCAGGTCCCCTGCCTGCTCCAAAGTATCGCACAACGTTAAAAACCGGATAACAACGAGACTTGTGGAACCAAGTCTCATCGTTATCCGAGGTACTAGTGTACTTTAAATTAGGCATGGAAGCCTACAGAAAGCAAATGCAGGCAAGCCAGGGACAAGGAGATATGGTCAAACTTCCAACTTGTGACACAAGCCTACCACATTCTACAACCACTACAATTTCTGTGCTGTAAGAGCACTGCAGTAATCGATTCTAGAAATTACCAAGATATGAACAAGCTTCATCAAGGAATGATGAGCATAGCAAGCAATCTGGCTAAGACAGAAACAGGCAGACCTGACAAACTCTGATATTTACTTCTCCATAGAAAGAGCGTGGTCCAGAATAATACACAGATCCTGAACATGATCCTGCAGGGTGTGTGTGATCCTGTTGAGACTGGCTCAATTAACTCTCAACTTGTCAGAGGGCCATTCCAACAACATGATCTCCATGTTGTTCTGACAGCAGCATCCTAAACCAACATCTGCTTTGAGGATAGGCTGGTTTGTTCCTTTCCCCAACAACCAAATGATGTAAGTATCAGAGCTAACCAACGTATCTCCAGAACATTCCTGTCTATGTCTTTTGTGGCTACCTGACAGGGCCTATTATTTTTAGGTATAGGTAGGGTGGCTCCATTTGGTTTGTTTCCAGCATCTGCAGTCACTGGGATTCAACATAAGTGGAGCTTGTTGGAAATTACTTAAGGCTTACACTGATACTCATGGTGGTGTAGTAAACAGAGTGACAGACAAGGACTCAGGAAGCCTGGGATGGAATCCCCAATCTGTCATGGAAATTCACCAGAGGGTTTTGAACTGGTAAAAACCACTCCCTGGGTAGTTCACTTACTTTGAAAACTATGCTACGGTCAATATAAATCGGTTCCAACTTGAAGGCACGTAGCGGTTCTGACTGTTCCTAACCTTCTACCAGCATAATGACAGCTCAGTGGGATTCCCTTTTCACAGGTATTCAGGATTTTTGTGACTGTCTTGCTGAAATAGCCTTAAAAACCTTATCCTGCAATAGACTTCCCCCAGGAGATTCTGAGTTTCGTGCCGGTTTAGTTTAGCTATATCCCATTGCTACTGAGAAGGAGTCTTTCATGTTGAAAGCACATACAAAAGCAATTTTTCCATTTCAGTTTTCTTTTGTTGATTCCCATAACAGAGCCTCTAAAACAGACTTCCTCCTGGGGGTTATTGTCCTTAGGATGGGTGGAAGCAAGAGGCAAGGGTGATGTCTGAGGGAGGCTGAAGGGCCCTGTGGAATATCTAATGGTTAGGAGGGAAAATATCAGGGACTTTTGACCTATAAAATTGCCTGGAAGAGTTGATCCAATGAGATGAGATCTTTGCTTTCTTTAGCTCCTGGAATCCTTCATCTGAAAGAAATAAAACAAAGCTAAAAATTAAATGACCTGAAAGAACTGGTCCTTCTCAGAGTAAACAAAATGACAAACTCATAATAGAACTGGAAAATGGTAGAAAAATGAAATGAAAAAGGAAGCAACATGAAAAAATGTGCACATCCCTGTTAATCATCTCTTCAACCATGCAATTCTTTGTTTATCCATTCCTCATTTGTGGCCTTGTCCTTAATTTCTGCCTATTCTGATGTGTACAACTAAGAGTGGGAAATAGCATCGTAACTGAATGATGAATCCAAGAGCACAACAAAGATTTTTGTGACTTTCTTTTACAAGGCTACTACAGGATGATGAATTGTCCACGGGAGAACATATGGAAATGGAAATGAGACTGCTGATAAATCTCATGGAAGGCCCTGAGCAATCAGATATTATACAGAAAATTCTAACTGGCTAGCTGGGCTGAAGGCTTAATCACAGCATACGGCATGCTCTACAAGTGAGGCATGGAAATGATAAGAACTGGATTAACATTCACAAGATGATGCAGATATGTAGATATATATACAGTATATCTAAAACTCAGCAAGATGTTCCTGTTTAGCTTCTACCAAGGTCAGTGAAAAATGACTGCAGAGTCAGGACAAATTCTGCAAGGCTCTCGCTCTCTCTTCTTAAAGCAGGCATGAAGAAGCAATTCCCCCATTACTATAATGACTTGAGCTATCTCTCTCAATAGGTGACACCTCATACATTCTGTGGAGAAACGATAAGGTGTAAAGATGAACAAACTTATCCTCTTCCTTCCCAAATGCCTCCTGCTCTCATCCCTCTCCTTCCTTTCTTTCTCACTTCCACTTTCCCAACAGCTCCCGCCCATCTTGAATCCCTCATCTTGAATCCCACCTGCTTTCTTTTCCTTTTTACTTCTTCCAGGACAAAAGATCCAGGGAGCTACAGGCAAAACCACAGGCTAGGAGATCTGGTGGCCATGTGCCCATTTTTACAGAGTACAGTCCTCTCTTTGAAGAGCTATCAATATTCTAATATTCAGCCTATACCTGGCTTCCTGTAGTTTGGCCCCATTATTACACATCCTGCACTCTGGGATAATGGATAACAGACCCTTCCCTTCCTCTTTATGATTACCTTTCAGGTATTTGAAGAGTGATATCATATCCCCTCTCAGTCTCCTTTTCTCAAGGCTAAACATGCCCAGTTCTTTCAGTCTTTCCTCATATGGATTGGTTTCCATTCTTCTGACCATCCTTGTTGCCCTTCTCTATACCTATCCTAATTTGTTTTCACCTTCAGGGACGTAGCCAGTGGGGGCCCAGGGCGGGCTTGGCCCACCCTGAGTTAGCAGCTTGCCCACCCCTGGTAAGGCATGGTTTCCCATAGGAATGCGTTGAAAAGAGGCTTTGTTGCCCACCCTGAAAAAATATTTGCCCACCCACATCTAGAATCCTGGCTATGGCTCTGTGCACCTTTCTTAAAGTATGGTGCTCAGAATTGAACACAGTACTCAAGACATGTTCTGCAGTGGTGGGTTGTCAAATTTTCCCCTACCCCACCATGACGTCATTACATCGTGGGCATAGCCGACGTCATGACATCATGATGTCATGACGTCGTGGGAGGAGCAAAAATTAAAAATAAAAAAAGTCTGCACATGTGTCAAACCTCCATGCACACTTCTTTTTTTAGTGTGCATGTGTCAAACCTCTACTTGATGCATGCACGCTAAAAAATAGAACTATGCATGCGTCAAACGGAGGTTTGATGCATGCGCAGTTCCGGGCAGCCATTTTGGCTGCCTGGAAATACATTTCTGGAGGGGTGCCAGAGAGGTGACCGAACCGGTCATCCTGGGGTTTACCACCACCCCCGGCAACCCCTCCTGAAGGGGTGCTACTGGTTCGGGCGAACCGGTCCGAACCGGTAACATCCCATCACTGATGTTCTTGCTAGTGATGTGTAGAGGGAGACTATTACCTCACAGGTATAGGAAACTGAGTTGAGTCGTAAGAATGGCTGGCCCTGCTAGAAGTTTTTCCTGCTTCCCTTTGCTTGCAAATTAGATTGCTTCCTTTTGTGACTGGTCTTGAGAAGGTATGTGTATGTTTGCTCAAAGATCATCTGAATCACATATTTGATACCCTCCCAGCTCTAATGGCATGCTACTTGTAAAAAAAAGATATATACTTGTACTTACTGTACAATATTGGACCTGTACATTGATCTAGCCATGTACTGTCTGACTGGTAGCAGTTCTCCAAAGTCTTTGCAAAATTTACCTGTGCCTGACCAGTTTAGCTGGAGAGGATACAAACTGAACCACTGGAAAATGGCTTTGTGACATTAACATAACTATAACTGGAACTCTCATGAGAAGTTAAAATGACTATGCTGACAGTCATACTTTGTACACATCGTGAGAAGACAAGACTCATTGGAAAATACAATAATGTTTAGAGAGGGTAATAATTAATAATAACCATAGCTAATATGTTTTTGCTAGGAAAAAAATTGAACAAAAGATCTCTCAATTTCAGAGTTCAATACCTGTTAACGTTTGTTTAAATAAGTAAAATACTTTTAGGTTAGGCAATTATATAAGTGAGCTAATATTCAAATATATGTGCCTCTACTTGAAAGTGTGCCCTGTTGTGAATCAATACCCAATTATGGCTGACTCATTATTTCTGATGCAAAGAATATTTTAGTCAATCGTATTTAATTCAAAACTCATTCTTAGCTTGCAATGATTACTTTTTTTTACTCTTTCTGAAATCTGTGCAAGTAAGGATAGGCCTTAACCAGAACTGTACACCTATGTGGTCTTTCTGTAAAATTGATGTAATATACAAGGGAACAGTCTTCCTCTTTCTGGAACAGAAAAGGCTAATCAATTATATATTTTTTCAGTAAAAATTGGTTTTGCTTTCACCCGAAGATAAATGAGTCCTGATACTAAAAGTGTTCCATTTCAGCTAACTGAAAAATCAAAAGCTGCCAAAAAAATTTGGCTTGTCATGTGTTTGACTGCACATCGGATGCATGGGATCATTAATTTCCTGCCAAAGTTTAATTACTGGTGTTGTTCTCATTTTTGCATTGTTGCCATTTTAATATATAGTAAAAAAAAAGTTACATTTTGTAGAATTTTGTTATGGGCTATGGCCAATGTAAAACAGATTGTTAATCTTTCTAAAAGAATCCTAGTTTGAACCAAAGTTCTTTTACATTGTTCAAGAGTACAAAGATAAGTCCAACACAATTTTAGAACACAAAAATAGTTGCCTGTTCAAGCCTAATTCAGTATACTCTCAACCAAATTGGCTAATGCTTGTTCATCTTGTTGTTGCAGCTACTAAGATCAAGAAATGCACATACTCCTTGTAAAGAAACTGAAGCCCTGTTCATTACAACATAAGCTTGTAGGGGATTCACAGAAGAGAACTGACAAGGATGTTATAGCCTGCAATGGGCATCTACTCACACAAATGTAAGAGGGATGCAATTATCACCTCTGCTGCCTAGATGGACCATGACATGTGCCCTCCACTTTCACCCAAGGGGTCCGACGGAGGACGCTTTGATGAGTTTTAGTCCCCACCTAACATCACTGACAAGAGATAGGCAACACTGCTTGGTTAGACTGCTCAAGCACCTGCTCCCCGACAAGGCTCTCACCTGGCAGGGATTAGGATCTGTTGTCAGGCAGAAATTTAGGTTGCACAAATCTTAGTTGAGATTGGTCCATGAGGGTATATGGGGTACTGTCCCATGTCAAGCTCCAATTAGCTTCATTCAGAGAGCTAGTCACCATTCTGATTGGAGAAGAGGGGAGCCACAACATGCAGGAGCAGCTAATCATCCCTGGCTCTGTTCACTATTGGGTGCTGTGTTTTTCATTCCTTCAATCACAATGACTGCCATCTTTCCTGGCAAGTCCTATTCAGGTATTAATGAATTTAGGCATGTCTCCAAAAATAGGGATCTCTACCAACTGAAAGGAAGTATGAAAAGTGTCTCTATGTCCATGATACTGGTACTGCTTATAATAAAGACAAGGATACTCTCCATTGATCTTAGATACCATGACAGTACTGGAAAGCAGATGTTTTGTCGCTAACCGAAGTAAACAGAGATATGGTATAACCAGGTTCAAGACCTCACTCAGGAAACTCACTGGATAAGCTTGAATCAGTCACTTTAATTCAGTTGGATGGATAAGGCTAACACTAATTTTTCCTTGTTATTATGTGCCATTAAGTCAAAATGAACGTATAATAACCCTAAAAGGGCTTTCAAGGTAAATAAGGTATTTCTTTTCTTTTTGAAAACAAACAAAGAAGGTATTTAAGGAGGGTTTTACCAGATCCACACATCTCCGTGAATTTCCATGGCTGAACCCCCACCTTCTGAGTCCTAGTCTTTCAATTTATCCACTACATCACACTGGGTATCAACCAACTGAACCCATTTCAACTGGTAGTCCTAACTTGAATAGCCTGCCCTGAATCAATGGGTTTTATGAACGGACACTTTGTGTTTTAGACAAAACCCTCAGTCTATCATATGGTTGATTATTGTTTCAGATTTAACCACTTTTACCTGGAAACTGAGATGTTACTTCTTGTAGATATTACCACAGGCATACATGGTTGATTTTATGACCAAACGAAGTTACAGCAGAGCTCTTTTTGTAACACTAACTATGAGAGTAGGATCTGGAAGGTGACAGCAGTGTTATGACAGGAGTCAGTAGCAAACCTGTACTTATTTACAGTAGATTCAAAATAAGGATCTAACTTACTTGATGTCAACATATGGGGTGAAAGTATAGAATTTCATATTTTAAACACATGTACTCTACTTTCAAGTTCATGTTTCTAAAAATTACCTCCTCCAAAATATTCCCAGTTGCCTTACCTCCCTGAAGATAAAGGATTGAGTCTTGGGTGAAGACATGATTTTGCCTAAAGTCAAGCCCAAATTCTTCTCCATTTTCACCTCTGAAAGTGCCAAGCTACAGTATATATCATTTGAAGACAGAATTCCTTAATCACATAAAGCAAGTGATTGTCACAGCAAGAGATTTTCAACTCTTCTAATTTACAAATTAGCTGGCTTTGTTTTGTGATTAGATTTCAGAACACAAGGATGTATTTCCTTTCAAAGAGACACAAGAGACTATATCTCTTTAATGCCAAGACAATCAGTTCCTGTGATGGCTTATTTGTAATATAGAGTTTGCTGAGCAAATCTTGCTGCTACACCCCTCAGAAACCATTTTATAGCTTCATAACGTCATGCCTGAAGCAGGGAACATTGGCCTACTATGAGAAAAGGTCACCTTTTTGGACAGTGGTGGGGTGCAAGCTTTCTCTATAGTAAGTACTGGTTCTGAGCTGGAACAAGATGAGGCTGTTCCAGTGGTGGGCATCAGCAGGTTCGCATCAGTTCACAGAACCGGTAGCAGAAATTCTGGCTGGCCATGTCCATCCAAGTTTTGAAATACAGTAATACCTCGGATAATGTTTACCTCGGATAACGCTAAAATCGCATAACGTTAAGTAATCTGGGATAGAGAATTGGATCGAATAACGTTAAGGTCCTATGGGATGGATCGGATAACAACCGCTAAAGCCTGTGTGGTTACAATGTATCTCTATGGAGCTTTAACATTATCCGATCCATCCCATAGGATTTTAACATGCATCGGATAACACTAAAAATCGGATAACACTAAGACTTGTGGAACCACTTCTTAGCGTTATCCGAGATATCACTGTACAGTAAAACCTCGGATAATGCTAAAACTTGGTTCCACAAGTCTTAGTATCATCCGATTCTTAATGTTATCCGATGCATGCATGGGATAACGTTAAAATCCTATGGGATGCATCGGATAATGTTAAAATTCCATATAGATACATTGTAACCAGCACAGGCCTTAGCGCACGTTATCCGATGCATCCCATAGGATTTAACGTTATCTGATGCAATTCCCTCCCCCCATTGCGTAACATTATGCGATTTTAGCGTTATCTGATGAAAGCCTTATCTGAGGTATTACTGTATAGTAGTCCTAATTCGGGTGCAATGCCAGGCTTTTCCCCTGGCCATGCCCATCGTACCATACCTACAGTATGGTAATAAAAATTTTGGAGCCCACCACTGGGCTGTTCCTTACTTCCTTTTCCAGAGAATGAAACAAAAGACTCAGCCTGACACACTTTTTCTTTCTTTTTTTTTTTACAGAGAAGGGAAATGAGAATACAGTACCTGTAATATTAAGTAAATACTTCTGAAAGTGGGGAACAGACTGAAACTCTCCACATGTGTGCCCACATTAAGGCTAGAAAATCATAGGGTAACTAACTACAATTCATAGTGGAGGTATGAACTTCAAAGTGCTGGGGCGGAAACACCTATATTCAGTGGTTGGCTAAAAAACAAATTACTACCACGCTGTGGGCGTGGTATGCTGGGCATGGCCAGGGGGAAGACCTGCATTGCACCCGAATTAGGATGACTTTATTTCAAAACTTGGATGGGTGGGGCCAGCCAGAATTTCTGCTACCAGTTCTGGCAAAGTGGTGCGAACCTACTGATGCCCACCTCTGCCTTTCTTTTCTCTGTTTTTCAGTTTGTCACTCTGCAGGGCTCATCAATGATGCTAAAGAGCCATCTAGTGAGCTGAAACTGGTAGACCTGCTATAAGTGTTCCTTCTAATTTGTATGTAGGTAGCCCTTCTTCATCCATTTCAGGTGAAGAGAATTTGTTTCTGTAATGAGTGTTAGTAGAAATGAAGCTTGAACACTGGAAGGAAAATTTTCACACAACAATTTTTTCTGCCTTTCCCCTTATAAATCAGGTGTTCTAATAAATAAATAAATATAGCTTGTGTAAGATGACATTGATTGATTCAAATGTTTAGCAGTTGGTGTTTGGTAGTGATTTGAGAGATCCCAGTTTAAGGAGCTCCAGTTTCCTTCTTGAGCAATGAAATGTTTTGGGTAGTCTTGTCCACTTACACTCTTGCAGCCTGGTCTACTTCACAGAGTTATTGTGAATACAGTAAAACACCGGATAACGATTGGATCGGATAACATTAAAATCGCATAACATTAAGCAATCTGGGGAGGAGAATTGGATTGAATAACGTTAAGGTCTTATGGTATGGATTGGATAACAACCGCTAAAGCCTGTGCGGTTACAATGTATCTCTATGGCGCTTTAACGTTATCCGATCCATCCCATAGGATTTTAACATGGATCGGATAACACTAAAAATCGGATAACACCAAGACTTGTGGAACCAAGTTTTAGCATTATCCGGTGTTTTACTGTATAAAGTTGGGGAAGCCATGGGTGCCACTTTGAGCTCATTTTGAGGAAGGTGAACTACCTGATAAGTAGATAATTAAAAATAGAGTTTAGCTGTCTCTGCTGCAGTGGCTTTAGTGGTTAAATTGCTAAGCTTGATGACCAGAAGGTTATCAGGTCAGCAATTCAAGGCTGAGTGCTGCACCATGGAGTGAGCTCCCATCTCTGTCCCAGCTCATGCCAACCTAGCAGTTTGAAAGCAAAAAATTACAAGTAGATAATTAGGTACCACTTTGGCAAGAAAGGTAACAGCATTCCATGCGCCCCAGCATCTAGTCATGGCTGCCACGTGACCATGAAAACAACTCCAGACAAGACAGTTCTGGCTCTTTATATATATAAACAAATAGTTATTTATATTCAAGCTAGGAGAATTCAGCAGAATCTATCAAATAAACACATAAATGTTCTCTCCATAATTTCCAGCACACCATGAAGCCTTTTCAAATGAACACCAATGCTTCAATTTAATGCTTAATAAAAAGCAAACTATATGCCACATAAAGAATGTTCTGATTAAATGTAAAGATAAAGGTAATACATATTTGTAGAACCCAACAATTGTCCTATTTCTAAATGTTGTACGCTAAATCAAATGAATGAATTCTTCACAAATGTGGGCTATCAAGGAATGGCCACCAATACTGTGAGAACGGGTATTTTCTCGTGCAATGGGACCTTCCTAATTCCCATTTGTCATACTCATGCAATTTGATAGCACATTACATGTTGTACTTTGGATTATTCTACCACAGAGAGATTGACTTCTCAGAATTGAAGTAGATGTCCATTTCCTCACCTACCTTCCCACATACCTACTCTCATGTCAACTGTCAAAAATAAATAATAGAGTAGTTTTAAGTTGTGAATTGTGTATTATTTCTATGCAGTGATATTATGATATGCTGCCACTTTCAAACTTTCCAGCTGCTAAGATAAAGTCCATTTAAGCTACTGAGGGATAGAGACCTTAATTATGATCTTGTCTCTTCCATTGTCTGAAGCAGATGACTAAGTGGTTTATTAAGGCAATTAAATTTGGCCTTGCTTAAACTAATCTTTTGCCAAGCACACTATCCTATTAGAAACCCCAGAAGGGGGAGGGACTAGAGAGAGAAGATTATCTTTGACATGTTACAATCATGGCTGAGAAATTTGTTAATGAATTTCATTGATCATTATCTTAGCTGACTTGAAGCATAATTATCACCCTTTTTTCACCTTTGTGTGTGAGAGAATAGTTAAAGCAAATAACATTACAGTCAAATCTCGCATAAAGAGTGCCTCGCTTAAAGAGTAACTCGCTTAAAGAGCATAATTTTCTCTGAATGTTCGCTTCACTTAACAAATAAAACCAACCTAAAACTCGCTTAACAAAAAAAATGGGGTTCAAAATCCCCCCCACACACAATTGGTCACTTACAATGGTGTTTCGCTTAAAGAGCAAACTCGCCTAAAGAGCAATCCTGTGGAACGCATTATGCTCTTTAAGTGAGGTACAAATGTAATTGACACAGATGAGAGCAATTAATAGCAGGCTTATGGAGAGGTAACTGTTCTACATCTTCTTACTAAGGGTCTTTCTGGCTGCTGTCATCCTTAAGGTTATAGGGAATGCTGCGGTATTGCAGTTATTATGAAAAGAGAAATGTTGGTTGTGGCTGACTATGAAACTTCATTGTTTTTTTTAAAAAACTGAACCTAGATAGACATCTGTCAGGAATGTTTTAGCTCTGTATTTCACGCATCAGCAAGAGATTGGACTAGAATACTTTTAGAATACTTTCTAATTCCACATTTCTTTTCAAAAATTCTATATAGAGCATGCAGAGCCTCAAGTGAAGTAACATCTTCAATTCTGGGCATCACATTTGAAGGTAATTGAAAAAACAATGCATGCCCACAGCAGAGTGACCAGAACAATGAATACTCTGGGAATAGTACAAAGGGTAATTAAAACTGTTAATTAATCATTCTCTGGAGATGGTTAAATGGAAACTTTGTTGTGGCTTTTAGTTGCCCAGAGGGCCAAAATAGAAAACAATGGAAAAAATGTCTTCTGCTGCTCCAAGCACCAGGACGTTGAGTAAAAATTGTAAGGAGACAGATTTTCATTGAACATTGGGCAGAACCTGGAAACAGTGATGTCGCTAGGGGGGGTAGGGGGGCGGGGGGCCCTGCCAGAGCTTTTTTGGCTATGTGTGTTCTTGGACTACAATTCTCAGAAGCCCTAGCAGGAGTGGGCACCAGCATCCACCAGGGGGCAGCAAATTTGGCTTCAGCCCCAGGCGGCTGAATTCTACAAGACATTACTGCCTGGAAATCTTTAAGGGTTTTTTGGACTACAATGTGCAAATCTGCCAAGCAACATGGCCGTTTCCCCTTCTTCCTAGGGGATACAGTAAACTGCATTTCAGAAAAGTAACTTGTCCAAATTTCAACTTTAGGACAAACTTCCCAACAGAATAAGCTCTTCCACAGTAGAACAGACTGCCTTGGGATATAACAGATGTTCTACCATGGACAGAGGTCTTTAGAAGAACCATCTGTCAGGATTGATGTAGTTGCATCCTGCGTGGCAAGTTCTACATTGGTCCCTTTGAAAACTCTTTCTATGCTACCCATAATCTACAAAAAAGGGATAGTGTATAGATGGGCTGCAAAAACCAGGTCCTATGGATCATGCCATTCATTCATCAGCAGCTCATCAATGTAAAGCAGTCTTTACCTGTTGGTGCTTCAAGTCATGATTCCTAGTCCAGTATTCCCCAACCTTTGGGTTTTGGACTTCAATTCCCAGAAGCCTAAGTCAATTCCCCAAAGCACTGATCAGCCAACATATTAACTTAGGCTTCTGGGAATTGAAGTCAAAAACTCAAGGGTTGGGGAACCCTGTCCTAGTCTACCAAAAGGTCACATGAATCAGTCTTCACTATAAAAAGGCCTTTGGAGGACAGAGGGCTTTATGTAGATGTGTCTGCAGTTAGACCATTGGTCAGAAATAGCAAGTCTCTCTGTATATTCACTTTTTTGATATGATATAGCATAGGCAGGTCCTCTCGAGTTCTCAGAAAATACAGGCTATTTAAAGAGGAAAGACTGATGACACATGATGTTTCCCACAGATACTACATATTGAATGCTTTGCAGCCATGTAATCTCTGCTTCCCAGATATTTTTCTGGCTATTGGAAAAAATGGTAAGGTATCCAATAGATTTGCTCCTGAAAAATCCTGTTTGTGATAGGACAAAGACAAGATACACTTGTCAATTGGAAACTTCATCGTAATTCTTCAGAACCTATTTATGGGGTGGTGGAAAAATCAGAAATGGCTGACAGTGGAACACAGAGATAAAAGAAAGCTGTGTTCAGGAAATGGGCTGAAACTTGAGCAAAATAAGAAAGTACCTGCTGAAGAAAAGAGGCTTTGGAGAAAGTTTTCAAATTAGGATCTTCTAGACCAGAGTTGCCCAAACTGTTCAGGCTGCGGTAGAGTCACATGGTTCGTCTTACCAGAAGTAGAAGTAAAACATGCCGGCCACACATGCAGAACGCTGGCGTAAATGTATTTACAACAGCCACAGGTGCATTTACGGCAGCATTCTGTGCATGTGGAGGTGCATTTTACTTCCGCTTCCGGGAGCAGTGAGGGAAGCATGGGCCAGATGAATCTGCATCAGTGGCCAGATCCAGCTTGTGGGCCGTAGTTTGGGCAACCCTGTTTTAGACAAACAAGAGAAGGAGAAAATTTTCAGTAGTAATTTGGTTACCTTTCCATAAGGGGCTAAAAGCCAGTTGCATGCAGAACAAGGTAGCCAATATCTCCAGCTGTGATCACACTATTATCAACTGTGTAATGTTTTGACTTTACCTTTCTCTGCTGAGGTAAGCCACATGTTGGGGTTCTGTCAATGCTATTTGTTGAGGCAAAAGAGTATTGTTAGCTGTACTTCTCCCCTAGTCTTTCCCATCAGAGGCTGCTTGTTTAAACAATAAACACTAACAGTGTATTTTTGAAAGGATCATGAGTATCAGCTGAGCAGAAAAAAAAACTCAATCTCATTTCTAGCCAAGCTTCAGTGAACTCCTGCTTCAACCCTGACTTCATTTTATATTTTTATTTTGGTCTAGCAATCTTGTAACGATCTTGTAGATTGCTGCTGTCTTAGACTGTCTAGCCCAGTGGTTCCCAGCCTTTTTTTGGCCATACCCCCCCCCCCAAGCATCTCTAAAATCCTGATGCTTCCCTGTGGCATATAATTCTTATTATACAAAAAGTGAACTCCTATTCACGTGGAGAAAGCCTAAAATGCCCGTCACTGTTAATAACTTATTCTCAAATTGCCCCCTTAAAATCAAATTGCCCCCTGTGGGGCATGAGCCCCACCTTAGGAACCATGGGTCTAGGCCTGCATAAAGAGCACTGTGATATAATGTAATGTTATGTAAATCCAAGCATCCTTTCTCCATTGCTGCTTGCTGTGGAATGATCAAAAAAAGTGAAAGAAAAATGGTATTGCAGACTTTGATGGCATTTTTCCAGGGTCTCACCAACTGTCAAACGTGCCTAATAAATCTTGGCTATACAAATACAGAGCCTGGGTTAGCCATCTTGTAACCTACGCTAACAAGCGTTTAATGAAGTATGAATGGAAATTTAGTCAATTTTTGGTGTGCAGATTATTTGTATCTGCTTTCCAATTTGGAATTAGCAACAGTTAGATCCAATTATTAACAGAGTCTTCTTATTTGGCTAAAAATAAGACTTGTGTGATATTTTTAGCTAAATAAGAAGACTCTGTTAATAATTGAATCTAACTGCTTCTAATTCCGAAGTGGAAAGCAGATGCTAATAATACACTTACCACTGTGGATGTTAATAAAGTGTGAAAATCAAGAGTTAGTAGATGTGAGTGTACTTTAGGTGAAAGTTCTCTTTTGCATCTGTCAAGTTAATCATTATTATATTTATCTGTTTATTATGTACTCCTCATCTTCCAAGTATTTGTGGCAATGCCAATAAAAATATTATTAAAATATATTACAAAATGAAGACACTAATAATACAGGCGCAAAAAGAGCTGTATAACAAAATTCATCAAAGTCATTAAATTTGAAAACTAACATGACAGATGGAATAGGATATCCACTACTGCCTTTCTAAAATCCAATAAGGAAGGAAGAAGTTAAGTTTACATGGAAGATTTCCTAAGATTTTCAGTTCAAAAGGCAAAGACTTTTTTATTCTGGTGATGGCTTTTAGTCAAGTGAACAGTTGCTGAGGAAGGGCAGTTTAATAGGTAGCTATTAAGTAATTCTGTTAATGCATTTTCATTGTTTTCCATTCTGTCATGTTTTAATATTACAACTCATTTTAATTGTTTTAATATTATACATTTTTTGTGTTTTCTTTTTACAATATCTGGTTTTTAAATCTTGCTGTGATTCCCCGTTTGGGTTCATGTCAAATGACAAAGTAAGAATGAATGCAAAACAGTGCAAACAAAATATTAATGCCTTTGCATCACAGTCATGCAGTGGTTAAAAGAATATGAGGGAAACGTTTCTGATGCAGGTACCTTATTAGTTCCAGGGAAACAAATCAGAAGCTATAAACCAGCCCCATCCTGAAACAAGCAAAGCCACAAATGGCCAAGGCTGTTCCTCTTTGTTACCCCTGACATATTCCCTGGCATGACTGTACAGTTTCCATTTACACATGCACTTGCATACAAGCATGCTCAAATGAAGAGCTCAAATGTCACATACTAACTCACACACATATACAAACACACAGGTACACATTATAGACATTTGCATGCAGCACATGCTCTCTCCCAAATAAAAAGGTCCCCCAAATGGCAATTGAAAATCTGGCCAGGTTATCCTGCTATGGTAGTAGAGGTAGATCATACAGCCAGCAACAATGCTGATTGTCAGGCAGTGGTTAACTAACCTGACAACTCTGAGGACTAACGGCCTTGGATGGTGAAGTCCACAGGGAAGGGTGATAGTCCCCAAGTGGATTAAATCCCAATTGAATCCAGCAACTTCATCAATCTTGGCCTGGGGCTGATGAGGACTTTTCATGCCAAAAGGGCTCAGGACCAGAAAGTGACTCACGGAACTGGATCAGTGGATCAGAGGTCACACTGCAATGCAGAAGGCAAATGGAAGACCACTGCATTATATTGTTCCCAGGCCAATCTTCATGGCTGATCACCATGAGGATAGCCAACATTCAGAATTGGATATGGCACAACAACAAGAAGAAAGTGGCATTTGGGCTTAAAAAAACTTGATTGCCAAATGAGTGGGATTTCAGGCAGGGAAGGTTTAACCCGTTTCCTTCCACAATGAACTTCATTGCCCCCAAGAACTCCCAACCACCTGCCACTGAGAGACATTCTGCTGATTATGATCCCAACACTTCAAATATGTTTTCTAAAAGTCTGTTAGTTTTATACTGTATGATTTCATGTATTACATCTTAAAATCCAACTTTAGAGGGAGGCGTTATAATGCTTATTTTGAGCCATTTGTATAGCCGTAAACTTGCTTTCAGAGTAAGAACCTGAATAGAATGGAATCAATGATCTAATCTAATGTAATCATAGCTGTAGTTTACCAAAGACACTACTAGTATTACCAGCCTCAAATACAGCAGGCGATAAAGTCTAGACTATCTAGAATCAATAATATATGCATTAATTGAGAAGGATGGGAATAAAAAAAGATTTTATTGTCAAGTCAATAACGACCTAGTTTAGGCTGTGGCAGATCATTCACTATCGCTTGCTCTCTCTCTCTCGCTCTCTTTCTCTCTCCTGCATAGACATATCTATCCGAATGCCTGTTGCTCTATTGATATAGATGTTTCTTTCCTATCAGTTTCACTATGTTAAAAAATAACAAATAGCTGAGAAATATTTATTCTGGAGCAATTTCATGTCTCATGTCAAACTCACGTCAAAGATTATTTATGCTCTATTTTTATACAGAACCATTAAGGAAGGATAATAATTTACAAAACAAGATTCAAAATGATTCTTCATTTTAGCCACTGACTGTTTAAGCTCAGCAGAGCCTCTTTCAGCAAAACAGATCCACTGATGGTCTAGGGCTGCTATCAGGTTTGTGGGCTCATCAGTGGCATAGGGTGGGTTTCAGGTGCCTGGGGCCACAGGCCAAACTCGCCGCCGCCAACCCCCCCCCCCACCTAGGTTCACAGTGCCCACCACCACCACCACCACCACAGCATGAAAATCCTACCTCAGTGGGGACCAGGGAGTGCTTTTTCCTCCTTTGGCGCCTTCATCCTCTTCCTCACGGCCAGCTCATGGTAAGGGAAGCAAGGCCGGCAGTTGCCACGGCCCAGCAGCCATGGCCAGAGCAGCGCCAGCCAGGCTGAGGACAAACCTCCCCTGCAAGGCCTGGCTGGCACTGCTCCGGCCACGGTGACCGCCGGCCTTGTTTCCCGCCTTCCTGGGTGCCACTGACACTGAAGGCGAATGAGCTTCCGCCACCAAGCTCGGAGGTGGGGCGGCCGTAAACCTCGGACCCCGACAATGGGTTCCCCACTGGGGCAGCGCCATACTCCACTGCCCCAGCTCCAGGGTCTCGACCTGGGGCCAGCCCCGGCACAGCACCATCCAGCGCCACCAGCTGGCCATAAGGAGGGGGCACCTGGGGAGGAGGGGGATGGGAGTGGAGGAGGGGGTACCTTCTGGTCCCCACTGCACCATTGGGCCCGCACTCTCCAGCCCAGGGGGTACAAGGGCGGTGGCGGAGGGTCCCGTCCCCCGTCCCCATGGCAGCCTTCCCACCCCGGCCACCAGGAAGTCTGCAGGGACATTGCCACCCCAACAAAGTGCCACCCCGGGGCAGGCCACCACCCCCTTGACCCCCCACGCTACGCTTCTGGGGCTCATCACATTTCTCTTCCTCCTAATGCACAGAATATGACTACTTTTCTTGATTTGCACAGAGTGCCAAAATTCACAAAGGTGTTTAGAAACTAATTCATGCCATCCCTGAGGTTTGCTCAGACTTTACAGTCTTAAATCTGGCATCCCATTGTGTGATCATCAGGAAACAGTCCTGTGTATCATGATGATGAGAAACTCTCAGTTAGCTACCAAGAAAACCATTTTCCCTTTATAGTTGTAATGTATTTATACATTCAAAGGAAAAGTAAGAAGAAACCAGATTACTTTTTAAAGAATCTGAACAATCAACTCTGTGAGGTTTCTTTCCTTTCTTAACTGAGCCTATTGATTAACACCACCAATGTCTGTGCTGCTTGGTACCAGTACATACATTATTATTACATTGATGTCAGATGATGGTGCCTTGAAACTGTAGACCAAGCTTACAGGAAAAAAAATACATATTCTAATATAATTGGAATCTTTCAAAATTATATGATATAATAATTGCCAGGAGTAATCCGCAGCTAAATGCCAATCAAGAGGGAACCCTAAGTAGCTTTTAAAGATCTGGATGATTTCATTTGTAAATAGTTCTTAAAGTAAGGGCCTCTGAGGACAAATCTAAGATTTTGTGTGGGTATTTGGGTTGAGGGAACAGTCTTTTAAGCAGCTTGATCTGAGGGTGCAACCATATTGGTTAAAAAAATGTGAGAAATGCGCTGGGATTATAATTGTTGTTGTTGTTGTTAGACTTGTATGCGGCCCCACTCGCCAAGCGACTCTGGGTGGCTAACAAAGATACAAAGTATATAATAACAAAAACCAATATATCACGGTTACAAGATATTGCATCACAAAAAAAATTCAAAGGCATTTCAAAACACAAAAATTTTTTCAAAACATCCCCAATCACTGTTCAAGTCACTATAAAACACTTCAAAAATACTTCATAAATAATACACAAAAACCTCCCAAACTCAACCCCACTCAGTATGTCCATATCCCTCGAGGACAAGCTGGAGCTAGCCAGGCCGCGGAGGCTCCCTTTCAACCCAGTCGGTGCCACCACATGGCGCTTCCTGGTGTGGTGGAGGGCCACATGATATGGTGCCATGGACCACATCCGGTCCATGGGCCACAGGCTGAGAATCCCTGCTTTATGTAGATCCAAAAATACCTCCTCATATAGTAGTAGAACACAGAGGGTTATGTAGACTAGCTTTGCCATCCAGCCACTGACAAACCTCTCAGTCATGCACCCAACTGTTATACAGCACAGTGGTACCTAGCTTAAAGAGCATAATGCATTCCACAGGATTGCTCTTTAAGCGAGTTTGCTCTTTAAGCGAAACACCATTGTAAATGACCAATTGTTGGGGGGGGGGGTACTGCAAACCCCAATTTATTTGTTAAGCAAGTTTTTGGTTGGTTTTATTTGCTAAGCGAAGTGAACATTCTGCTCTTTAAGCAAGTTACTCTTTAAGCGAAATGCTCTTTATGCGAGGTTTGACTGTATATATGAGCAGGATAAGACCTCTTCATACAGTCTCCAGATTCACAGCCATCAAGTGTGTTACTTCTGGGCCACACATCCCCACTCATACACATTTTCAACTGTGGGAAGGTGACTTATCTGAACACCTTATGTCTAACACTAATCACAGTTCTCTTTTGACAATGATTCTGAGACTGTTTGGTGGTTTTCCAGAACCTGAAACACTTCAACAAGCCCTATTTTGGAAGGAATTGCTTGAGGATGAATTCAGTTTCGGGCCCTTATTGTTGTTACCAGTCCACATTCCCCTCTTAAATACAATTCTGAAAATGGTTAACAAATACTGAATATAGGAGCAACAGCACTTGGAAAAGTTACTTTTGGGGGTTATAACTCCCAGTAATCCATTATTACTCTTGGAGTTGGGAACAGAGGAAAGATTAAGCCCCCGTATTCCTTCCCCAGGCAAATAATAGCACACACCCAGATGGCTACTTGCAATTTTATAAAACTGAATAATATAAATATATAAACACATATTGAATATCGGCCATAGATAGGCCTGATAGCCTTCAGATGTTTTGCCAGGTTTGGGATGTCTTGATTTGTTTTTCTCCTGACATAAGAGTGATGAGAAAGGTCTGTGATGTAACTAGTGGGGAATCAAACCCTAGGGAGCTTGATCCTTCATCACATATAAGCAATCTGTTTTTATGCAACGGTGCTGGAGAGGACTAGGGCTCTAAGTCATTCTCTCACCTGCAGTCAAAAAAAATCAACAAGACAACACATTGATTTTTTTTTTCAATCAGTGAAGCCCCCTGGCACACATATCCTCTCTGAATGTATAAAACAAATTATGTTTATGTTGTTCAGTCATACAGACAATTCCAACCCTTTTTATGTTTATGTTTTATGTTTATAGCTGAGGTTATTGGTACCAGTTTCTCCTAAAGGTGTAGCAATGGGAGCATTTTTACTTATGCACATAGCATATTGAATTTATGTTAATCTTATATGGTACATACTTATATCAGTTCTATATGCACTGTTTAGTACAGTATATTCATATGACACTCACTATACTGATTTCTTTCCATGTGTATTACTTATCCTTGGCTAGAGTAGACTAGATAAACCAAAAGTGAGGTCTGTTAGAATATATTTTTTCTGGGAATGTGTTGCTTATTATCTCTACACAAACTCTCTGATCCATCACACTCTTTTACAGTTTTATGTCAAGAATTGTAGGGGGGGGCAACTGAAGATGGGACAAGCCTTGGAGTTTCTCAGTCTTCACTCTGGACAACCCTAAATCTTGCGAACCTACTTTTGGTTCTCACCTGGTGACACGTTTGGGGCAATTAAAACCCCAAGAACCAGTGATGGGATGTAACAGGTTCTCACCAGTTCGCCAGAACCGGTAGCAACTTTCCCCAATGTCCCAGAGAACTGGTAGCAGCTTTTTGGGGGGAACCACCTTCGGGTGTTACCTTTTCACTGGTTCCATCACTGCGCATGCACGCCAAGCACTTGGTGTGCATGCACGCCTACAGGGCTTGGCACATGTGCACGGCCTCCTTGCTGTCCTCCCAAGCGGGGAGGAGGAAGAGAAGCTTCCTTAGTACCTAACTTCTTTAACTGTTGAAAAGTTGAAAAGTGCCAAAATGAAGCCATCTTGTGGTGAGTTCATTCTGTAGTTCCTTCCATCTGACCTAGTGTGAGAAAGATTAGCTAGAATAAGCTTTAAGCTCTGGTTTAAAAGCTCTGGTTGATTTGTGTTTGGGGTGGGTGTGTAGGGGGTTTGGGTGGGTGGCTGTATTTTAATGTATTATTTATTTTATTTTACTTATTTAATTTATTTATTTACGGGTTTGTGTTGTGGGTGGGTGGGTGGGTGGGTGGGTTGAGGGGTGTGTGTGTGTGTGTGTGTGTGTGTGTGTGCTTATTTTTATTTTTTATTTTATTATTTTGTATTTTTTTTGTTTTGTTTTTGGCCCTGCCCATTACATCATGACATCATGATGTTAGCTCCGCCCACACTGTGATGACATCACAGTGGGGTAGTAAAATTTTTGACATCCCACCACTGCCAAGAACCAATCAGGAATTAAGGCATTATCAGGACCTAATGGGTCAAAATACATATGAATATTAACTGTTTAGGTGATATTATTTTGACAACTTCAAATCCATGGAGGGAGCAAGGAAAGGGGGAAATGAGAGAATAAGATGTATAAAAATGTGGGTAACTTTTGTATTGGCGCAGCATTCTTAGCAAGAATCTGACTTGTGAGAAGGCTTTAATATCAATCGATAATAAACCACCCTGATTCAAAAGGACTTTCTCCTTTGCTTTTTTAGCTCATTTGGGTATAAGGGTTAAGAAAGCAGAGACGTTAGCCGTAATTATGTATTAAAAACTTAAACTCACAGTTTCTAAAGATTGAATCTGAATACAGTATATTGAATATAAATGTTCAGAAATATTAGTTGTAAATCAGTTTCACATCAGTAGGAACAAAGGTAGGTCCTTCTGTGTATACCAGTCTATCCAGCATAGTAAAATATATACTGTTCTGCAGCCTCACTGTGGCCCACTACCAAATCTATCAGGAAATTTGGGGTTTGTGCAGTTTATTCCAATTTATTTCAACTGAATTTGCTTTGCAAACCTCCAAGCATTTCTCCTTATGAATGAAAGCTTTCTGAAAAACAGAAGCTGCAGTCTTCAAACAGTTATATACCTCCTCCAGCTTTTTAATATGATGCAGATGCACATAAAACTGAAATATGTGGAGACCTACTGTATGTTTAGAGGAAGACTAGATAACATAGCTCTATTATGTGTATTTGCTTAAGGAAAGTTCTCTCTTCAGAGATGAATGGTAGATAAATCAAATTCTTTCTTCCAGTAAGTTTATTAGAAAAGGCTTATACAATCAGTTCTAAATAAAGCCAAAATAAGCTTTCAATTTCTTACTCTTTTCCTGATTCTCTAAGTACTCAATTCTCTATGCAACTCAGGCTAGACTGCACAAGCGATAGGATTAGTTACAGTATATGAAGTGGTGGGCAGTTGTAATGGAAGAAGAATCAGCAGTCAAGATAACTGGATGGCTCTTAAAAAGGAATAGAAAAAAATCTTTATGACCTTGATTCTTCCTTCTAAAGAAGGAAAATTCTTTAGAACTGCCCATGACTTACCCATCATGCACTGGAGTATTGTTACATGTAGTTTCCAGAGCTTGAAAGTAACACATGACCTTTTTGTGTTAACATTAAAATTGTTGCTTTCATATCAAACAGGATGGATGAACCTACTTAAGAAAGTAACATTTTGAAAATAATACACATTTTTTAAAAAAGAATGGTGTGGCTGGTTAGAGCTACAAGGGGAGAAGGGGAGCTTCTGCTTCCTTCAGGTTTCAGAAGGAGCAGAGCAGAGTCTTTGTTGCCAGTCTGGAGGTCAGGAACCAATGGAGTCGTACTAGAGGTGCAGGGGTCGTCCAAGAGGGTGGTCAAGGTCACAATCAGTGATGGAATGTAACAGGTTCTCACCAGTTCCCCAGAACCGGTAATAACTTTCCCCAATGTCCCAGAGAACCGGTAGCAGCTTTTTTGGGGAAACCACCTTCGGGGCTTACCTTTTCACTGGTTCCCCCACGGCACATGTGCACCAAGCACTTGGTGTGCATGCACGCCTACAGTGCTTGGCACGTATGCACGGCCTCCTTGCTGTCCTCCCAAGTGGGGAGGAGGAAAAGAAACTGCTAGCCTGAAGCTCCCTATAGCCAGGGTAAGTGACTCACCTATGTCTGTGTGTATTTTAATGTGTATTTAATACCTTTACCTATATTGACATACTACCACAGTTCCTAAAAAGGCCTGGCGGCTGGCAAGCCTGGCTTGGGTTTTTAAAGCAAAATCTTAGAGTTACCTCATCAATAAGCTACACCTGTGCTGTTCCAATTGCTGTTACAATTGGAGAACCCTTAAGAAGGCACAGCTGTTTTACATTTATGTTAAGGCATATTATCCTAAAGAACTGGTTAGGCAAAGACTTAGTACCTAACTTTTTTAACTGTTGAAAAGTTGAAAAGTGCCAAATGAAGCCATCTTGTGGTGAACCCATTCTGTAGTTCCTTCCATCTGACCTAGTGTGAGAAAGATTAGCCAGAATAAGCTTCAAGCTCTGGTTTAAAAGCTCTGGTTGGTTTGTGTTTGGGGTGGTAGGTGGGTGTATTTTAAATTTTTTTTATTTTATTTATTTATTTATTTAATTTATGGGTTTGTGTTGTGGGTGGATGGGTTGAGTGTGTGTGTGTTTATTTTTATTTGATTTTTTATTATTTTTATTTTTATTCTTTTCTTTGGCTCCGCCCACGACGTCATGACGTTAGCTCCGCCCACACTGTGATGATGTCATGGTGGGGTAGTAACATTTTTGACATCCCACCACTGGTCACAGTCCGATGTTCAGAATCCAGGGAATCAAGGCCAGGAAGCCAGGAGCACAGTGTCTGGTTCACCAAACTGATGAATTGGCCCAACAAGGGCCTGCCGGCACGCCTGTCCTTTAAGGCGAGTCAGACCCCACAGCTAAGGGTCTGTTCAGTAGGCATGCCTGGGCCCTCCTCCTTCTCAGTTGCATCTGATGCCTCATTGAAACCCTGTAACAAGCTGGCCTGCTCCTGAGTAGCCTCCCTCCTGGCACCTGGCCTAGTTGTCAAAGTCCGATCCTCCAGCCCAGCTTGGCCCTGCTGGGCAGGCTCCGGAGTGACAGCTGGCTGCGAGGCCAGTGCCATGTCCATGTCCTTCAACTCGGCCTCCTGATCTGAGCCGGCCGTGGCCTGGGGGACTGGCAAGGGATCCTCCTCAGGCTCAGATTCCAAGTCAGAGCCTGCAGCAGGTAGCTGGGCCGGCTGAAAGTCCTCCTCCTCCTTGCACCCAGGACCCCAGGTCACAACACTACTTCACTGATCCAGTCCAAAACCTTTTCATGTTTGCAGCTGAAGGCTGATGCAAGATGTTTCTAAGGAAGGATACATCTTTCAATTTGTGGTGGAGAAGATTATATAAAATTATCAAATTAGGGTTCTTTTCCTGGTTGTCTTGCATAATAAGGGTTGTTAGGTCTCAGGAAAATGGCTGCAGCCTCAGGGAATGGATGTTACACCTTTTACACAGAATGAGCCTCCTTGAAGATTCTGGTATTTTTGAACTACAATCAGGTGTACCCTGGTAACAGCAACCTTGTGTTGCCAGCTAATCTTTCTCACACTGGTTCAGGCGAAAAGAACTGCAGAATGTACTTACTAAATGGTGGCTTCATTTCGGCAGTTTCACATCTGACCTAGACAAGGAAGAAAAACAGGGTTTCAGCCATTGTTTTGTTCCCTCAAACAATCGGTACGCAAGAATCCATCTCCTGTGATCTCACCAAGGCACTTTCTCTGTCATCACATTTTGGCCCTGAAATCCCAGGGAATGGGAAGCTGCTCACTAGTCAAAACTATGTCTAAAGCTGCAAAACTGTCTTCCAGAGATGTGGCTGGTAGACAGACTGTTAAGGGATTAGCAATCTTTTTTAGAATTATATAAACAAAGGTTCTAAAGACCTGGAACGAAAAAAAGCTATTATCTTGAAGGTTTGATACCCTAAAACTGCCTTCCCTAACGTGATGCCCTTGAGATGTTGTGAATCTCAGCAGTCTGCCACCATTGACCAGGCTGTCTGATTTGGGAATCCAAAATATCCCATTAGAAACCTTTTGGACAGGCATTGGCACAATTTGGGATACACAGATTAAACTTTGCTTACTAACATAAAATATGACTGAGCTTGTTGCACTTTGCCTCTTTCTTCACAGAAGTAGAGAAACCAGGCAAGAAGCTTCTGTTAGCCACAGGTTTCCATAAAATTCAGATGACTAGTAACTTTAAAATAAACAAACAGCCAAATATTCCCAGTCTGGCTCCTGCTAGATTCTGGGAAGTACAGTTGTTCTTCAGAAATAATATGTAAATTCGGCAATATTTGCATCCACATGGGTGGTCAATATGGAATTTGGCCAGTTCCCCTTTTAAAATGAATGGAGTTGGAGGATTTTCCCCCTAAAGTGCATATTGCCTAAGAAAGGAGTAGGAGATTATTTTTTTCCTAAGTAGCATATTGCTTAATTGGCATATTGCTTAATTGGCTTGCTCAGCAAACAGTTTACTGCTGCCTTACAAGGAGTTTTTAAGACAACCACAAAAATCTTTGTCTCTTCTCTCGCCTCCGCCTCCTCCTCCTCAGGTGAGCAATAGGAAGCTTTCAATCTCCCAATATCATTGAGTTCCTTCTGCAAAGTGACAGTTTAAGCCATCTGCTTTGGCTTGATCCTAGCAATCAACCATCCTGGAGCTGAACCACGACTGAGGGATCCTTCTTCTTCTTCTTCAAGTGCCATATCTGATTCTGAATATTGGCTATCCTCATGGTGATCACCCATGAAGATTGTCCTAGGAACAATATAATGCAGTGGCCTTCCATTTGCCTTCTGCATTGCAGCATACCTGCACCACTGATCTAATTCCACGAGTCACTTTCTGGTCCTGAACCCTTTTGGCACAAAAAGTCCTCATCAGCCTTAGGCCAGTATTAATGAAGCTGCTGCCCTCCATCAAGATGGATTCAAATGGGATTTAATCAATTTGGGAACCATCACCCACTCCTGTGAACTTCACCACCCAAGGTCGTTCGTCCTCAAGGTTGTCAGGTTTGTTAATCACTGCATGGTCTACTATATTACCATAGCAGGATCTCCTGACCAGACTCCTACCCACCTCAGAAGAACCACATGCTAGGAATGTGTTTGCTATGAGAGGAGGAAAAGACTTCATGGGTCTGTAAAAAGAGGTGGCCAACACCTAGATAATAGTTTGTATTTATTTATTTATTTATTTGTAAAGTGTTGCAAAGAATATTTTGTACCTAAATGTACCTTAACTAAAAAAAATTCCCATTTCCCCTATGTATGGTAATTTTTGGGACACACTGTATTTTTAGCCACTTGCTATCTGCCCTGTTTATCTGACCCCTAAAATACTGTGATTATGAAAAAAGCAAATTAAGATAATGAAGTGCAGTTATGAAGAATGGGTTTTTAATGGAATGGCACAAATGTGCTAATTTTGATGCCTATTGCTTTAATTGAAAGCATCGTTCTGTCAGCTGTTAATGAAAATCAGTACGCAACAAAGGAACTTGTTCAGTCTGTGTGCTAATGCACCATGACATAGTTTTCCACCTTCCAGCATTAAGGAAATATTTGAGAACCTGGAGAAGGGATGCCCAAAATGGAAGATATTGATAGCTGCATTTGAACATAACATCAAAGCATAAGAAGAGAGGACTGTTGCTTGTATATAACATTTATGCAGAATTTCAGAAGGCTGCAAGCATTTCAATGCATCACAGCAACCACCCTTGTCTGTAGTGCTGGCTAGTGCCCATTGCGGTTTGTGGGGCAGAAAGCAAAGCAACCAAATGGAAGGCACAGCTGGAGATGCAAAAGCCAATATACAACACTGACACACTCACACAAGCACACAAAGAAGCAGGCAGGTATTCCTAAAGCAAAGCCCCATAGTGCACTCTCTGGGCAGTTCACAAGTTAATTAGTCGCTCTGCAAGTAGGGTGGCATACAAATGTGAACAAATAAATAAATAATAAATAATTTTTGCCTCCAACATTCTGGGTATTCATTCTCAGAAGGCTGGAAGGCTGAGTCACCCTTGCATCCTAGTCAGGATCAAACTCACAACCTTTTGGTTGCACGACAGCAGTTCCTACATAGACTCACACAGAGGCCTCGAGGTGGGAAAATGCCCCATTTGTCCTGCTTGTAACAATTGGATAAAAACTAAAGGCAGACATATTGGTCCACAAAAAGGGAAGAGGAAAGCCTTCCAAAACCCACAGATAGGTCAGGAACCAATGAGCCACTAGAGAGGATGCTGAATCATGATCAGGATAAACCAAAAAAGTGAGAAGTAATGAGAAATCCTTTGAATCCCCCAGGATTCTCTTCGGCAGGCTTGATACTAAACAAGGCAGATGGTGGAAAAACAGGTGGCGGGGGGGAAAATCTAAAATGTTCAGAAATTGGGCTGCACCTAGTTGATGGGATTTATGTTCTCAAAGCTGAGGGCTGCTTATTTCTTCTTTATCCCAAAATCCTAGGGATAATTCAATATCTGCAGCAGCTAACAGATACTAAAGCCCTGCTCAGTCTTGCAACAAGTATGTGAAGCCCATACATGATGAGGGAAGCCTGCTAGCCTCCCCCCCCCCCCCACTCCTTTGTCATTTTCAGTATTGAACCGCAGCAGCATAGAAAAGGGAGAGGCTCCATTATCCTGGGAGCTTCTCCATGTCACCCAGAAAGCCAATTTCAGTTTACTTGGAAAGGTTAGTTGAGCAAGGCTTAATTCAATTTACAGTATCTCTCATTTCAATCTTCAGTCTGAATACAGGTGTGAAGTATATGGCTATAACTCATATTTTGGAAACCCATGTGCAGAAAGACAGAGGCTAATTTGCGAAATTTGTGAGTTGGATCCTGATGGGGCTCCAGGTGGATTCAGCCTTCCATCCTTCCAAGGTTGGTAAAATGAGTACGCAGAGTGTTTGGGGCAAAATGCCAATTAACTTGTGAACCGCCCAGAGAGTGCAGTAAGTGCTATGGGGCAGTATATAAGTGTAAATGCTGTTGCTATTACTATAGGAAATCCATAATTGTTCTCACATTTTTTTACTTCAATCAAAAAGCCACAGAACTGTCCTGTACAGTTGGAAGAAGCACCTGAAGGCATCAAGTCCAACCCAGTAGCGTAGTGTGGGATTCAGCCGCCCGGGGCATAAGCCATATTTGCCGCCCCCTCATGGGGGCCTAGGACACTGGCACCCGCTCCCGATAGGACTTCTGGGAATTGTAGTCCAAGAACACCCATACGCCCAAAAAGTGCCACTCTGGGTGGGCCATCCCCTGCCCTCCCCATACACACACACACTATGCTACTGGTCCAACCTCAGCAAAAACATCTCTGACAGATGAGCAAGTTCTGTTTACAAACGTCCAACAAAGGAGAAGGTATTCTCTCCCAAAGTTGTCCATTCCACTATCTAATGGCTCTTACCAGAAGGAGGTTTCTCCTAGAACTTATTCAGAATCTCTTTTCCTGTAATCTGAGTCCACTGTTTTCAGTTCCGCCCTCTGAATCAGTAGAAAACAAGCTTACTCTATGTTATCCATGATAGTCCTTGAAATATTTGAAGACAGCCATCATATCCCCTCAGACCCGCCAGATGAGCCTAACACTGCATGCTACACTTTAAATTAAATTTTTATTAAACATGCTAAACACAGAGAGAAAAGAGCAGCAGACAGATGGAAAAGGAGAAAAAAGCATAAAATATTGTCATGGACTTAGCAAACAGGTTAAGCTATGGCAAATACATGTTTTCAAAATCTGGTTGAGATTGCCATCTATAAGATACACATTCACTTGCTTGTATACCCTGACCATTAAACAATGAATTGTAAGTATCTCTGGAAGCCATCAATATTTTAAATGGTTGATTCCAATTCTAAATACAGAATGTCTGTACAAGACAATTCTTCAAAGAGTCCTCTTGGCTCACATTATATTAAGCTAATCATCAATTTAGATCACAATTAAGTTACAGAACCTACCACAGATTTAAATATCTCCATATGGCATCTAAAGTTGTTCCACATCCTAATGTAGCTCATGTAAATACAAGGAGGTGGCAGAGAGAAATGTTTGCATTTTGGAAAAGCCATATGTTTTTGTAAATAAAATTTGCTGATAGTTCCACAGTGTAGAAAGGGATAGTGCAGAGTTTATAGCTATTAAACAAAAATAATTACTCTGCAAGCTGGTGGTTAGTTAATTTTATATATATAATTGCTCCAAGAAACCTATTCAGTAACAATGCAGGAGGAAAAGCCCTAAACTCAGTTAAAAGCCTTTAATCCTGCCTTCCATGCCACTAATATGCTTCTAGCCTTTATGAATAACACCCCATCTGTTACCTCTGTCTTGAGTGCAACTTGATTGCCAAGAAGAAGAAAAAGAAGAAGGGAGACCTCAGTGTAACAATCTTCATAACAGTAAGTGGTTCCATACAAAAACACTTGCATACTCTCACAGACATACACAAAACAAAGTCTCTCACAGCACAAAGGATTTTAAATTCACAAAAATCATAACCTGTTTTTTGGAAAACCATAGAATTTTTTTTTGTCAATTTCCAAGGACAACACAGCCGATGGAGAATTCAAAGAAATGGCCTCCCACAGGGCAGTGTGCTAGCCCCCACGCTGTTTAAGAGGGGTTGCACTGAATAGGACGGCATATAAATTGAATAAATGAAATGAAATACTAATGATCAACCACTGCCAGAAACCACTAGGAGCTTTCTTTATGTCGATGACCTGGCAATTGCCGCACAATGTACAACCTTTGAGGCACAGCCAGTTGAGAAAAAACAGTGCACAACCAGTTGTGAAAAAACTGACTAAGGCTTCTAATTTAATGGTTATATACTATAGGGATAACCAACTGAAGCCAAACTGCCTAAAAACACAACTCTGTGGTTTTCATTTGAAAAACCATGAAGCATAGAGAAATCTGCAGGTGACTTGGAATGGCACCAGGCTCAAACATTGTGTCACCCCAAATACCTGGGAGTTACCTGGGATCAAATTCTCACTTTCAAGACCCACTGCCTTAATACCAAAAAAAAAAAAAAAAGGTTTCTGCCAGGAACAATATTCTGAGGAAAATAACAGGCATAAGGTGGGGTGTCCAACCACACACATTAAGAACTTCTGTGCTAGCTTTATCTTACTCTGCAGGAGAGTATGCTAGTCCAGTCTGGTGCAGATCAAAGCATGCAGGGCAGGTAGATGTGGACATAAATGAAACAGCAAGATTGGTCACAGGAAGCCTAAAACCAATCCTGATACAAAAAGTGCATTACAGTGGTGGGCAGCAACAGGTTCACACACACACACCAGGAGGGGGTAGCAAAATTGGGTAGCCTCTGGGCAGGGAGATAACAAAATTGGGTGGCCAAACCCACCTCCCTGACCTGCCCCATCAGGTTTTGTCCCTGCAAGTGGTTCAAGGTCTCCCTTGCTCATATCCGACTCTAGGGTGCAGTGCTCATCTCCATTTACAGCCAAAGAGCCAGTGCTGCCTGTGTTTGCAGATGTATACATGGCCATATGGCAGGCATAACTAGATCGCCCATGATGTAGGCTCCACCCATGATGTAGGCTTTGCCCATGACATAGGCCCCACCCACAACATAGGCTCCACTCACAGTGTGGTAGCAAAAATTTTTGCTGCCCATCACTGGTGCATCAACATTTCAGCAAGAAAGTGCTGCTTAGAAAGAGTGGGTCAAAACAAGTTCCTTGGAAATACACCTGCTATTTGATCACCAACCACTAAAGCAGATATTGAAATCAAGGCATAGCTTCCTCACAACTTCTGCCCCTCTGAACAACCAGCTCCCACAGACCACCTTAGAACTATGGAAGGTGAGCAAGAAACTACCAGATAACTGGGCAGAACCACATGACTCTCTACAGCTTGGCCAAGAACAACCATGGCAGGTGTGGAAAGTTTTAAATAGACTGCATGCAGGGGTTTCCCTGTAGATGACAGCCTGTGTGAATGTGGAGAAGTACAAACTATATCCCACACGATGCCCCTCAACATGCACTGAGGAGGACCTTATGTTGGCAAGAGGAAATGCTGTTGAAGTGGCCTTATATTAGGCAGATGTCATCTAGCCCATTTTAATTCTGGTGGTGCACCTAACATGAATAAAGAAAGAACACAAAGCAACGTACTTCATGGGACCTGTGGGGCACTTACAAGTAGCACAAGAAGACTGGAGATATGCACAGATTAGGGAAGGAATGCACAGATTAGGGAAACTCTGTACCTGCTTTATTACAACAGATGAAACAGAGAGTAAGTAAAGGTAATAGTCACATACAGAGTAAAGATGGCAGCTAATCTCAATTATACAGGTTCTTTTTTAAAAAAAAAGTTGCAAAAATATGACTTTTTTGGCCCAATGAGTTGCTTTTATTTAATACCTTTCTAAGCTCTGCTTTAGAAGACACAAACATTAAACTAGATATGGAGTAAAGAAGAGAAGAAAAGGCAAGGATACAAGATGGACTTTGTTTAGATACTGCCATGCTTCACAGTTTGAACAGATTTCATCTGATTTCAAACTTTATAAACCTCCAGCTGCTACACCTATTCTTATGGAACTATTTTACTTTTTTGCCCAGGAGTCTTTCCCAACTAAGAGACTGTCTACATGTGCATATAACCTGCTCATTGGGGCGGGTGGGTCCAGTTGTGTGCACACCTGTTTTGTGGTGGATCAGGACAATCAACCCCCAACCTACCCTATTTTGAGACCCATTCCCATCTATCAGCATTTGGCTCCTCCAGCCCACCTCAAGTGGCTTTAAAAAAACAACCCTTTTCTATTTAAAAAGTAGCCCCTAAGATTCAGATTTCTCACAGCCCATTTGGTGAGTTAAACTTAGAATTGGGTGTGTTGTAAAGGTATCACTTTGAAACTCCAGATGCTTTTGAATACCACAAGGATTCCTTCGAGAGAAAAATTATATCCTGGGGCTTTGAATTATCTTTTAAAATGCCTTGATCCATCTGGGTTACAAGTGAATGACTTTTTGTAGCTATTAAAATTTATCACCAGGCCTTGCTCTTTTTCACCAGCACAAGGTTTTTAAATGGATAATCTTCTCAAGAAGGTAAAGGTCTCCCTTTCTCGAAAGTCAGTCATGTACAACTCTAGGGGCCAGTGCTCACCTCTGTTTACAGCCAAAGAGCCAGCGTTGTCTGCATCCACAGACATTTCTGTGGTCATGTGGCAGGCATGACTAGATGTCAGAGTGCATGGAACGCTGTTACTTTTCCCACTGAAGGGTTACCTATTTGTCTACTTGCAATTTCTTGCTTTCGAACTGCTAGGTTGGCAGGAGCTGGGACAGACAACAGGAGCTTATTCTGCCGTGCAGCAATCCAGTCTCGAACTGCTGACTTGCTGACCTTCCAGTTGTCAAGTCAGCATCTTAACCACTAAGCCACCATGGCATCAAAAAAAGGCTTTCAAATCTGTACACCTACTACAATATAATCATAAACTTGCTGTCCACAAGTAAAAGAGGTAACACTAAATAGTCTGAATAAGTATAGCTATTCCAAATGCCTCTGAAGAACTAGGAGCTGCTTTCAGGGGCACAACACTGTCAGCTACCACTAATTTGGAAGACAGGCTGGCACCTCGCAGCTCCTGGGTCTTTAAAGCAATCATCAGGCTGTCATGGTAGATTACTTTTCAGTTAGGCTTCAGCTCTGCAGTTCTACAAGGGGCTGCAGAGTGAGGTCAGAAGAGACGATTCCTTGCCTACAAAATTGCTCTTCTCTCCAGGCTCGGCAGAACAGCACAGAAAGTACTGAAGAGCTCAGAAGGGAGCACTTAATGAACTGCTAGCCCAAGGAAAGAAAATGCTCAGGCTGCTGGTAGGAAAAAATGCAGAAGGGGCCCAGCTGGCTAGTCTGGACAGGACGAAAGACAACAGAGAGACTTTGGTATTGCAGACTGACTTTGTCTTTTAGAAGAAGAAATAAAAACTACCATGTTATGATGTGCCATGAAGTCTCTCTCCTGACTTACACCAACCCTGTGAATTAATGTTCTCAGAAAGAAAATCACTATTTGCCCCTCTGTTCAGGTCTTGCAAACTCAAGGCCATGGTTTCCTTTATTGGTTTCTTCCATCCCAGGTTAGGTCTTCCTCTTTACTTATAGTTTTCAAAGTGGTATTCAAGTTAGTCTGTACAGCCATATCAGGAAACAAACAAAAATAAAATAAAAAGAAGACAAAAATATGATGGCACTTAGAGACTAACTACTATATTTTAATGTGAGATTTTGTGGATCAAGTATGAGGAAGTAGATTTGCGTTAATCTCTGCTTCTAGTCTAGTATACTTCCTCCTAACTATATACAGTAATACCTCGGATAACATTTACCTTGGATAACGATAAAATCACATAACGTTAAGTAATCTGGGGAGGAGAATTGGATTGAATAACGTTAAGGTCCTATGGGATGGATCGGACAACAACCGCTAAAGCCTTTGTGGTTACAATGTATCTCTATGGAGCTTTAACGTTATCTGATCCATCCCATAGGATTTTAACATGCATCGGATAACACTAAAAATTGGATAACACCAAGACTTGTGGAACCAAGTCTTAGCATTATCCGAGGTATTACTGTACAGTCAAACCTCGCATAAAGAGTGTTTCGCTTAAAGAGTAACTCGTTTAAAGAGCAGCATTTTCTCTGAATGTTCGCTTCGCTTAACAAATAAAACCAACCTAAAACTCGCTTAACAAATAAACCGGGGTTCAAAATCCCCCCCACAATTGGTCACTTACAATGGTGTTTCGCTTAAAGAGCAAACTTGCTTAAAGAGGAATCCTGTGGACGCATTATGCTCTTTAAGCGAGGCACCACTGTATAAAATAAATAATGAGGAGGGTTTAATTAACACAAACAAATTTTAATTGAGGGACCACAGTTAATAGGTATGAAGAGAATGGTGGATGTTAGGATGTGAATGCTAAGGGTTAGAAGCAGTGGTGGGATGTCAAAAATTTTACTACCCCCATCGTGACGTCATCACAGTGTGGGTGGAGCTGATGTCATGATGTCATGGGCGGGGCCAAAATAATAATAATAAAATAAAATAAAATAAGCACCCACGCACACACACATACCTCAACCCACCCACTCACCCACACACCCACACCACACACCTGTAAATAAATTAAATAAATAAATAAAATAAAAATTACATTAAAATACACCTACCCACCCCAAACACAAACCCGTCACTTCTCTGTTAGCATAAGTGCCTGGGGAGCACCATGTTGCAAGATAGATATGGTCATCATACCAGTTCTCTAGGATAATATGCCTTAATGTAAATGTAAAACAGCTGTACCTCCTTAAGGGTTCTCCAATTGGAACAGCAATTGGAACAGCACAGGTGTAGCTTATTGATGAGGTAACTCCAAGACTTTGCTTAAAAACCCCAAGCCAGGCCTGCCGGCCGCCAGGCCTTTTTAGGAACTGTGGTAGTATGTCAATATAGATAAAGGTATTAAATACACATTAAAATACACAGAGACACACCACATCCAAAGGTGAGTCACTTACCCTGGGGAGCAGTCTATAGGGAGCTTCAGGCTAGCAGCTTCTCTTCCTCCTCCCCGCTTGGGAGGACAGCAAGGAGGCCGTGCATATGCGCCAAGCACTGTAGGCGTGTATGCACACCAAGTGCTTGGCGTGCATGCGCAGTGGGGGAACCAGTGAAAAAGTACGCCCCGACGGTGGTTCCCCCCAAAAGCTGCTACCAGTTCTCCGGGACACTGGGAAAAGTTACTACTGGTTCTGGCAAACTGGTGCGAACCTGTTACATCCCATTACTGGTTAGAACAATAGTAAAATGTAAATATATTTCTTCAACATAACTTCTTCAGAGATTCTCAGCCTTTCTGACACACACCCTCTAAGCTCTTTAGAGCAAGTGGTTTGCAGCCTTTTTTTTGCAATGCCCCACCTGAACATCTCTAAAACCCTGATTCCCCCTCCCCCATGACATATAATTATTATTATTCAAAAAGTGAACTATTCACTGGGGGAAGCCTAAAAGACCATTAACTTAGTCTAAATTGTCCCCACCCTTAAAAATCAAATCCCTCCCCCTGTAGGGTGTGTGCCCCACGTTGGGAACCACAGCTCTAAATCGTCATGGTAATGTCTCATATCAGAATGAGGGCATTCTTATTGTGGAGCGATCTACGGTATGGAATGTTGTACTGATTGCAATGAATTGAATGAATCGCATGAACTTCTATTCATGTGGAGGAAACCTAGAAGTCCATTAATTTGGTCTAACTCATTCTTAAATTCCTCCCTTAAAATATCAATCCCCCCCTCCCTGTGGGGCATGTGCCCCACAGTGGGAACCACAGCTTTAGACAGACTTCTCCAAATTAACTCTGATACAAACAACTTGGACTGCCTCTCAAACATACTTCTCTTTTTTCAGGAGAGTACAACTACTCTGTGAAATGGCTACAGAGCACTCCATTTGTTTCCATACAAGTGGCTACATAGGTCGGGGGGGGGGGGGAGCCACCTGATTGCAGTTTCATTTGAAGTTCCTGTCAATGGGAAAGTTGAATGGCTTTTCTTTCTCACATCCATATCTTACCTTGCTGATGGTAAAGTTTGTGAAGCTGTTTAAAAAGCAAAAACAGGACTGCCCACTGAAGCAACAGCTGTTAAAAGAAAAGTCTTGAGAGAAAGGAGGCTTTGTGGAGAGAGATTATTGCTGGCACTGCTTGTGTTTGTCTGTGTGATACCTGAAGTTCAGAGGCACCCCGTGCAGGGATGTGCTTACCTGGAAATACCAGAAAGCTAAAATTTGGGGCAGCCCAAGTGGAGAGATGCAACCACCCTGGAAAAACCTGAAAGTGAAATATCTGAAAAGGGAAATGTTGCAGTACCTTTCAATTTACTTTATTTTAAGATCCTCTGGCCAAAATGAAAACAAGACCAGGAGGCAAAGGACTGCAGGGAAAATAAGCAGATTTATTGCACAGTGCGCCAAAGTTATTTCTACAAGACACCACACACAGGGCTATCTCTCTAAGGTGAAAGATCGGCCCAGTTCCTATTGAACTGGGGATATTTATACATAGTGGACAAAAAGGAGGGACTTGCTGTAGCTGTCTCAAATTGAGGAGGAGAAGGATTACAAATTCTGGAAATAGTTACACAACATCATGTTACACCAATAAAACCCAATGTCCACATATCATTACACAAAGAAGGTTACACATCATCTCAAGATGCTGAGGCTTAAAGAGTCCAAACAGTTCATGGGTGAGGTTGTCCAAAGAGATGCAAAAGTCCACAAATGCCACCGAAGTGGCAGACCTCTCCATGCACAGAAAGCACCTCAGGGAGTGGCTTGGAATTCCATGGCATTGATAAAACGCTAACAGCAATTATCCATATCAATAAAGTCCATGTAGGGGAGACGGGATTATCATCAAGCTTAATTGTCCACAACAGTTTTGTTTCCTGCCAGATGGCCCAATGTGGTGATTGTAAAGTCATTGGCATTCTTCTAAATCCATACAAAGGGGTTGTGGTGACTCGGTGGTTAAGAAGCTCGCCTTGTTAGCTGGAAGGCTGGCAAGTCGACAGTTCGAGACCTGGGTACTGCATGATGGATTGAGCACCCATCTCTGTGCCAGCTCTCAGGGACATGAAAGGAGCCTCATTTGGGTGTTTCTTGAGTGCAGTTTCTTCTGCAAAAATCATTTCAACTCACAATAATTTCTGACATGAAATTATTATAATTATTAATCCATACAGAGTCCAGCAGGGCAATCTGGCCTGACTGCACCTTTCTCCAGGTTGGAAAGAAAAGCTTACAGGTCTTAATTAATATGCAAATATGTACCCAGCTGTGACACTGCAGTCTCAGCTGAGAAGCACTTCCTTTACAGTAGCTACATAGAGCAAAAATCCCCATGTCTTTAGCTGCCCTAGAACTCAAGATATATAATTTTACACATAATATTTCTTCCAGAATTACCTCAGGTGAACTCCTCTAGTCCACTGAATACATTGTTTCCCTTGCATATGGGGGAGCGTGATTGGGTTTGTGTGGTGCTTGTGGAAACTGGGAGATGTAGTTACTGGGATCTCTATTTTGATATACGGTATTATGTGTGTGTGCTCATGCAAAAGAGAGTGAGAGAGGGCTCCATGTTCTTCCTCAAGAAGCAAAAGATGAGGGGAAAGATGCTCTGTCAAAGCACCACTTCTTCTTTATGCCTTTAAAAGTACAGTAGAAGGATCTCTGGTGTGGAGGAAAAACTACAGATTGGGGCTCCAGAACTCTGGGTTAATTTGCATTCCCCATGGTGTCATGTGGTTAATGGGCAAAAATGCAAATCAGCCCATCCCAAACCTGTAGTATATCCCTCATGTTTCTCCCATATTGTTGAGCTCAAACTCTCTGATCTAATTGATTCTACTCAATTGCCACCCTAGTCAAATTTCTCCCCACAACATTCCAACCACACTAACCAAGCAGCATTCAATTATTCAGCTGCCAATCACACTAGATTTCCACCCATATATATCTATTATACAGGCATACTGTTATGGACCAATTTTAATTGGTCCTGCCGCTTGTTGGATCCTTATACCCAATTGAATCAAGTCAAGGAGAGACCGGTTTAATTAAAAAAAAAACAGACCTTTATTTCATCTGATCAAAGATCTGGGCATACATGTGGGGAATAATAATTCTATAATTTTGGAACCTATCAATACAATGTTATTGTCATACAAGCCTGATATATTTAATTACATATGCATATATACATGAAGAGCTGGATAACAAGCTCAGTGGTTTATCTATCTGTTTGCAGGTTGGGAGTTCAGTTCCCCCGCTGTGGTTCCTGGAACAAGAGCCAACCTGTTTTGCCCTTGGGTAAACTACACAATCCCAGGTGTTCCCATAAGAAGAGATGGTTACAACACTTCTAAATACTCTCTACCTTAAAAACCCTGAAAAAGAGCCACCATACTTCAGAATTGACCTGATGGTGTGCAATTATTTATTATTATAATATGCATGAAGAGCCTATTTTTCTTCTTCCATGTCTAGGCCAGAAGGGAAACTGCCAAAATGAAGGCACCTTTTGGTGAATTCATTCTGCAGTTCCCTTCGCCTGACCTAGTGTGTGAAAGATTAGCCAACAACACAAGATTGCTGTTACCAGTGTACCCCCGATTGTAGTTCAAAAATACCACAATCTTTGAGGAGTCTCTTGAAGAGCCTACGAAAAGGTGGAATCATCACAAGATGCCTTGATTTCACTGTTGGAGGTATCTGAATGGGATATTGGGGGCTGTAATACTTACCGCTGTTTTCCTACTAAACAGACTTTCTCTTTATTATCACTTCTTTTACTAAAAAAAAATCCACTGATTAACAACACAGTACAATTCATAGTTGCTGACTGCTTTACTGATTCTTCTTGCTTTACTGATCCTTTTTTAAAGGTGGAAAGATAATTGCTTTTTCCCCCCTATGTAATTTTAATATAATCTGCTTAATAAGGCCCAGGAAGACACCAATATAATCTCCTCCATAAACTTTCAAATCTACCATGGCAGACTATAAATAAATTAATATGGAGGGGAAATTATTTTAAAACAACATCAGATTTGAACTGCAAAAGCTACAAGTGCACAGAAATGCTACTTAAGGCTGTGTGAGATGTTTGTTGCACAAATGCAGTGATGGGATGTAACAGGTTCTCACCCCAGAACCGGTAGTAACTTTTCCCAGTGTCCCAGAGAACCGGTTGCAGCTTTTGGGGGGAACCACCTTTGGTGCTTACCTTTTCACTGGTTCCCCCACTGTGCATGCGCGCCAAGCACTTAATGTATTTATTTATTTATTTATTTATTTATTTATTTATTTTATGGGTTTGTGTTGTGGGTGGGTGGGTGGGTGGCCTGAGGTGTGTGTGTGCGCGCTTATTTTTATTTTATTATTATTTATTATTATTTATTTTTCTTTGGCCCCGCCCACAACATCATGACATCATGACATTAGCTCCACCCACACAGTGATGACGTCACGGTGGGGTAGTAAAAATTTTGACATCCCACCACTGCACAAATGATTTGATTCACGAATGCTGCAGCCTCAATTAACATTTGGACTGCTCCTGAGAAGGGTAGTTTTGCACACGCATACACTGAACCTTGGCTAGAGTCTTAATTGCAGACAGGTCCTTTGTACTAGTGCCAGATAGAAAAATAAGCAAGATAGTGAACAAGATTGCATCATCCAGCTGTAGTCAAGCCATAAGCAAAAGATGAACTGAGAGAGAATCTTTGTCTGGTCACCAAAGGAAGTTATTATTTTGAAGACATGTAGAAAAGGAGGTGCCAAGCACCCAGCTTCCTGGGGGCAGGCCAGTGATGGGTTGTTACCATTTCGGTCCGGTTCACCCAAACTGGTAGCAGCTATCAGGAGGGGGCCGCCGAGGTGGTGGTAAACCCCCGGGCGACCGGTTCGGTCACCTCTCCAGCCCACCTCCGGAAATGTATTTCTGGGCGGCCAAAATGGCTGCCCGGAACTGCGCATGCATCAAACCTCCATTTGACGCATGCACAGTTCTATTTTTTAGTGTGCATGCATCAAATAGAGGTTTGACGCATGCACACTAAAAAAATAGAACTGCGCATGTGACAAATGGAGGTTTGACGCATGTGCAGTTCCAGGCAGCCATTTTATTTTATTTTATTGGCTCCGCCCCAAATGTCATGAGGTCATGACGTTGGCTCCACCCATGACATCATGACATCATGATGTTGGCTACGCCCATGACGTAATGATGTCACGGTGGGGTAGCAAAATGTTTGACAACCCACCACTGGTGCAGGCATTAAAAAAAACATGAATTTTTTTGCTGTTTGTCCAGCATGCATCCCTATGAAGATTGCCTGGCACAATAAGACCATGCCATGAACTTGCATTAATATTTTTATGCCTGCCTGATGAAGAGCTCTTTTGATTTTGAAAGCTTGTAATGTTTTGTTTTGTTTTGTTTTAGTGGTCCAAAATAAAAGTACAGTATCACCTTCCTCTTGCCTCTTTTGCATTTTTTGCGAGAGAGAATCAGGAGTTCACAGACAAAAGACTCATTGACAGCCAGTCAGTACCTTTTCTGGCTCAGAGCATTGGTCCACCCAGATCACTGTCAATTGCTTTGATTGGCAGAAGCTCTCCAAAGGTTTGTTCCCAGGCCTGCAAAATGAAATCAGTTAATCAGAGCTGCATTGCCTGGGATTCCACTTGGGAATTTACACATTCCAAGAATGCGCTGCACTTGCTAAACAGCACAAGACCTAATGCCTCCATGTTGATTAAAGGTGATGGGAGAATATTGATCAATCTCTGAAACCTGTGCCTAGAGCCCTTCATCTGAATTAGTTTCATTTAGAGGAAAGGAGTGCTTTTAGGAGAGTGTAGTGTATGAAATATTAAGGAAGCAATGACTTGAGTCAAACCATTCTTTGTTTTCTGGGGATTTCATTACACAGTCTCTGAGGGACTAAATCAGGGATTCTCAACCTGTGGCCTGTGGGCCGGATGCGGCTCATGGCACCATTTCATGTGGCCCTCACCACCTCCTCTGCACCAGGAAGTGCTATGTGGTGGAGGAAGGGCAAAATGGCCTTCCAGGCTCCCAAAGCTATCTGAGGGAGCATGACCCAGACCCCAGCTTAAAAAGGTTGAGAACTCTTGGACTACTGTACCAGATTAAATAGGGTTACGGCTTGTCTGTTGTGCATATTTTCCAAGGTTTCATGAAGCAAAAAACAAATAATAGGGTAGAAAAAATAATGTACAGTATCATTAAAACATCTGCCATATTACACAAAACTAAAGTGAATATTAAGGACTGTGTGTGCAAATAACACTTTTTTTCTTTTCCTTCCACAAACTTGACTGAAATCAGTTCAAAACATGCACTTTGGGGAAGTGCAGACCTTGCAAGGAAACTTAATCCAATTTAATTCACTTTTATTTCTATAGGACCTTTCATCCATGAGAACACAAACCTCTTTACCTTTCCAAAGCAATTAAAGCAAAATAATTTCCCTACTATGTTGGAAGTAGGTTTAGCAGAAAAGTAGGTCTAGTAGAAAAGAGGTTTTCCACATCCAAAAAATCCAATTCAAACAAGACTAACATTTTCAATGTGTATGGTCATGCAGACAATATTAGCATTTTTAGAAAAAGAAGTTATCTCTTAATTTGTAATATAAATGTTCAGTGTGTATCAGTAAAACAATACTTTTACCAATAAATTATGGAACAATGGTCTTCAACTTTCATCCTGACAATGAAGTCGGGCTTGAACTCCTAGGATGCAACTGAACTAGCCACCCAAATTTGGAAAATGACTCCCAGCTGCCATGGCTGCTCCCTTGCATTCTCACAGGGTCTGTTGAAGACCTCCCAAGGTCCACTCTGGAATGTTCTACATGAGTGGGAACAAAACATCTCCTCTACCAGCTGTTGTTGCTAAGGATGATGGATTCTAAGGTCAACATGCAAGTTTCTCAACAGAAGTGGGAGCTCCAAATTTCTTCTCATAGAAGTAAGTTACTATGGCAAAAATTGGTTCTTGAATCAGCTTTACCAAAGTGTAAGAATGGAGTGAATTTTTAATTGGCTGGGCTAGAATGCCTATTACACATGCTGGCTATGGTATCTCTCAAAGTGATAGTCCAAAAAAAAAAAGGTAATTTTCCACATCTCTGTCCAAACGACATTGAAGCAACTGTTTCCATCCAGTAATTAGAAAATACTCAAATCCTACCCCCTAAGCAGGGCACTATGTCCTGCCTTCTTATCCATATTGACTGATGGCTATACAAATGCCAGCAAAGTTGGGTTTCCTGCCAAATAATATGTATGGTCCATTTGGGAAGAGAGAGCACATGCTTTGAATGGAGAAGATGTTAAATTCTAGCTTCTCTAGTTCAGAGGGAAAAAATCCTAACTGAAACCCTAAAAGACTTCGGCCAGAGTTGACAATATTAGTCTAGAAGATGAGTCCTCAACCTTTTTAAAGCCAGGGGCCGGGCCATGCTCCCTCAGACAGCTTCGGGGGCCAGATGGCTATTTTGCCCTTTCTCAACCACATGGCACTTCCTGGTGTGGTGGAGGCAGGGGGGGGCACATGAAATGGTGCTGCAGGCTGCATCCGGCCCATAGACTGAAGTTTGCGAATCCCTGGTATAGACCAGTGGTTCCCAACCTTTAGTTTTTGGACTTCAATTCCCAAAAGCCTAAGTCAATTCCCCAAAGCACTGTTCAGTCAATGTACTGATTTAGTCTTCTGGGAATTAAGTCCCCCCCTGTGGTGTGTGTGCCCCACATTGGGAATCACTGGTCCAGTGTTTCCCAAATGCTGGTTTTTGGACTTCAATTCCCAGAAGCCTAAGCCATTTCCCCAAAGCACTGATCAGCCAATGTACTGACTTAGGCTTCTGGGAATTGAAGTCCACTAGTGGGCTGTGTACCCCCTGTTGGGAACCACTGGTCTAGACAGATTGAGGGTTTCAATGAGGATAAAATAGCTTCCTCAAGGGCGTTGTACTCACTTCATGATAAGGAAGTCCTTCATATTCTCTCTCTCTCTCTCTCTCTCTCTGAGTATAGCTATGGGCCATACCCCAACTTAAGTGTGTTCTTGAAGGATGGGAGTTGGAAGTGAATGGAAGTTTACTGTAAGTTTTTAAAATGCCATTGAAAGCACAATTTTGATAAAGTCTTTGTTTAAAAAAATAGGTGTGGCATGTTTCAGGATGGCTCTTTGGAATGTCCAGACTTGGCAGACAAAGTAGGATAATTTATTTATTTATTTATTTATTTATTTATTTCACCTTATATTGCTGCCCCACTTCAAAGACTCTGGGTGGCTCACAACAAATCAAAACATTAAAAGGATTGCAATATTACAAGATAAAAACATATAAGATTTAAAAGTTAAGAGAATTAAAAGGTTAAAAGAGAGAATGTTATTGAAACAGCCAACAGGCCAGGGTTACGACATTAGTGGTACCCCACACCTGCCCACCCAGCCAGGTCTTTAAGCCTTTTGTGAAGGGCAGCAACTCTGTCTGGAGATGCAACTCAATTGGCAGGAGGTTCCATAGGGCCGGAGCGGACACAGAGAAGGTCCTCTTTCTAGTGCTAGAGAGATGTGCCTCTCTAGCCAATGGAACAATTAGAGAGCCTCTCCATTCTGCTCTGGTGGGACAGACAGATGTTCTTGGGGTGACGCAGATACTTAAGAGATTAAGTATCCTGGCCCACTACCATGTGGGGCTTTAAAGGTCATTACCAGCACCTTGAATTGCACCCAGAGGCACACTGGCAACCAGTGCAGCTCCTGAAGCAGTGGCGAGGCACGTGCATAACGCCCACATCCCCTCGCCACCCGAGCCACTGCATTCTGGACCAGGTGCAGCCTCTGAATGGTCATCAAGGGCAGCCTCATATAGAGCGCATTACAATAATCAAGTCTGGAGGTGACCAGAGCGTGCGTTATCCTGATCTAGGAGTGGGCGTAACTGGTGTATAACATGAAGCTGTGGAAAAGCCATCCTGGCCACAACTGCCACCTGCTCTTTGAACAGGAGTTGAGAGTCCAGGAGGACCCCCAGATTCCGCAAAATAGCCCCATCCAGAACCAAAGATGGTAGCTCCCGAGATAACACAGGGCCCCTGACCCACAACCACTCAGTCTTGCCAGGATTCCGTTGTAGCCCATTGTCCCCCATCCAGACCCTAGCAGCCTCCAGACAGCTGAATAGGACTTCAGCTGAATCGCTTGGATCTCCACGGGCTGAGATGTATAACTGAGTATCATGTGCATATTGATGATCTTACCCAGAGGCTTCATGCAGATATTAAATAGAAGAGGCAAAAGCACCGAGCCCTGAGGCACCCCATATTGGAGGGGCCTAGGGCTGGACCTCTCTATCCAACCACACCAACTGGGTCCAGCCCCTCAAAAATGAGGAAAACCTGGACCACACAGTGCCCTGGATCCCCACTCCTCGGAGCCATTCCAGAAGGATACTGCTGAGAGGTCAAGAAGAGCCAGGACAGACGGATGATCTCCATCCCGCTCTCACCCAAATTATCCATCAGCATGACCAATGCAGTCTCAGTACCATATCTGGGTCTGAATCCTGACTGAAAAGGGTCCAGATAATCTGCTTCATCCAGGATCTCCTGTAACTGCCGTGCCACTGTTTTCTCCAAAACCTTACCCAAAAAGGGAAAGTTGGATACAGGCCGATAGTTGGGAGCACTGTGGGGTCAAGCGATGACTTTTTCAGGAGGGGGCACACCAGAGCATGTTTTAGTGTTTCTAGAAAGACCCCCTCCCGCAATGAAGAGTTTATGATTGCTCTGACCTTACCGCCTGTCACCGCCCTGGTAGTTTTAACTAACCAGGTGGGGCATGGATCTAATGTGCAAGCAGTGACACGAACAGATCCCAGGAGCCTGTCCACTTCCATAGGGTCAACTGTATCGAACCGATCCCAGATAACGTGGCCAGACTGCACTCCAGTCAACCCCAGCCCTGCATTTTCCACACTGGGATTAAACTTTGAGCGAATCCGAGTGATTTTTTTCCTATAGAAAATCAGAAATTAAGAAATTTAAAGAACTGTTTCTCAGAGGTAAAATGTTTGGAAAGTCTTTTGCTGAGCTATCCTAAAAGACTGATGCAAAATTATAGAAGATTCATATTTTATCTTGGATCTGACAACCCCACCCCCAAAGGGAAAAACCAAGTAGTGCTATCTTGAATACATGTTAGATGGAAATTGCAACTTCTTCAGATTTGGGAAACTGACAAAATGAAGCCACATTTTGGTGAATTCATTCTGTAGCTCCTTTCGCCTGATCTAGTGTGAGAAAGATTAGCTGGCACAAGGTGGCCATTGCCTTGGATACACCAGATTGTGGTTCAAAAATACCAAACTCTTTGATGAGGCTCTTTCTGTGTACCCCAAAACTGCAACTAATACTCATTCATACTCTTGCTTCACAGTACCGGCACTGCTAAGTGTAGAGAGGAAAATCAGCCACAGGAAGTAACAGAGTAGGCTGCCTTTTTTGGAAAGTGTCTGTATTTAGAGCACCATCTGGTGGTAAATATTGGCTCATTTTCCCCATAAGATATTGCACAAATGGAAAACAACAAGTCATGTGAACGTTCTCCTGTTAACATTTTCCCAATTACAACAAGGTTATGTTATTCTTTTCATTTAATCCTGTGGCTCGGCTTAATTTACTTGTTTGTTAATTTTTCAAATAGTGGTGCTTTGTTCCGATGATGTCTCCTTTGTGGTCTTCCCAATTACATAATTGCAGCAGTTAGCAGCATTTTCCCCAACACAGAATTTATGAGTAAATTGTGACATTTTAATGCTTAAGAGTCCTTAATGTTGGCACCTGGAGTTTTTGCCATGAGCTGCAAAATCAGCTCCACAGGACTATTTAGTTGCTAACCGATTTACTTCAATGGATTGTATGAAAATCTACATTTTAATTTTATATGTTATTAAGCCCAAATGAGGAGAAAACAAAACTATAGGGTTGTTGATGTTGTTGTTTTACAAAAGTTCTTTCTACCTTTAAAAACACAAAAGACTCTCTGCTTTGTGGTGCATCTCAGTTATACAATCAGGTGTATGACTAGACATATGACTAAGAAGTGCCCTGTCACTTTTGACAATTAGCTGTACTTAATCATGGCAAGTTATGCAAACCTTATGCAAACACCGATAGGATTATTGGCCATAAGTATTTTTAAAGAATGTGCACCCTTTTCTTCTCTCCCTCTGGGCATATTTGCATATTTGTAAAAGACTGGAAGAGAGAGTTGGTAAAAGGAAAAACACAGTATGACAAAGTATCTGGATTAGCAAAAAGCCTTACATTCCTGCCAATTTTGCCAGGTTCAGAATCAATTCAAATACAGCCAAACCTCGCATAAAGAGCACCTCGCTTAAAGAGTAACTCGCTTAAAGAGCAGCATGTTCTCTTAATGTTCGCTTCACTTAACAAATAAAACCAACCAAAAACTCGCTTAACAAATAAATCGGGGTTTGCAATCCCCCCACACACACACACAATTGGTCACTTACAATGGTGTTTTGCTTAAAGAGCAAACTCACTTAAAGAGCAATCCTGTGGAACACATTATGCTCTTTAAGCGAGGTACAACTGTACGGAAGAATACAAGAAGCACAGCTGGGGCACGGATCATTTATTTTGTACCGAATCCTAAACTCTCTCTCTCTCTCACTCTCACTCTCTGTGTCAGTGCATATTGTGTGTTATGCCTCTCACCCCATAAAGTTTGTAGGACTTCCCACAAGCTAAAAATGTCCTGTCCCCCACCCCAGAACCTTAATGTTATACTGTTATGTATTGTGCCTGCCACATGACCATGGAAACATCTGCAGAAGCAGATAGTGCTGGCTCTTCGCCTAGAGTCGGATATGACTAGCTTTCCAACAAGGGAAACCTTTACCTTTTACCTTTATGGCTGTAAAACATGGACCTTCTATCATCAAGACATCAAAAAACTTGAGCGCTTTCACCAACAGAAGCTAAGGTCCCTCTTGAACATCAAGTAGGATGACTATGTCACCAACATCGCTGTTCTTGAGAAGGCACATGTAAGTAGCATTGAAGCTTCCATCATAGGCCATCATCTTAGATGGAGAGGGCATCTTCGCCGAATGGATGGTTCCAGGTTTCCTTGTCAAATTCTCAATGGGGAACTGTAGGAACTGTATAAAAGCTACTCGGTTCATTTCAGCTCCAGCAGTCTTCTGCATCAACTTAGTTAGGGGTTCATCTTGTGGGTGGACTTCGTTCAATTGAATGGTACCTTCAGTTTAGTAAACTTCTTCTTATTTTAACCCACAATCTAATGTGGTCTTTGGTTCCTGATTCAACCCTGCCTGTGGAATGATCCCCCAAATTTAATTTAATTTAATTTTTGCACTTGGATGCCGCCCACTCAGGGAACCCAACTCAGAGCAGCTCACAGCACAGTTAGACCATCACAACAATTACAAGTACAATGCAATAGAAAAAAATTCAACATTATAATAATAATTCTAAAAACCCTATAAAAAACTGACAATGTTAAAAATTTAAAAGATTACAATCAAAGATGAAAAATAAAGATTAAAAAATTAGAAGGGAGAGAGAATATTTACTAAATTAACCAGAAGGTAACAATTTTTCAGGTAAGACAAGCTTCATTGTAATCTTCATTGTGATCTTAATTGCATGCTTATCTTGTCAAGGGGGGAAAGGGTCAATCATTTCAGCTTATTTCAGATCACAGTACCGTGTGTTGGGAATGGAGTAGCTGCAACAGGTGCTGAGCCAGTGGTGGGATTCAGCAGGTTTGACCCACTGGACTGACCCTGAAAAGTTCTGCAGCAGAGGTAGAGGAAGAGGTAGTGACTGCAGAGGGAGCAGATCCCCTCCCATTCAAAATGGAGTCTGGCAGTGATGGGGTTAAGTAAATAAAAAAGAAAAACCCATGGGGGACAGGAGGAGAAGGGGGAAATCGAGAGGGTACTTGCTTCACAACAGTGGCTACAGAGTTAAAAAAACATTCAAGCAAGGTTTCTCAAAGGATGTGGAAACCAGGACAAGCACCACATACCCTTCATTAAAAACCAAAACACCCAATTGTAACCCTGATTCTTTTTACAGTCAAAATGCAGCCATGGGTTTCCTTCTTCATAGGCACTGATAATAGAATTGCATATGAAATCAGTGTTCCTGAGCTCTCCAGTCACCAAAGTCAAGTGGTTCTTCTCCAAAATGAAGATTAGGAAGTTCACTTCTTTTGAACACAATGCCACCATTTCCCTTGCTATCATAACCATAGCTAGGGAATTCTTGAGGTATAGTCATAAAAGTAACTTTCCCAGGCCTTGGTATGCCTCAGCTATTCTGATTGTGTAGCTGGCTGCACAAGTGATCTCCTGTGCCATTGGGTAGGCAGCTAAGTTAGCACCAATGCTCTGTACAGGAGAGTACATGGCTTTCCCTTAGCATTGCAAGTAGGGAAGGGAAAGAGAAGACGAGCACAGTGTCAGAATGGTTAAGAAGCTCTTCTTGTTAGCTGGAAGGCCAACAAATTGGCAGTTCAAGACCCAGGTACTGCATGACAGATTGAGTGCCTGTCTCTGTTCCAGGGGACATAAAAGGAGCCTCATTCAGGAGTCCCCTGAGTGGAGTTTCTCCAGCAAAAATCCTTTCAACCCAGAAGAATTTCTGACACAAAAATACTGTATTATTATTATCAGTTCAAATGCTTGCTTAGTAGAGAAAAGAGAGAACGTAAGAGAAAATGGCCTGTTTCCTCTTGCCTCTGGATGCTGTCCTTGTGAATTGACTAACTTGGCAGCCAAAGAAAGAGGAAGACAAGTGAGGTCTAGGATGGTCACTTCGATGCCCAGGCAATGGCTCTTGCCAATGGTATTGGGGCTCCAAAGCTGGAAACAAGAAAACACAGCAAAGACAAACTAAGACAAAATGAATGATAAATGCTGCTTTACTGAGACTCTCTTGAAGAATCCTTTTTTCCCTTCAAAAGTGATTCATTTTCATTCTTGATCACCAAGTCATTTTAATCAATCTTTGCTGGCCATGACTGGAGCTGGGGGTGGGGGTGAGCTTTACTATGTAATACAAGAGATAACACTTAAAGTTTCTTTTAATAAATTACAGCTGACAAGGAAAGTGCTGCTAGGAATTAGATGGCATCAGGTAATGGAGCACTTATTTATAGTTGGAAACAAGTTCCTTCTCTGCCAAAGACTTTGGGAAGAAAGAAATATGTCTTGGGTTTGGGGGAACTCAATAACTATCTTGCAGTTCTGTGATCATCTCATATTTTTAATTCCACTGCTGGCAGGAAAACAGCTCTCAGCTGTAAGATTCAGTGTCACAAAGCTGTTTTCTTTGGGGCATCCCAATTTTCAGACAAAAGACCAAAGTACATTGTTTTAAGCCAATTTATTTGTCTCCTTAAGCACAAGCTAGGACAGAAGCCTCCTAGTCCCTGCTGAATAGCACTGGGGATATTTCTTTTTCTTACAACAAAAGCCTGTGCTTGTCTACTCAGTTATCAATCTCACAGTATTCAGTGGTGTTTGCTCCCAAAACATATACTGTACTATAATGAATATACCCCTGCAGAGCTCAAAATGTGAACCTGATTTCCAGGTGTTCTCCCATCCAGCACCCTGTAGAAAACATACTTTGAGCAAAAGCCTATGAAATCTGTTTAGTGTGTTTTTAGCTTATCATAGTTTATGATTTTTCTCATCTTGCATTAGTCTCTGATAAATTTCATGACTGGTCACTAGAGGATGAAAAAGGACTTAATTTGCCAATCTATTTGTTGAAGCCTGTGTCTCTAGGGAAATGTCATTTTTAATCAAAATGTTTTAGGATGTGGTCCTTCACTTCCCAAGACTGGTGTGGGTTTTTCTGATAGTTTTTAGTTTTGTTCTTTTCATTGGCACTGGAGAGCACTCTTGAGGTAAGGACAGCTGTAAATATTTTGCTTCCATCCCAAAAAGATCCTTTCAGTACCTAGAAAGGAGGTCCATTGCAGCCAAACACCTTTGGCCAATTATAGGGAATGTGCTATTGCTCCTTAACAATGTTCATAAATAAATATACTGTATAACATGCCTCCAATCTACACTGCCTTGAAGGCTGAGGTAAGAATTCAGCTGTGCTCCCAGATAAATGGCCCTCATTTCATTGCATGCATACACAGCTATTGTTCCTAACAGACCAGGCCCTTAATCATTGAGCTCACCCAGAACCCTCGTCAAACCTCACAGCATCTGTTTAAAAAATAAAACAAGTATTAGCCAAGATTATCAGATGACTCAAGCTTCATGGCACCATACAAAGATCCATATTGCAAACTGAGTAATAACCTTACCAGTTATCAGTCATATTCCTGCTCAGTCAGGAAATGTCTTTTTTTAAAAAAACAATTTAAGTACACAATTATAGGGAGCGAAAATGTCTAACAACAATCAGGATTGGGTGAATGGGGCCAACAGAGAATAGTTTTAGACATAGACAGTTTTGAGTTCAGATAAATTCCAAAGTCTGTGTTTTGTAGAAGGCTATTAACTGCATAACAGTCTCTTCTGTTTTATAGTCTAGTATTTAAATTTATAATGTCTGGCCAGACATCCCACTACGGTAATGGAGTAGACCCAGTGGTGGGCACCAGCAGGTTCGCACCAGTTCTCCAGAACCGATAGCAGAAATTATGGCTGGCCTCGCCCATCCAAGTTTTGAAATAAACTAGTCTTAATTCTGGTGCAATGCAGGGCTTTTCCCCTGGCCACACCCACCATACCATGCCCACAGTGTGGTAGTAAATTCTTTTGCAACCCACCACTGAGTAGACTATACAGCCAGTGACTCAACACCAAGTGTTGGGCAGTGGTAAATAGCCTGACTCCCAAAAGGGGCAAATGGCTATGGACAGATGAGCCCCTTTAGGTGGGTGATGGTCCCCTCAGTGGAGGAAATGCCACTGGAAACCATCATATTGGGCCCAATGGCAAAATGAGCGGAGGAGGAACTCTGATTCCTAACAGTCATGAAGGCAGAAGAGGCTGTGCCAGATGGACTGTCTGTGAAGGTGCATCTTGATAATATCCTCAATGCTGTGGCAGTCCATTGCAGCCCCAGTGTTAAATCCTGCATGCCTCATTTCATATGTGCCACAGGAGATGGCTCTGAGAGGATAGTGTGTGGGTCACTTCTTGGCAAGCTGGGATCCACCCTAAACAAGTTCAGCCCAGTGGCATTTTTCCTAAACCAGGAAAAATCTATACTCAGATCCGAGTTTCAGCGGACAACGATTTTAATTTGTGCATAAGGAAGGCATCTTTTTCATTTTCCCCAGAGGATTTTCAATGAAATGACAACACTAGATATTTGGGTGCATAATACTCTCATCGTCCTTAAGCATTTCCCAATCAATTCTGCATGAAATAGGTGAAAATGCCTTTGGGGTCTCCTAACCTAATTTTATAGGACTTCCTGTCTACTCTGCTCTGATGTCCCTTGCACAGTATTCCACCGAAGTTTCATTTCCAACCACCCTTTTATGTGCTATCTGAATCAGAGCATGCAGGCTAAAAAAAATCTACACTTGCATACCAAGTAGACACACTCTACGTGATTCTTCAAATTGGGGACTTCAAAAGGGTAAATGTGGTGGCCTATTGTAGCTAAAATAACAAGACTTTATGCAGAGCAGAGAAAAGTTGTTGTTGCTGCTGCTGCTGCTGCTGCTGTTGTTGTTTTTGAAAGAGTGTCCAACCTGCCATAGTCATTCCTATCCTAAACTTTAGTCTAAGGGGTAGCTGTAACAAATTTAGGTTCAGAAAGTAGATCGTGTATGGGAGATGGCATAATAAAAGATGTGCAAGGAAATAGAAAACTTCCTACACTTGCCTGCCAGCTTTGAATGTCATTGGGGAAATCGAGAAGAGTGCCAATTATGCTACCTGTCAAGCAAAAGGACTTCCTTCCTGCAGTGCCTTTTCAGCAGGCCTGAATAGTTTGAAATAAGCACAGACGTTCTCAGTCTTTTTAAGCTGGGGGCCGGGTCATGCTTCCTCAGACAGCTTTGGGGGCCGGATGGCCATTTTGCCCTTCCTCCACCACATGGCACTTCCTGGTGTACTGGAGGCAGTGGGGAGGCCACATTAAATGGTGCCACAGACTGCAGGTCGAGAATCCCTGACGTAGAGAATTAACTTAATCTTTTGGGCTTTGAGCAGACAAACATCTTGTTTCCCATAATGGCCAACCAGATGCCTCTCACAAGTTCTCCAGGAAAATATGAAGAAAAAGACCCCTCCTAATATTTCCCCATAGCATCCTAGTTGTATAGCAGAGCGCTCGCTTGCTCTCTATCTCTGTATCAGACATACAGACAGACAGTGGGTAGGGCAGAGACAGAGACCCATTTACTGACTGTTAAGAACTATTAGCCTTCCATTTCAAAGGGCACTATCTTTCTGCAACAGGGGAGGGAAAGATGTTAATCACCTCACCTCAAATATTATTGAACTACAATTCCTACCATTTTGGCCCTTTGGAAAAGAAAGCTAATAGCTGTCTGGTAGGTACATTTCTCCCACTCTCCCAACCCTTGGGTTAAAAAAAAATAGAGCTTAACATTCTAATGAAACATTTTAAAGAGTTCTTTAAGATAATGTGGCAAGAATACACAGAAAATTCTACAAAATAAAACGAACCAACCCTCAACGTCCCTGACAGCCACCGTGATGAGAAAATTGATCTTGAGCTGGACATTCTGGAGTGTGAAGTCAAGAGGACCCTAGAAAGCATTGCTAACAAGAACTCTAGTGGAGATGATGATATTCCAGTTGAATTATTGAAAGCTCTAAAAGAGGATGCAATTACAGTGTTGCACTCTATGTGCCAGCAGATTTGGAAAACACAGCAGTGGTCACAGGATTGGAAAAGGTCAGTATATTTTCTAATACCAAACAAAGACAATGCTAAAGAATGTTCAAACTATCAAACAATTGCACTCATTTCACATGCTAGCAAGGTCATGCTCAAGATAATACATGCTAGGCTTCAGCAATACGCAGGTCAAGAACTTCCAGAAGTGCAGGCTGGATTCCGAAGAGATAGGGGAACTACTAGAGACCAAATTACCAACATTCGCTGGAGACAGCAAAAGAGTAACTGATTGGTTTAGAATAGGAAAAGGAATACGACAACTTGCATATTGTCACCCTGCTTATTTAACTTATACAGTATGTAGAATACGTAATGTGCAATACAGGGCTGGATTAATCACAAGATGGAATTAAAATTGCTTGGAGAAACATCAACAATTTGAGATATACAGATGAAACTACCCTAATGGCAGAAAGTGAAGAAGACCTAAAGAGTCTCTTGCTTAAGCTCAACATTAAAAAAAAGACACCCCAAGATAATGGCAACCAGCTCTATCACTCCCTGGCAAATAGAAGGGGAAGAAATGAAAGCAGTGACAGATTTTATCTTTTTAGGATCCAAAATCATTGCAGATGGTGACTGCAGCCATGAAATAAAAAGATGCTTACTTCTTGGGAGGCAAGCTATGAGAAACCTAGTGAACACGATAAAAAGTAAAGACATCACCCTGCCAACAAAAGTCCATATAGTCAAAACAATGGTATTCCCAGTGATAATGTATGGTTATAAGAGCTGGACCATAAGGAAGGCTGAGCGCAGAAGAATAGACACCTTTGAGATGTAGTACTGGAGGAGAATTTTGAGAGTACCTTGGACAGCAAAGAGATCAAATAAGTCGATCCTGGAGGAAATCAACCCTGACTGCTCATTGGAAGGATACATACTGAAGATGAAGCTAAAGTACTTTGACCACCAAATGAGAAGAGAAGACTCACTCGAGAAGGTCTTCATGCTGGGGAAAATGGAAGGCAAAAGAAGAAGAGGACAGCAGAGGATGAGGTGGTTAGATAGCATTGTTGACACAATGGGCATAATGCTGAGGAGGCTGCAGAGGATGGTGGAGGACAGAGGTGCCTGATGTGCAGTGGTCCATGGGGTTGCAAAGGGTCAGACTTCACTATGCGACTGAACAACAAGATAGTATGGCTCTGAACCTTTGGCCCTCCATGTATTTTCTGGATATCCCACATTACTTAATTGAAAGGGTTTGTAGTATGTTTTACAAAAAAAATTGCATTTGTCTCCAGAAGGTGGTCATAGGCATGGAGCCAACTCAAAATAAAATTTGATATCCCACCATTGCCTATTAAAATATCTCCTCTTAAATTAATATTCTTGAGGTTGAAGAGTAGGCAACTAACATTTTCTTGGCTGTGCACTTAGGCATAGTGATGGCTGTTGTGAAGGTCTCCATACCACCATAATTGGTGTGTCTTCTTGTCTGTAATAAACCATCAGAACAGTTCTGGGGTCCTTGGAATTTTCCACTTCCTGCTGTTTCTGTGCACCCAAATTGTGGTTCAAGAGGCTTAGGTTTAAGGAATTTTGAAGGGTTCTCTCCTTCAGCCCTTTGAAGGGTCCCTGTCTTCTTAAAGGCACTGATCTAATACCCAACTACCCAGGTCTCAGTCTCTGAAAACTTTTCATTTTCTCTGCAATGTGATTGACATTTTCATCTTCATATGTGGGGACCAGCTCTTCAGTTAATTCTATGATGTAAAAATGCTTCTTCCTGCATTATGCAGTGTTTACACATGGGAATGTCTACAGTAGTCAGCTTAAAATGCCAATAATTGCATCAACTATGTGGAAAGAAATGGAAGAACCTAATATAGCAAGGGAAAGGCACGCGTAATTGAAGAAGTCGCTTAAGCGCTGTTTGACAACTTTATTGTTTAAATTGGATATTGCCATGAAATGTTTCCGGTGCTACAATAATATAGATATGAAATATTGCTTTGTTGGGCCAAAATCTTTATTATAACTGAATCATACAATCTGCAGTATGTCAGGAATGATGTACGTGGCTGTAATTTTTGCTACATTGAAAAATGAGCCAAGATCCAGCATCAGCTCTAGCTAAACGTCATTTTTCCTGTACAGACACAAGTGTCAAAGTCAAAAACAGTAGGATGGTAGTTGTTTTCCCCAGAGACTGTGCTCTGTCAATATGTAATGGGCATAAGGGGGGACAATAATTTTATAACAAAAATACCAGTAATGGTCAAAAATCCTACATTTTGTGAATTAATCACACTTGGCAGTGCTACACTACAGGCAGTGGAAAGCTATAATTTTGCCCCTGGTAGTAAGCTTGAAAGTTGGCTCAGAATTCTCAGATGGCCATTTCCTGTACAGTAGTTGGATAGTTAGTTGTTAGCATTTCTATGAATGCAACTAGAAATATGCAGAAAGGACAGAGCCTAAAATACAGAAGTACTGTTCATTCATTCATTCATTCATTCATTCATTGTTGTTTTTAATCCATTCACATTTATATCCTGCCCTTTTGATGCGAGCTCCACTCTGGGCAGCTTATTTTTTCTATATATAAAAGATCAGAATAAAATCATCCAGTGACAACCAATGAAAACACAAGAAACAAAAACATCTGTCTTACACCAAGCTGTAAGTAGCAATTTTGGCATATGGGGCATATCTCCCACCCATTCTATCTTGAGAAATGGACAAGAACCCCATCCCCAGTAAGTAGATTCACCTATACATTGCACTCTCTAAATGTTGTTGCCCTGAGACCAAACCCCATTTGCCCTGCCCAAATTACAGTTCTGGTCTTTTAATTCATAAAGAAAAGTTTCACAAGGAAATTTGCTACCATAAATTAGGGGTGGCATTTTTCCTCTCTCTATATATATATATTACTTAGAAATACTTTCTCATAAGGGACAATATATAATGTGTGTATGTTGTTTTGTTTTTGTTTAAGGAGAAATGAGCACATTGTTGTTCATCTATTGTAGTTCAGAGATATTCAGTTCACATGTTGTTATTCTCAAGGTGTATGGGTTTTACAACAACTATATTACCTTTGCATTCTTAACAGTACCAGACACAGTTTGGAAAGTTACTATTAAGTGATAATAATATAATGACAGGTTGAAGTCACCCACAGCTGAACAATGGTAAATTGGTGTTTTGCGTCACAAAAAGAACTTTCTCAAGTAGCAGCAATAAGTTGGTAATACCACCAATAGACATCTCATGCATGTTTCATGATATATTCACTCTTTCCAGAGCATCTTGAGTCCAGCCTAGATCTGCAAGTTCAGTAAAATGTAAATGGGGTGCAATAAAACAAGAAGACAATTTGTTTAATCATTTTATAAGAAAAGAGTTCTTCTTCTTGTGCTGTATCTGATTCCAAATTATGGTGATCATCACGGCAATCAGCCATGAAGACTGTCCTGTGAATATAATGCTGTGGCTTTTCCTTTGCGTTCCGCATCTCAGCATGACCAATGTGCCACTGATCCAGTTCCGCAAGTCACTTTCGGGTCCTGAGCCCTTTTGGCACACAAAGTCCTCATCAGCCCCAGGCCAGTATTAATGAAGTTGCTGCTCTCCATCAAGATGGATGTAATTGAGATTTAATCCACTTGGGGACCATCAGCCTTCCCTGTGGACTCTGCTAGTCCTCAGGGTTGTCAGGTTAGTTAACTGCTGGCTGGTGCTTGGCATTAAGTCGCTGGAAGTATGGTCTACTCTATTACAATAACAGGATAACCTGGCCAGACACACTCTCCCCCCCCCCTCTCTCTCTCACACACACACCAAAAAAGGAGTTCTAGCCTATGAGTAAATCCAAAGAGTCATTTCCTAGAGTCGATATAAACCATGTGTTTAGCATATTTCAAGAAGAGTATTTCTTTCATATAGCAAAATTAGTCTGTTTGTGATTTTTCTCAATTGTTTTCCTTGCTATAAGGTTGCAAAATTGTTTACCTTGCATTTAGCATGCTTTGCCTTTTACTGGAAAGTAAATATGGGTTTTATTCGTGAGTCTCATTGTTGAGGAATGTAATGCATTGCTTATGGGATCATAGGATGTTGCAACAGACGAGAAAAATACAGCTGGCTCCTTCTCCATGGACTCTACATATACTGTACCGTGTCTCCACCTTAACTGACCCTGCCCTATAGCATACTAGCCCCATTAGACATGCTCTGCCACCAGCTCTGACCCATCCCTAGCAGAAGGTGGAATCTGTGGATTCTTAGCAGAAAGTGAAATGTCTTCTGTTGTAAACATTTCCCACCCCAAACTCAAGCTGAGTTTCACAATACTGTACAAGCATTTCCACCTTGCCATCTTCTTTCCATCACACTGTGAAGTTATCACGTCTTTCACCCAAGCAATAATGTTAGCTGCATAAAAGGCTTTGCATAGGCAGAGGCTGCTTTCCTGAATGATGCTAAGAATAAATCTTTAATGTACTTTATATAAGTATGTTCAATGAGGTATGTAATGGGAAAAATAATTCTTTTTTAGTTCGGCTAACAATCTAGAGGAAAGTAGATTATTAATTCAAATACTGTAACCTGGTAGATACCCATTACCTGATTCATGAGAGCAGAAATGATTGCAAGGATTGGATACAACTATGGTATCATTAGCTACATGTGTCACAGCAACTATGGTAGCTAGGATTTGAGTAAATAGAAGTAAGATGTCTTGGTGTGTCTTAGATTGGTGTTGCCCATCACTCCCATTGCACCCTTTTAAATGTTCTTTCCCAATACATGTGAATGGGAGGATGCTCTCACCATTTAAGATGCAACTTTAGCAGGAACTTGCTAAAAATCAGTGATAATGACCCTCTTCTGCATTTACACAAACACTGCATATCCAGGAAAGGAAGTGACACATAGAGAGGAGCACCTTTAAATGCACTGTGCAGGTAACCGACTGCATGTTTCATTTATGAGCATATAATTCTGTCCCTCCCCCCCCCCTCCAAAATATATATTCTATCTGAATGAATGTTCATGACTTAGTATATGCCCCATCTTTGATTCTCAAAACACTGTTAAACTAGATATATATAGATATATTTAAAACCACCATACATTTTAGTTTATATCTGATGCAAAGTGGCTTACAGAACATGTAATCATTTAACCATTTAAAGTATATTTCTATTTTAAAACATAGCACAAAACATTAAATCAGTACCAGAAAACAACACCTCAGCAAATTAAAGAGCAGCAAATTAAAATTAAAACATATTAAATTCCTCCTTACAGAAGGACATATCACCTGCTTAATGGATAACAGATGGACCTGTCAGTTAACAGACTGGATACCAAGGGACCGCCAAAGATCACTAGGCAGACCCCAAAAATGATAGGATGAGCTGATGGTAAAGCTGTTCAGCCAGAGGTGGAAACAGAAGGCTAAGGATAGACCATTTTGGAGTTCAGTTGATTTGCACTTAAATAGATAATCAACAACAAATTGCTATTGATATTGGACAGAAGGAATAGAGAAGTGAGACAGACAGGACTTCCTTGGAAGGGAAGCTCAGAGGTTAGGAAGCTTCTAGAAGAAAACACATCTGCAGCAAACATGTTTCCCAGGTTAGTAGCATCCCATTCTTTGAGATGTTAGAGCAAAGACACTGAGACCAGGGATCAGACCCTTGTGATGAGCAGGTTTAGGGTTGGGAAGTGCAAGGAATTGCCACCCGGTTGTGGAGAGGAGCAAAAGGATAATTCATTTTAATGCATCCAGAAGCCAGGTGAAGAAGCCTGGTAAGGAAGCCTGATGTGGCAATCCAGATCCAAGGGAAAAGGCCAATTCTTTTATTTTTATTTTTTATTTTGTGACTAGGCAGTGGCAAAATGCTAAGAATCAAATTCCCTTTGCATTTACCTACCATACACATGACATACTGTATAGAATATTTTTCCAGGCTCAGTTCTCTGCTGCTGGAGCCCATGGAAGCTGCTTGTTGTCAGTCAGTGTAATTGTCTTGCTGTTTCTGCTCTCATGTCTCATGCAATAGAAAGGCTCAGAAGTCATGACACGTGCCGTCCACTCACTGCCTTTCTCCAAATGATACCATAGTTCAAGAACAGGCTTCCCCTGCAACTCTCCTCTATTCCTTCCACTTATTCCTGGCTTTTTACCATGCCAACACCCAACCAGCAACAACACAGGAATAGGGCCAAACGGTGCAAACACAGAATTGGAAGAAAAAACGTTTGAGGCAGAGAATTGTTGCTGAATTATCTTTACTACAAAAGAATGCAGAGGAATAATGAGGTTGTTAAATTAGCTCCGGTAATGCCAGTTTTCAAATAAAAACTTTTCCTCAGGACTTTAAATACAACATAACAACAAAATTAGAGTAAAGTCATACACTTTGACAAAGCTGCAGTAATAAATCATTCCCAAGTTAGGCTGTAAGCCTTAAAAGCCTTAAAAGTTCTTCTAATCAAACCACTCAACACACAAAACATGTTGTAACACCATACCACATGTTTTCAACGTCCTGGGCTTATTATGGAAGAAGGTTTTCTCCTTAGAAGCTGTTAGATGCATTAAGATTTCTTGGTATGTATTTTGACATTTTAACCTTGCTTTTAAGGCTTACAGCCTAACTTGAGAATGATTTATTACTGTAACTTTGTCAGAGTGTATGACTCTACTCTAATTTTGTTGTTAACAGATAAGTATTTAAAGTCCTGAGGAAGAGTTTTGATTCAAAAACTGGCATTACCTGAGCCAATTTGACAACCTCATTATTCCTCTGCATTCTTTTGTAGTAAAGATAACTCAGCAAAAAATTCTCTGCCTCAAATGGTATCTTTGTGTTGAGCAGCTACAGCATCACCTGGAAATAAGTCGACATGAGTTCTGAAGCTTTAAAACCACATAGCAGAGCGAATTTTAAAACTAAATTCAACTAGTTTCACATGCCCTTAGATCTGCCTGAAGACTCAGAGGAAAATTGCATTTTTATTTTTATTTTAGTACAGGAGCGCATAAGAAGATAATTTCAACACATGGGCCGCATCATATGGGAAGAGGTGATCTTTCAGGTTGGACTGAGAGAACAAGATTTGGATTTGGGTTTGCGACTGAAGAACAAACCTGCATCAGCAGCAGCATGATAGCTCAGACTCTCAAATGTGCCATGGGTCACATCTGGCCCGTGGGCCATAGGTTGAGAATCCCTGATGTATGGTATTCTGGTGATATATTAAACTAAGCATGATTTTTGGACAGTGGCAGCACTCACTCCCACAATCTTTATCCCTAGTCAACCTGAAATATTGTTTTTAAAAAATTAAACAAGCTTCCAAGTTTAGTGCTAGAACACTTTATCACTACATTGATATACTACCGGTAGTTTATGACCAGATCTCCTCTGCTTGACAAAAGAGAGAGATCAATCGATATGAAATAGAAAAACTACAACAAACTACACCATACTATGCTTCTGCAGTACATGTATATGTGTTATGAAGAACTTCAAAAAACTGTCCCTTTCCCCTAATGCTGTGCAACACTTTAAACAGCCCCCCCCTTCCCTTTACAATGATCATAAAAGGAAAGCCAGGGGTTAGCAGAGGACAGGATCAAAGAAAGAGAAGACTATGGGCCGTGGTGCAGATCAAACCACATCTGATTCAAAAGCCAGTGTTGGCCATGACATCTAAACAATCCATGGTGTCCATTTGATTGCTTAATTTGAACAGAAGCATAAAACAGACTATGATTCAAGCTTCAGCAAAGCCAAAGAGCTTCAAATCAGCTTGCCAGCACAGTCACAACCCAGGTAGAGACAGTGTGGTCTGCTTCCTCTATGGTCCCCTCACCTGTTCAATATCAATACAACTAAAGCTCACATAGAGCTTTTGTTTACTTTGGGCATGCCTGGAGTTGGCTTCTGGCAGAGCTCTGTTAGCACAAGGGGGGCTGCAGCATATGGCTCACCTCTATTTTCCACTGCTTAATCTGTATGAGAATGCTAATAATAAAATTAGAATGAAAAACCCTATTTACGTTGCTATTTCTGATATAGCAGCAGCTGCCAAACTGCTAATTGAAACTAGTAGTGAGCCTGTGCAAATTAAAGGGGGAGGAGCACACCAGAAGGACATTATATATAACAATCAGGTGTGTACATTCAAACACAGCTTTCTCATAAAATGCGTAGTGGGCCTCCTCTCATAGCAAACAGGTGAATTTGGGGGGAGAGTAGAACAAGCAGCACTCAGAAGCAGCAGAGCAGCTAGGTTAACAGGTAGATTCAGGCCCCACAAATTGGAATGGCTAGTAGCCATACTTTTTAGGCTAGGAAAATAAGTCTAGGGGAACTGAGGAAGTCCTTTCTCTACCCACTCTTGCATATGCAAAGACATGAATTTCCTTGGGTGTAAAATGAGTTTCATTCTGTCAATGCCTACGCTCCAGCTCTTCTTCTTCCGTGTCTAGGCCAGACACAAAACTGCCAAAATGAAGCCACCTTTTTGTGAATTCATTCCATTGTTCCAGTCTGGCCAGGTTGTCCTGCTATGGTAATAGAGGAGACCATATTGCCAGCAACTCAATGCTGAGCATCAGGTGGTGGTTAACTAACCTGACAACCCCGAGGACTAATGATCGTGGGTAGCAATATCCACGGGGAAGGGTGATGCTTCCCAAGCGGATTAAATCCCACTTGAATCCATCTTGATGGAGGGCAGCAGTTTCATCAATACTACCCTGGGGCTGATTAGGACTTTGCATGCCAAGAGAGCTCAGGACCCGAAAGTGACTCACAGAACTGGATCAGTGGTACAGGTGTCATGCTGCAATGCAGAAGGCAGATGAAAAGCCACTGCATTATATTCTCAGAATAGTCTTCATGGCTGATCGCCATGATGATTGCCAATGTTCAGATTCAGATATGGCAGAAGAAGAAGAAGAAAAAGAAATTCCTTTTGCCTGACCAAGTGTGGGAAAGATTAACCAGCAACACAAGGTTGCCATTACCAGGGTACACCCAATTGTGGTTCAAAAATACCACAATCTTTGAGGAGTCTCTTTCTGTGTGTCCCTACACTCCAGTGGTGGTATCAGAATGGTGAAATCCTTTGGAGTTCTGCAATACCTATGAAAAAAGAAAAAGATATTTTGAGTTGGGTTTTTTCCTTTCCCCTTCTCGTGTCTCCTGCAACTAGTAACTGGCTAGAAATGTCACTGGAAAAAGCTACTGTCTCTTCTAACTGCCATTCACAAGACAACATCATGACACAGTATTGTGGAACTGACAAATGACATCTGTCACTCTCTGCAAAAATCCACACATTTCTCAGATTTAACTGTATAGCCAATTGGTCTACTTGTTCCATAGAAACAGAATCCAGGCATATCAGTCAGAAAGCACTGAATTTGAGAAACGTTGGCCTTATTTAACTGTTATTTCTTATTCAACAGAAGGAAATATATAAAAAGAAGGAGGATGAGGTTTTCCTGGTCTGCAATTAGCTTTGTATGCATATATGCCAATTATTATTTGTAAATAACATTTAGTTTAGACTAATGAATATAAATTTATTCTCTCCTTTTTAAATCTTCACTTGCCAGAACATTTGTTACTTTCTCTAATTTCATGCCATTTTTACCATTGGAGGATTCTTCTCCCTAAAAGATTATGTCCTTCAGTATATATATCTTTGGCAATCAACATCCTTCCAAGTGAGCACCTCTTGTTTGTTTGTTTGTTTACATTTGTGCTCTCCCCTTTTAATGCAAGCACCAATCAGGGGAGCTTACCATATACTGTATAAAACATTCAATACAACATCATAAATTATGTATAAAAAACAAGAATAATAATCATTTGAAAATAACAAAAAATAACCCAAAAAGGCAAAAACTAGATAGTGTCAGATAATTTTAATGCCATAACAATATTCATAGTAAACACTATCAGCAGCGGTAAAAGAAGGTAATAAAAACATTTCAAAATCCAGAAACAACACTATGCAGTTCTAATGATTTTATAGGCCCTAAAAGGCTTGACGACATAGGTAAGTCTTTAATGGCTTATGAAATGTTAATAATGTAGGAGCAGTTCTTATCTCCACAGGCAGTTAATTCCAGAGGGTGCCGGCTATGGCGGAGAAAGCTCTCAATGTGGTTATTGCTTTCCTTTTCTAGGTGTAATCACTCTGAGCTTACTTACCTGGGAGTTTCAGGTATAACTCATGAAGAAGAGGCGCTCCCTCAGATAGCTTGATCCCAAACTGTTCAAGGCTTTATAGGTCAAAACCAACACCTTGAATGAGGCACGGAGCACCATTGGCAACCAATGCAGACTATATAAGACTGGTGTGTTATGGTCAAACCAACCAATATCCACAACCAGGTCTTGGGGTAGTTGGCTTCCAGCTTATTTGATGTACATGGGGATTATTATTAATGAACAGCCACACAGGGCAATGCAACTTCTGAAATATTTGGATCTTATCTATAGAGCTTGTACAAACTTTGCAGGGGTGTCATGGATGTGTTATGATGAGAACTTCAGAGCTCGTGAGGAGCTTTTTCCAAATACTAGATGGGATGAGCCATATGTCCCCTTGTGGTTACAATGCATGACACCAACATGACCTCTTATTGGTGATAGACATGATAGTCACCTGGTTTTTAGAGGCAATCCATCGTTTACCCCTTGCTTTGGCGGAGGGCAGTCAGTTCAAGCCTGGATGGTTTGCTGGGAGTTCAACTCCCATGGTTATTGCTCAAGGATACCTTGTAAGAATAGACATGGTTGCTCCCAGTGTGGAGGCAACCATCCCATTGTGTCATGTCCCAGAGGTGATAGGGGAGGAAATAAGGATGGGACAGGAGGTAAAAAGCAGGGACAAGCTGCCATGGGCAACAAAGGGGCCCAGCCCAGTTAATGAGGTGAATTTGGAAAAATGGCTGCAGCGGTATCCTAGTAGAAAGGATGCTAGTTTTTTACTTAATGGTTTTAAATTTGGTTTTTGAATCCCAGTAGTAGGTGAATTAGGGCCGTCAGCTGTGAGAAATTTAAAATCAGTAAAAGGAAACAAGGATAAGGTAAAGGAAAAGATACTGAAGGAAGTCAAGTTAGGAAGGATTATAGGCCCTTTTGAAGTATCGGCTATTCATAATTTGCATTTGTCACCTTTGGGTTTCGTGCCTAAGAAGGTGGAGGGGGAATATAGATTAATACATCATCTGTCATATCCAGCTGGGGGATAATGATGCCATTCCGGATGAGTTATGTACAGTAAAATATGTCTCTCTGGATGCGGCTGTAGGAGGTTAGGATGCGGCTGTAGGAGGTGTGGTATGGGGGCCTTTTTGGCAAAATGTGACATTAAGGCAGCTTTTAGATTGCTCCCTATACATCCAGATGATATCTACCTTTTTGGATTCAAATTTGAAGGAGGTTTCTATGAGGATAGGGCATTGCCTATGGGATGTTCTAGTTCTTGTTCTTTATTTGAGAAGTTCAGTACTTTTTAAAGCAATGTTCCAATTCCAAGAATGTAGTGCACTCTGACTGTGAAAGAGTGTTGAGAGTTTTTGAACAGACATTTGAGGAATTGGAGGTTCTATTAGCAGTGGAAAAAACAGAAGGGCCTAATCAGGTGTTAACTTTTTTGGGGTATTGAATTGGTTTCTAGACTTCCTTTAGGAAAACTTAAAGATTTGGTGGATTTGGTGGATAAGGTGAAAAATATGCTTTTGAAGAAGAAGGTTTCCTTAAAAGAATTGCAGTTATTAGTGGGTAGCTTAAATTTTGCATGCAAGGTGGTGGCTCCAGGTAGGGCATTTTTTAGGAGGATGTGTGATGTGATGATGGGTTTGAAAAAAACACATCATAGGAGAAGGGTATTGGCAGAAATGAGAAAGGACTGAGAAGTTTGGGTACCTTTTTTGGAAAGGTATAATGGGATTTCATTTTCGAGAGGAAAATTGTGGCTAAAATCAGATTTTTCAAGTACATATGGATGCATCAGCATCTTTAGGGTATGGTATGTTTTTAGGAGGAGAGTGGTGCCATGGCACATGGCCAACAGTTTGGCTGGAGTCAGATGTGTGCAAAGACATGACGTTTTGGGAGTTATTTCCTGTTTTGGGGGCATTATGCATATGGGGATATAGATGGAAGAACAATACAGTCATTTTTTGTGTGACAATGAGGCAGTGGTTCAGGTAGTTAAAAAAACGTACATCAAAGTCTAAGAGAGTAATGGCCTTGATAAGGAAATTTACACTCAAGTCTTTCTCTTGGAATATACTGTTTGTTGCTAAGCATATTCCAAGTGTAAAAAATGTTATAGCAGATGCTTTGTCATGTCAACAGTTACAAAGATTTAGGGAACTAGCTCCAGAAGCAAGTCCAAATCCGGTGTCATTGCCAGAAGAGATGTGGGAACTTGGAGACGACAAATAGAGGCGGCTATAAGAGGTTCCATAGCGCCTAGCACTAGGAAAAATTGTGCACCAGCTTGTGAAGAATTTGTATCATTCAAAAGGGTGAAAGGGTTGTTAGATGTGTGGCCTATCCCTACTGAGCATTTGTTACAGTTCTGTGTTTATCTTTATAATAGGGGTTTGACGGCTAGAACTATTAAGGGAAAGCTGGCAGCCTTAGCTTTTTGGTGTAAGTCCAGGGGTTTAACTGACTACTCTGGTTATTTCAGAATTCAGAAAGCTTTAGAAGGTTGGGACAGGGACTGAAGGAAGGATGGGGACACCAGCCCCCCCCCCCCTTTTCTCCAGCTATCTTAGTTAGGCTGTCTAACGTGTGGAATGAGGTATACAGGGATGATTATGAGATGGTCTTATTTAGGGCAGCAGCTCTAGTTGCCTTTTTTTGGGCTCTCAGAATTAGTGAGCTAGTAGTTAAATCTAACAACAATAAAGAAAGGAAGGCCTTAAAACTGGATGATATTGTTGTATCAGATACTCATCTGTTTCTTTTTGTGAGGTGTTCGAAGACCGATCAGAAGGGGGAAGGTAAGTGTTTAAGGTTGGGAGTGTGCTCCATCGTTGAGATCTGTCCAGTGATAGCAGTGCGTAAGCATTTGTGTATGAGAGGTATGGTTCAAGGAGAATTTTTGGTGCATCAAAATGGGGATCCACTAACAAAATTCCAATTATGGTCACTAATTACTAAGACACTCATCAAAGCTAACATGAGAGGTTGGAATTTTGCATCACACTCTTTTCTAATTGGAGCAGCATCAACGGTGTCAGCATTAGGTTATGGGATGGAGGATATTAAGAAGGTGGGCAGGTGGACGTCACAGCATTTTAGGTCATGTGAGAAATTTACCTCTGTTGTAGGTCATTTGGCAAGTACGACCATGGGAATAAGGGGCAGGAAAAGTTAAACTGTTATTACTGTGTTATTAACTAGGATTATGTTTTACAGGTGATTCAACAGCAGAAAACTTGGTGGTGTGGCTGATGGTACGACAATTATCTAGCAGAATCCTTTTTCAGTTTGCAATTGGAACTCCGCCATTGTAATGTTTATTGGGGCGGCAATGCTAGCCAGGAGTTTATGGATGTGAGAGAAGCTATGAGGCAATTTAGTTTAAAAGGGGCAGGTGCGCCCACTATAGTTGTGGTGCACCTGGAGGGGTGCTGAACCGGGTTTATTTGAAGAAAATGTTTTCGTGCCCAAGCCTTCCCTAGGATTCATGGGGCTTGGCCTGGTGTTGTCATTCTTTTTTCAGAGATACTGCCATGGCCAGAAAAAGGAATTGAAGCGTCAGTGATGAGTTCCATGTTTGGATCACTGGAAAGATCACATCTTTATGTCAATTCCAAGATTTTGGAACTTATTTGGGCAGCAGGTGGAAGAGTGATTTCGCATTTGGCAATACAACAAGGAGAGGATTTATGGTTTAGTCAGAATGGGAGGAGACTGAGTGTGAAAGGCAGTGAGATGATGTTGAGGGATTGTTGTAGGGGTATTATTAGGAGTTTGGAATGGGTGGGGCATCGGCCTTAAGTCCCCTAATTCCTCTGGTGTTGGCAGGAAGTTCGGAGAAGACAGGTTGGTTAAGGAGAGGGGTGTAGGCCTTTGGGTTTATTTAGTCTGGGGAGTTTTCAAGATATATGGGTTTTGTTTAACCACTTTTCTCACCCCTCTTTTGGCCTTTCCCCCTACCTTCTTCAGAAGGTTGTCACATCGGTTGCTTCTCCAAACTTCAATGCCCCTACATTAGGTTTTGCTTTCTGTAAATAGTTAATAAAGTGGCCTTTTGTTAAATTCCGGCACAGTGTCATGTGTTTCCTTGGTGTGGAGTGGCAAACCTGTGTATCATCAACATACTGATGAAAGACTCCAGATCTCCTGAGGACCGATCCCAGCAGCTTCATATAGATGTTAAACAGCATTGGGAGATTGACTACCTAAGGCAACTATTGCACCCAGGGGTCAGACAACCCATCCCATGCAGTACTCTCTGGACATGTTCCTCCAGGAAAGACTGGAGCCATGCTAAAGCCTGACCCCCAATACCAATCCTGGCAAGCCTGTTCAGAAAAATACCATGGTCAATGGTATCAAAGACCACCAAGAGACCCGAGAGAATCAACAGGAAGGATTTACCCCTGTCGGCTTCTCTCAGAAGGTCTTGTATCTCCTTTGCACAATTTTTTGATTATGGTTTTCCAATTTAGCGCTAAGTCAGATAAGCACTGCAGATTCATTACTACAGGGGTGCCCAAATGCACATAATGCACCCACGCATGCACATAACACTGCCATAAATTACCTGCAACTGTCATAAACGTGTTTACAACAGCCATGGGTAATTTACAGCAGCGTTATGCACATTCATGGGTGTGCTATGTGTATGCCCATGTGTATTTGACTTCTGCTTCCAGCAGCGGCGTGGGCCGGATGATTTGGCACATGGACCAGATTTGGCCCTTGGGCCATAGTTTGGGCACCCCTATACTAGTAGATACAGTCAAACCCCTACTTACAAAAAAAGTCCATTCCATAGGCTTTTGCTTAAATCAGTTTTTTATGTAACTCAAAGCAAACCCGTAGGGAGAATGAAATTTTTATGTAAATCAAAGCAAACCCATAGGGAAAGGAATTTTTATGTAACTCGAAGCAAACCCAAAGGAAAAAGAATCTTTATGTAACGCGAAGCAAACCCACAGGAAGTCATGTAAATCGGGACATGGTTTTAGCACAAAATCATTATACAAGTCAAATTTTATGTAACTCAAGGCATTTGTAAGTCAGGATTTTACTGTATATCAATTCAAAGCTATATCACTTACCAAAAATACTTTAAAATAAAATATGGGGAAGATAATATTTTGTTTGTCAGTGCTAGATAGACTTGCCTACATAGACTGAGAATCTGGAGTTGATTTTCTAAGTCTCCGGTTTTGGACTAAAAATCTCAAGGAATGGGATGCTGCCAATCTGGCAACTTTAGGATTTATTGTTCTGCCTCATGGTTTAAGAAATGCTCTAGAGCTAACTCTGCTAATACACACATATTGGCCTCAGAGTCACTATATTTTCAGTCTGACGTACATACCATGTACATCAATTGTAGCTACAAGATTTGCCTCTTAATTCTTGAGATATGCCTGACCAGGCAATCTTGATGCTATGAGTCCTATTTCTCAAAATGTGCTATAAAAAAGATCTGTCACCATATTTCTGTCCTTCTTGTTTTCGTAACTGAAACTGCCATTTGCTACACTCCATTAAGATTCACATGAGGTTTGCCGCAATTGAATTAACATTGCAGAGTAATATAGAAAGGTTGATCAGGAAGATCGTGAGCAAGGCAAGGAGAGTGTGAATCATGTCATTTATCTAAGACAGTGGGGCGGAGGGAATGCCTCTAACTATGTGTATTAAGTGTAGCTGAATGAGATTGCATATCTCCATCAGTTTTTCAATCTAAATTTGTCTACATCGGAATAAGGTTAGTATTTTTAAAGATCCACTGGAAATAACTAAGTCAAAGATGAGGGAGATGTATTTGTCCATCTCCAAGCCTTGTGCTGTTAGCCTAATCCAGATCTTGTCCAAAATGTGTTTTTAAAGGAATAAGAAAAATGTTTTGCCGCTAGACACTGTAGATTTCTTCTGCAGGAGCATCCGAGGACAAGGGAAATGCAATTTTTGAACTGCAAAGAATGATACTACTAAAGTTATGTCATAGATTTTACTAGTGACAAAGATTGACTAGATTTAAAGTAAACTATCATGTATTTGTAGTATTAAGGCATTACTTTGCAGGTTCTACATATGGTGGGGGGATGTGCTGTACGTACTAACCTTATTCCGATGTGGGAAATAATCTTTGGCAAGTAATTAATTAATAAATAGCTACAGCTGCTCCCCCATTCATTGCAGCAAAACATTGTCAATTAAGTGCCTGTTCCCACCTGTGCCTATCACCTATAACTCTGGCCAATTAGTAGATGTAATTTAGCATTCCCCACATGTGCTTCTGCCAATTTACTAGGCATGAGTCTAACACTTCAGAGAACATACTTTGGGGGGTGGGGGGGGGTGGAGGGGAAGGTGCCCAAGAAGGTCACATACTGGCAATATCAAGTAGCTGACATTCTTCTAGAATGACCTCCTGAGCCATGGATTAATGGCTATGCTGATATAATCCTCCAACTGTAAAACAATTCACATTCTCATGAAGGTGTCTGCAACAGAGTTATTCTATAGCAGGGATGCCAGAACTATAGCCTGTGGGCCGGATCCAGCCCCAATGCCAATTTATCCAGCCCACGCCACCCTTGTTGCTTCTGGGAGCAATGAGAATGGCATGAGTCAGATGAATTCATGTCAGGGGCAAGCTCTGGCCCACAGACCATAATTTGGGCACCCCAGTTTCAGCAGAGAAAATGGCAGCTTATAATCTATCTCATTATTTTGCAAAACAGATTGCAAGGCATGTTTTACTTCTGTTTCTGGTGGGAGGAAACATGTGACCTGCCCACTGAACCACATGACTGGCCCGTGGCTCACAAAGTTTGGGCACCCCTGTTCTACAGCTGCTGTCTGAACTCCATCCAGTCATACATAAGACTTAAGGCCCAGAGAAAGTTATTTGAGGTTTTTTTGGGGGGAGCCCCTCTTGTGAATGACAAAGGGCAGCTGCCAGGCCACTATTCTCTGTCAGACGTCATTGCCAGAGTCTGTGGAATAGCCTAACAAGGTGGATAGGAAATAATCAAGTGAGTGAGTGCCTGATGCATCTACCCAAGCCCTCTGCTTTGACACCCAAATGCCAAGGTCACCAGTCACCTGGAATACATGCCCTTTGTGCCAGGATTTCTTGCCCAAAGTTCAGAGCCTCATCCCCCAAATGATTGCCATCATTGATCATTATCTCTCTCCGCCCAACCCAAGTCTTCTTTTTTTCAGGACACACTGGCCTTCTCCAGCATGCAATATGGAGACAGTCAAGCAGTGCCTGTTACAGAGAAGAAAGAGGAGGTGGGAGCATGGGAAGCATGAACAGAGGAGCAGTCATCCCCCCCAACCCCCATGGTCCCAAGAAAATGGGGGGGGGGATTGTCTTCTTGATGGACGTTGCACAGTAGCAAAGCTGCCCACAGCCCAGAGGAGATATATTCACCCCAACCCTATCACATTGGTCAGGTGCGGAAGTCAAATGGGTGTTTGTCTGGTTATGCCTCCTCCCGATCCATCTTATGGTTTCGTTTGGTGACTGATTCCCTTTTTCAAGAGAACATGTGTCTGCGGAACACCAGAAATAGAAAATATTGCACCTGTGCTGCTTTGTTGTCAATTATATGCCACAATAAGAGCCCAGTATTTACAGACATTACTAGACAGACTGAAATACAGGGACCTTCCTTTCGGAAGTTTATAGTTGGGACCATTCAAAAAAGAAGATGTTTTATTGATCAGATAGGGGTTGCATGCAAAGGTGATGGATTTTACTGAGTAAATTTTATGCCTCATTTTATTGTGATTCTACTTTTAATCTGTTTTTATTCTGATTTGTAATCATATTTTATCTAATGTATTTTAACCTGATATGGTCAGATGACTAATTTGTTAACAAAGAATACTGGACTGATCCCCTTCCCCCCTTTTTTTTTAGTTCAAAGGATCCAGGCATCTCCCTCCTAATCTACCTTTGCTCTTGAAAGACAAGCACCATCAAAGCATGATTTGCAGTATAGTCTGGGAATAAGGTTTGTTGATTTCTAATGTTAGGAACTGTGGTGGCTCAGTGGTTAAGAAGTTCACCTTGCTAGCTGGAAGGTTGGCAAGTCAGCAGTTCAAGACCCAGGTACTGCAAGACAGATTGAGTGCCTGTCTCTGTCCCAGCTCTTGGGGACATGAAAGGAGCTTCATTTGGGTGTTCCCTGGACAGTTTCTTCTGCAAAAATCCTTTCAACCCAGAATAATTTCTAACACGAAATTATTGTTGTTGTTGTTGTTGTTGTTGTTGTTGTTGTTGTTGTTGTTGTTGTTGTTGTTGTTGTTGTTGTTGTTGTTGTTGTTGTTGTTGTTGTTGTTGTTGTTATAGTGCCTCCTGGAGTCCTCTCTTCATGTGAAATCCCCACTGGCATCCTTGGAGAAAAGAAACTGGCATCTTGGAAGGGCAATATATTGTATGAGAAGGGAAGGTCAGGAAAGGGAGTGGGGGTGGGAAAATGCTTAGTCCTTTGTTTCCTCCCTTTTTCTTCTCTCTTTTCTGCTTTGTCTTTTTGGCATTAGGGTGTGTTTTTTTTAATGAGACATGCCTTTCATTCCGTTCTCTGGCATTGCACTTATGTTCCTTTACATTTAATTATGAGCAGCAAGGGTGTATTTTACCCTTGACAGCACAATTCTATCTACACACATTTTGTTAAAAGCAATTATGTGCACTCCAAGTGCTGTAAAGCAACTTTTTTTTGGGGGGGGGGAGTTTCCAATATAGAGAAGCAAATTATTAATTGTGGGCAGGATGACTACATCAAGAATATTTAGATGTACAAGGAGGTCTGTTAAATGGCCGTGACCATGGGGGATGGTGTGCAGCTGATTGGTGGTGTATACATTGCAATACATCATGCAATACTCACTTGGCTTTGCATTTGCCTCTAATGGGGAATCCCTGAGAACAGCTGTGAGATCCCATTAAGTGGGGCCATGTTGGTAGAGCACTGGCAGATCAGAGCTGTCTCTCCAACCTAATCCACTCCATGGCCGATTCAGGCAGCTGCAATGTCAATATTCCCCTTTATAAAACCCAACTGTACAGATTACTTCTTTGCCTGCATGTCAGTAGGATCAATGCTCTCCCATCTTCCTGCCTCATGTCTTCCTTCATTTTTCTTTGCTGTTAAGTGCTCAGCAAACAAATCTGAATCTCTTTCAAACATAGGCAGCAAGAATTTGTTTTCCTCAGTGCAGTGATCCATGATGTGCTGTGCACTGTTATTCATGCTCTTGTGGGTCTTTTTTTACTTTTATCCTAAGCAGGGCCAGGCAGGTACAGCAGACAAGTATTGTTGTGGGTTGACATATACTGAAAAGCTACAGGCTACAAGAGACCATGAGGACAGGTCCTGTGCAGTAATGGCAGGGATATTCCACTGTACACCAAATTGCCATAGAAGCCCATGTTCAAATGCAAAGAGATGCCTTGGAGAGGGGGGGAACCTTCAAAACCAGAAGGATAAATTGCTAGAAGTAATTAACAAAAAACCAAATTTTAGGATCACTAAACACATGCTGTGTGTAAACACAACAGGCGGAAAAGGAAGTGGATGCAGAGCTAGGGAGAGAAGAGCAACCGGTACTAAACATGGATACTGTCAACAAAACATAAACAAAAGTTGGTCACCACAGAAATGAGATGTCTGAGGGAGGTATTTCATGGAAATGGTTCGCAAGAATAACTTTCATTCCGCAAGATGTATGAATAAGACTGTGACTCAAAAAACAGGTTTGTATCCAAAACTACAGTTACCAGTGGTAAATACTGTTTTACTATAGTATTATCATTCTCAGTCAGTGTAGCCAGCAGTAACAGTCAATAGGAGCTGCAGTCCAGCATTTTGCAGGAGTATATGCTGTCCGTCCTAGATTTAGACCAGTGTTTACCAACCTTTGGTTTTTGGACTTCAATTCCCAGAAGCTTAAATCTATTTTCCAAAGCACTGATCAGTCAATGTACTGACTTAGGCTTCTGAGAATTGAAGTCCTCCTGTGGGGCGTGGGCCCCCACCCTGGGAACCACTGGTTTAAACATTTCGAAGGAGAGAAAAATCCCTTACATCCAAATAAACATGTTTTGGAAGTGTAGTTTAAATGGCAAGGACATCTGAGTGCATAACCCCGTCTAAGGAGGTTTGGCAGAAATGGGTCGTTGTGAGTACTAGAGCCATTAAAAGCTTGGATGCAAATTCCTGTGGACAGGCAAAGAGTATCTTGGTTCCTACAGTTAGCCCAATGCAGAGCTTGGAAATGTCAATTTTCTGGGCTACAACTCTGCCAACATTTTGTTGTTCCATCGCACAGTCAATTCCAACCCTTTGCGACACCATGGACCACTGTCTGCCAGGCACTTCTGTCCTCCACCATCCTCCTCAACTCACTCAGCTTTGTGCCCATTGTGTCTACAATACCATCTAGCCATCTCATTTCTGGTGGCAATTTATGGTTGTGAGAGCTGGACCATTAGGAAAGTTGAGCGCAGAAGAATAGATGCCTTTGAGATGTGGTGTTGGAGGAGAGGTTTGAGAGTCCCCTGGACAGCGAGGAGAACAAATAGGTCAATCTTAGAAGAAATTAACCCTGACTGCTCTTTAGAAGGCCAAATAGTAAAGATGAAGCTAAAGTACTTTGGACATCAAATGAGAAGAGAGGATTCGCTTGAGAAAGCTGCCAACATAGCTTCTGAGAAATAGAGTTCATTGAAGCAATTTTTCTAAAGCCTGTGGCCCAGTGTGACACCCAACCAGCCTACAGAAGCTCTGCCTAAGAAGTATGGAGAAAGGGCAGTTGCTGAGCTGTGGACTATGTGCCTTGATTGAGCTGTGGACTATGTGCCTTGATTCAATCTGTCACATCAACATGCAAACCATGCTACCTGCTAATCACAGGGTGCTGTGAGTCAATGCTTTTCAGCTGCAATTTTTTTTGCAGCTTTTTACTTTTGCTAGAAGCCAAAATGAGATAAAATGTTTTTATTCGTTGGAAATGCATCTCCACAATTTGTAAATGCCATCTACATGTTAAGTGTCCTGTGCTTTGAATCCATATGTGAGGCTTTTGCAGATTTATGCTAATTCCCCAGTTAAGCAACTGAAATGTTTCACTTTTGTGGGCAAGATTTTCTTCATTAGCTACAACTGTGAGAAAGTTTCATAAAGACAAATCACTTCAGACCCCTGGGAAATATATGGTATTTCCAAAGAAAACACATTGCTTAAAGCAGGAGTTCCCAACCTTTTTGTGCTGTGGGCCGGGCCACCCACCCCCCGAGAGCTGAGTAGGCCAATTACATGGTTTCCCTCGCTGCCATAAAATGTGTCCAAGCCTGTTATAAATGTGTCTGCTTCCAGTGTAGCGGTGATGTGAGCCACATTAAATGGTGCCATGGGCTGGGGCCATCCTGTGGGCCGTAGTTTGGGAACCCCTGTCTTAAAGGCTCTTGACTTGCTAGATATTAATCTTCTTAAGTTCTGTCCTGAGTAGGTTGAGGGTTAACCTACTTTGCTTAGTTTTGTTTCTTTGTGTGAATTTGACTGAGATATGGAAATTTTTAAACTACTGCTTGATATTGATGTTATTGAATTTTTTGTTACTGTTTATTGAATTACTTTTACTGTAATGATGTTTATGTGCTGATTTTCTGTGATACTGATATTGACTATTTATTGACTGTTTTCATTTGATATTGACTATTGACTTATTGATATGTTGTGACTGTAACTATACATGTGTGTAAACCGCCCTGAGTTGGCTCTGCCAAGTAGGGCGGTATAGAAATTCAAATATAATAATATATAATAATAATAATAACCAAGTAATGTCAACTTGTCCTCTGGTCACCCTTTCTCCATCACAAAGATGTAGGACTTCTTTCTTCAAAGTCATGACACAAGTCATTTTGCATTTGGCGCAGAAAAACACACAGGTATCTCTTGCCATCTCTCTAGTGGCAGAAATACAATAGTAAGAAATAAGAAAGAAAGAAATAACCATTTTGCTGTCTTTCATGATGCTCAAATTTATTGCCTGTGGTGCATTCCTCACGCTGCTGAATGATAGGGCTAGTTCTGTTTTTTGATGACCAAAGCTTGCTCTCTCACATGCTTTTACTCCTCCTCAAAATTCACATGTATCTGTTACTTCATAACTTCTTCCATATTAAGTGCCTGTTCTTCTTATATTTATTTTAGATCTAAATTTGCACAACAGATATACTACTGGTTTCCATCTATTACAGCAAGTACCGTATATACTCGAGTATGAACTGAGTTTTTTTGCCCCCAAAAGGGGACATGGCTTATACTCAGGTCAATGACCACGAGGGACCCAAGACCACACCAGATTGAAATGCACCAACAATTTAATTAGTTTTACCATATTTTCATGTATTTTGATTATTGAAACTCACTAGCAACTGCTGCATTTCCCACCTGCTGCATTTCCCACCTGCTGCATTTCCCACCTTATTTTCCTGGGTTTTCAGGTCAAAATTAGGTATCTTGGCTTATATTCAGGTTGGCTTATACTCAAGTATATACAGTTGGTATGTCATGTGCCTTTTTGTGTGGAGGGTGGGGATAGGAGTTTCCAGAATTTTACACATTTCAACATGTCATCATCAACATATTTTCCTCCCACCACCAATTTTCTTCATATTACATTGGAAGAATCAGTGATACAGTAGTTTTTATATTTTGCAACACACACAATGCCACATTTGAGAATACAACCTGAGAAGAAACACACAAGGAAAGGTACACATGACATCCCTCACGAATTCACATGAAACAGGAGGGTTCCTTAGAGCTCATCCTCACATGCTTTCAGTAAAATTGAGAAAGGAATCAATGTGTGTCTAGATTTTCCTTGATCCACCCCCTTATATAGAGGTCTTTTCCACTGGTCCCCTTCCTACTCAAGCTAAAACATGGAGGGTTGGGAGGGAAAATGATGGATCTTGAGGTAGTACTGATGGGTATAATACTTCCTCCTCTCAGTGAAAGAGGGGTCTAGATTTGAACACTCCTATTGGAATGAGCATGAAAACAATAGAGGGAATGAAGCGCAGAATGAAAAGGGAAAAGGATACCAGCAGAGGGAAGAGTACTCTCCCTTCAGCAAAGAATGAGTAGTCAAATACTGCTCCTGAATTGCAGGCATTGCCAATGTAAAACTCACTCTACCCTGTCCAGGATAACTCAAACCGTAATTTCTTTGCTAGCAAGAAAAATAGAGAAAAACTTTAGGTAGAGTCATCACAAGACATTTTGTTGCCCAAGGCAAAGGACACAATGAAGACTTTTAAGAAAAAATTCTCATCCTAGTTGGACATCAATTGGATCATGAATCTTATTTCTACTCTGGGTATGGGAGAGCCTCATTCACCACCCCTCCCAGTTGCAGCCTAACAACAATGCCATAGAACAGTGACGGTGAACCTTTTAGAGACCAAGTGCCCAAACAGAGGAGTGGGGCCAACTCTGTCTTAGGGGAAGGAGGAAGTACTTCCATTGGGCTGCTGTGCAGAGGGGCAGAGTGAACTCTGTGCCGGGATTACAGCATGTGTGGCAACAGACATAGGTTCGCCATCACGGCCATAGAATCACCCTCCCAAAACCCACTCTGTCTACAAACAGAACGGAAACGGCCTCCTGCCATGTCCCTTTCCACACCATCTAGCAGCTAGAGGCTGCAGACTCGGGGAAGAGATGCTATACCTTGCTCATATTAGAAGCAGGAATTCTTTAACTAATGAAAGCCTCTGAATAAGCAGCCAGAAGTTTTCCATGTCGCATATAATGTGCAAATTATCTTGCTTTGCTTTAAGAGTGCTCTTCAGAACTTCAACAGGGATGATCTTTGAGTGCTGACCAATGCACTTTCAACTCTAACCACTAGCTATGTGCCACTTCCAGTGGTGGGCTCCAAAAAATTTTACTACCACCCTATGAGTGTGGTATGGTGGGTGTGGCCAAGGGGAAAGCCCTGTGTTGCACCTGAATTAGGACTACTTTATTTCAAAACTTGGATGGGAGGAGCCACCCAGAATGTTTGCTACCAGTTCTAGCAAACTGGTGCAAACCTGCTGATGCCCACCACTGGTCACTCCTCTTTCTGCTCTGTCTCTCTGCCTTATGTGACTCTAGGGACATTTCCATCCATTTTCATTTGAAGTGGTTCTTCTTGTTGAGAATAAAATGGATAGTCTCTCCCTTTCATAATGGGGATGGCAGATGTAAGAATCATAGTCTGAGTGGCCAGCCAGAAGTCTCCCTGTTGACCTATTTCAGAGAGGGAGTGGATTTGTTCATCCCAGATTACTAAAATGAGGAGGACTACTATGCATATGTAGACAGACCCAACTTCTGCCATGGGCATAAGAAGTTTGGATCAGGATACAAGTGTACCTACCCAGAAGCCACACTCCCAGACAGTCCCCCAATTTCGTGTTTCTTATACATGTCAATGCAAAGGTGTGAGATAGAAATATGAGAACAGGGGAAGCTATCATACATTGAGTGAGTCCATTCATCCATTCAGTCTAGCCCAGTGGTCAGCAAACCTGGCTCTCCAAGTGTTCTTGGACTTCAGTTACCAGAAGCCCAAGTCAGTAGACCTGCTGATCAGGGATTCTGGGAAATGAAGTCCAAGAACATCTGGAGAACCAAGTTTTCTGACCTCTGGTCTCTAGTCCATCCAGTAGCATTTTCTCTATGGAGTTTGAGTCAGGATTATTTCCTAGGAAAGTCTCTTATCCATATACTAGCCAGGCCTGACTCTGCCTTCCTTTTTATATCAGAACAGATGGATGCACAACTACGTGGCATGGCGGCTCTTAAGATATGAGAGAGCAGAGTCACTGCTGGGTTCCCAACTGTGGCAAATCTGCTTGGGGTCAGGGTACTATTTTATCATGCAAGAACAGTACTTTTTGTACTTTGTTGCCTTTTCCCTACATATTAACATTTGAAGGAGAGTGTAAGTGGGTGTGATGGCAGCAAACCAAGAACAGCAAAAGGTGTTTGATGCCAAAAGTAGTACAATCTCCTTTGGTTTATGTATTCAGGAAGAGCAGCTGCTTCATCACCTGCAAAATGTCACTATCTGTGAAATTACATTCGTTTCTATAATTACTCTGTAAAAATAAAAACACCTTTTCATTTTTAAAGCTTACTTTCTCTCTCCTTCTTACCCTGCTTCTTTAGAGACTGTTACCTTATCGTTTTATTGTCTTCCCTATCTTTGGCTTATAACTTTGATCAAGCCATGTCCTGTTATTGTTGTTATCTTCCCCCCCCCCCGTTTACAATTAAGATTATATCATTTGTTGGATTTCTCCCCCCACCCTTACCCCACACTACCTGTTTGTGCGCAGGTGTGGGACTCCAGGAATGTGGGTCCCATGTTGGGTGGCTGATCTGATGGGACAGTCACCCCTCTCGCTGTTTTAAACTTTTTAAACTTTTTAAATTTTTAAATCTTTTTAGTATTTTGTAAATTACAGTTTAGTTTTTTTTAATTAATTTTAAACCATATTGCTGAATTTGTAGGGGTGCAGTGGGATTGTGTGGTTTGTTTTGCACTCATGTGGGATTTTGCATTGTTTAGTTGTTTTGCACTCATGTTGTAAGCCGCCTAGAGTCGGGTTCACCTGATTGGGGTGGGATAATAAATCTAAATAAATAAATAAATAAAATATTGAGCTATTAAGAATCAAAGCTAAGAAAGCAAGCACTAAGCTCCTTGCATCTATTTTAAAAGCTTTCGATATTATGCGCTCATATTGACAGTGGGTGAAATTATTTTTGCTTCTTTTAAAAGTATTATAAAAAGATGTCTGTTTGTGTTTGGAACATTCAAAAATGCATACAAAGTCTGTTCTTACAATTTGGTTATCTTTAACTCTTTTCAGAGGGGAAATTACAAATGGCTCTAAGTTTGATAAATGGACCACATCTCCTGCTGAAGTCCCAGTTGTATATTGTATATATTCTGGAAACTGTCATCTCATATATCTTTTTTTTAAAAAGAATCATGTGTTTAAGGAATGCCTCTCACTCGGTACAGATGTAAACAGGTTGCTCTTGCAACAAGAAAACATACCTCAAGGAGATGTCTTTGGTAGGTCTGGACACCTGAATGTGCCATCTGAGACAGAACATCCAAATATCCATCAACACTGGTGCTTCTTGGAAACAGAAGAAGAAAGAAATGGGGGAATTTCCTTCACAAAGGTGCATATGATGTAAACAGTCCTTTACCATGCTCTAACCCTACATAGTACAAGAAAATTCAATTAGTGTCATTTCTGCCTGGTTCTCTTTTAGCTGCAGATTGCAGGCTCTGGGGCATAGCAAAAGACATTCCCACCACATTTTACCTCTACTTGGATATAATGTTTTCACACTAAAAAGTATGGAAAGAAATGTGAGGGATTCCCCTTTTCTAACAGGAAAAGTGATTTGTGTTATGTACTTTATCTGTGCAGGTCAACTTCCCTAGAGTGTTCTTGTTGTCTGTATTGATTTTCTGAGAGACGTCTCTTGGGGTCAAGCTAAGTAAGACAGTAGCTCAGTTCTTCATGTTTTCCTTCCTTTTAGAAGGAAAAAAATTGTTCTGCACAGCCTGACAAGTGGTGACGTGCAATAAAGTCTCCAGACTAGGTTCCTTCCTATACCGATGCTCTAGAATTGTTTGTCTCTTTGAGTATATCTTTCCTGTTGTTTCTTAGGGGAGGGGAAAACTGACAATACTTGGTGCAAAGATCAAGCCAGCCTCTTTTTCCTTATGGTGCAGGAAGTGCTTGGTGGCTATTGTGGAGCTAGAAATAACAGAAATCAATTTCCTCAAAGCTATAATCTAGTGCCAAGAATAGAAGCTTCTTCAGATGATGGATGACTATTTTCAACAGTGATGGATGACTATTTTCAGACATAGTTGTGTCTTCCAACAGCATCAAAGCTGCTGCATTTTAGACAAATAGATATTGGGAATCATGGTTTTCTACACTTCCATTTAAAAAATGGAGTATTTTTACAACAGTGGTTTCAAACCATCCTCCAAAACCAAAAAAGTGATTGGGTGTTGCCATAGGGATATCAGTTTGAGGGGCTCCCTCTCCATGGCCACTCAGACACACTACACTTCTTATCCTGGGGAGGATGAACCCAAGAAAGAGTAAATTACAATGGTGAATATAAGACCCTACCTGGCAATGTATTCTTCCAACATGCCATGCCAATCTATTTTAGATTTGATAGTGCTCCAGGGAGTTCATTGCAAGATGCCCCTTCACACACTAAAATATCAAAATCTGCAGCAGCAGGTCAAGGTAAGACCTGGGGTTTAGTGCCACAAACCATCTAAGCCAAGAATCCAGACAGTTGCTTGAAAGGGTTTTTATATTTTATTTAAAGGGAGGAGGTTAAGGTACAAAAAACAAAAATTTCCAGTCAGTTATCAAAGGGAAAAAAGTTTCCCAAAATAATAGAGCAACTTGCAGAGGCAGGATTTTGACCAATCAAGAGAAATTCACCAGGATATAACAAAACTGGCTACCCTATTTAATACTCACACCTTAGCAGAGAGAGAAATTAGTTCTGGGGCATGCACAATGTGTAACTTTTCCTGATACATGGGGAAAAAACCCACAAACAGACAGCAGATGAGCCAGCATGAGGCTGAGCTCTCTAATAAACTTTCTAACTCCTTTATATATCTTAAAGGGACCATTCTGTTAACATGTTGGATACACTTCAGTTGTTCAGTAAGATAAGCATCCTCTTCTTCTATGTATTTTGGGAAGGGAGTAAACTGGCTATTAAAGTTAAAAGATAAGAAGCATTAGACCTCTTTGGGATTGTTTTAACACTCTTTTTACACAGAAGATGAATTTGCTTTCATGACTTCTTCAGATAGGAGATAAACTGAAGGTCTTATTTCCCTTTAATAAGCAGGTACAGATGGGTAGCACATACAAAGGAATTTAAAGTTCCTCTCTATAGTTGTTTTCTTCACTGAAGCCATGGTCCTTTAGGAATGTACATACTCAGGCCTACAATGACAGTTAACACAAAGCTGTGGAGCTAAAGATTTACAGTTTTTCTCTATGACACTTCCAGAACTACCATATTTGCTGGCGTATAAGACCCACCCACCCCCTTAAAATACACTTGGAAAATGGGAATCCATCTATACCATATATAGTTGCCGATAGCGGGCTACTTTGGTAATAACGGGGTGTATCTTATACTCCGATGTCTCTTATACTCCAGCAAACACGGAGGTTGGAATAGAAAAGTAACATGTTGAAGCTAATACAGTACATCTAAAAAGGGTGAGAAGAAGTAGCCCACCCATGGTGTCAGTTCTTTTATATCTGGAATGTTTTCAGTGCAGTAAATAAATCACCACAGCTGGTTTCATTGCTGATTACAGATAAAATTGGCTGTCCATTTTCTAACCTGTGCTAAGAGCAGAAGTATAATCCTTCAAAGTCCATAACTGACTGTGACACAGCCTCCATTAACAATTCATGTACCTATTTTCCCTTGTTTCACTGTCTTACTAAGCATGTGATCACATAAATCAGACACCATTGTTCAATCATAAGCCACATCTGTTGATAGAGACCTATCTGGTACACTAAGTTCCAACTGCTAGCTTCCAGCCTCTGCCCTTCGAACTCCTAGAGACTAAGGAGAATACTTGACAGAGATGGGGGAAAGTCATTTAGTATCAGTGGGTCAAAGGAATCAGGTAAAAGTGAGTTGCCCCAAATCCTGAATTGGACTTTGATTACTGCGTTTCATGTATATTTGCAGGCAGGAAACAGAGAAAACAGAATATTGAGGGTAACCCAATTGAAGAGAGCGAGTGTCTAAGGCCTGGAACCACAGTTGCTAAATGACTGTTGTAAGCAGCAGCAGTATATTTCTCACATCTGCTGAATCAGTCTCATAACTTTCCAAAAGGATATTTAAGCAGAAAAAAGATGTCTCTCGTAAAATATTTAAAGTTACACAAGCATAAATAAATTAGTCTCCAACTTGGGAAGACATTATGGTAGACAACATTTTTCAACAACACAAGACTCACATTCTTCTCAGTTACTCTTTAAATCTGATTACTGAATGGTAGACATTTAGCTGTAATTAGTTATACTAAAATCTGCAATTATTTAGGTTAAGAGGGTAGCCCAGAGAAGAAGAGACAGCTATTTTGACATAATTTTGGCATAGCACACAGAACATTTATTATTATTCTTAAGCGTAAGATGAAAAGCATATTAAAGGTAGCATATACATTTAAGGTTTAACTATGATCAAGAGTCTAGCCAGTCTTTTTGATTAATTCCATCATTTTCAAGGCTATTGTCAGCTCCGGAATTTCATGATGGGCTTTCACAAAAGAGCACACTTCCTAGTTCATAGTCAGTGTGCATGCTTTTGGAAAGCTCTCAATAGGAACAGATTTCCAGCATACAAAATGATGTTTCATATTGTATATTCATTAAGTCTCTCAGGGGATTCTTCACTCACAAAGTGGATATCTCATGTGATTCATGAAAGTGTACATTAAAATGTAGCTGTTAGCCATGATGTTTTTGTCATTCTTATTTATTTATTTGTTTATTTATTTATTTCTTGTTTCTTGTCTGATATTCAAAATAGAAGATGAATATGTTCCTTTATTAAAACATCAATATAATACTTCCAATCAGAGCTGTACAACCAAATCTCAAATTCTGACCAAAGCAAGGTAATTCAGACTGATTCAGGCTTGGCTAGAAGCAGATCTGTGTCTCTGAAATGTTGCAAAGCAACATCATAAAAGGAAAATGCCATGTGAGAGGGAGAGGCAGTAGACCTAACTCACCAACAGCTCCAGCTTTCAAATTTGGACAGGAATCTCATCAGCATTTTCCAATCCAAGGAAGGATTGAACAAAGCTAGTGGAGCTACCGGTACATATTCATCCCCTCAAGCTGCTATTTATTTATTTATTTATTTATTTACTTTGGTTTAACTCTTTGTAGCACATCACTGAAAAGCCCCCTATGAGTCTTTATCTGAAAAATTTGTTCTAACCCTAATTTGTTCCTTTGGTATTAATTTGTATATTGAGTAGCTCTATCCTTCTCGTTCATAGTAGTAAAGGTAAAGGTTAAGGTTTCCCTAGAGTCATAGTAGTAAGTAAAGGTAAAGGTTTCCCTTGCTCGAAAGCCAGTCGTATCTGACTCTAGGAGTCAGTGCTCATCTCTGTTTCTAAGCCGAAGAGCCAGCGTTGTCTGTTTCTGCAGATGTTTCCATGGTCATGTGGCAGGCATGACTAGACACCAGAGCTCATGGAACGCTGTTACCTTCCCACCGAAGTGGTCCCTATTTATCTACTTGCAAATTCTTGCTTTCGAACTGCTAGGTTGGCAGGAGTCATAGTAGTACTGAGCCAATAATCCCCCATCTAGTAACTGTGCATTTATTACTTTTTTCCTCCAAGGTATAGAACCTGAAAAGTAACATCTTAATACTGTAAATTGGTATAGCTCACATGATAACTTCCTCCAAATGTAGTTAACCTTTGTCACTAGTAAAATCTGTGACAGAACTTTAGTAGTAATATTCTCTGCAGTTCAACAGTTGCATTTTCCTTGGCCATTTATGCTCCTACAGAAGAAATATCTTCCCCTTTTAAAGAAATACATGTTAGTAAGCTGTGAAACTCCTCCAAGTACTGTACTGTATATCAAAAAGTCAGCTCTCCATGTCGTTCTGCTTCTTTCAGGCATATTCTCCAAGACTGCTGTCGTCAACTTGACAAAATATTAGTTCTTTTTAACTCATAAATTTCTAACTTGTCTCTTTTTGCATTAACATATGTTAATGTTTTCAGTAGTAAGTCACAACTAGAGTAGGGGCACTGAATCAATTTGGATTTACCAAGTCAACTTCTCAGTATGTTCTACTGAGTCAACAGGTCTACTCTAGTTGTGGCTCACTACTGGATTTAAGACAGTGTGTCTCAAAGAGCAATGCTTGGCTTGACACAGCTAAACTTCAGTGCATGAGTAGGACACCTTTTCTACTACTAGAGAACACAGTTTCTTTGCACAGAAATTGATCAATGGATTTCACTAAAGTAGCCCAGGCTTTAGTTGAAGAGTTAAACTATACATTACATGAAGTCTGTGGTGTCTAGCTATCTTATTCTTCTTTCATGTCCAGATCAAATTTTGGACTGCCAAAATGGAGGGCCTTTCTTGACTTTGTTGTTGGCCAAACTTAAGTCCTCATCAGTACATGTTTCTGACAGTAATTGGCAGACCAGTAAATGAGTCAGATTCTGTATCTCTCCACATTCACACAGTGTGTTGTTGTCTGCCAGCAGTACCCACTTGAACATGCTAGTTTTGCATTTAGGGACTCCAACTCTCAACCTGTTAAGGGTCCTCCAAGTAACATAGGGAAGGTTGAGTTCTTCATCCATGTTATTCTTTGTCCAGTGAGCTCCTTCTTCCACCTTCTAATTTGGTTTTACTCTTGCGTACCCTCAAGAGTATTTCTTCTTGCCATAAAGCTTTTCCTAGATCTGAGCCAGTGGACTTGAAGCACATATCTATTTATAGGATGTTGAGGGTCATTTTCTTAGGTCTCTCAGCATTCACTTGAGTTCCTCACCCATATCCTCCTTTAATGTTCTTCTTTGTCCAGGGAGCTCCTTCCTTAATCTTCATTTTGCTTTTGCGTACCCTCAAGAATGTTTGTTCTTCCCATAAAGCTTTTTCTGGATTTGAGCTGACAGACTTGAGGCTCATATCCATTCAGAGGATGTCGAGGATCATTCACTTGCTTAGTTCTCTCAGCTTCCACTACTACTTCTCTCCTTATTTTAGGTGGATCGATACCAACAAGAGGATGTATTTTCTCAACTGGTGTAGGTTTGAGGCATCCTGTCACTATATGCATGGCTTCATTAACAGCAATGTCAACTTGTTTCGCATGTGCAGCATACTTTGCCATGGAGACAGTCAGGACAAAAACTGGTGTACACAGTGTGGATGGTTGAGTTCACCATTTATATTTTGTGAGTTTGCTGATGATGTCGTTCCTCATACTAACTTCAGTTTTGGTATTTAGGCAGTGCTGTGTAAAAGAGAGTGCCCTGTCAACCATCACGCTGAGGTATTTCAGTGTTGAAGAATGATGTAATGCTGCTGACCTGTTATATTTCTGATTGTTAATGGGCTATGAAATGTTCCAAGCCTCTCTAACAAAATACTGTATCTGGGAAATCTACATTATGATAGGAAGCTTGGACTATAGTTTAGAGACGGAACTTTTGCCAATCAATCAATCAATCAATCACCAATACCTGCACATGAAATTCAATTTGCATCAAAAACCTAGATGAAATAACACAACAAAATGTGATGGCAGAACAATGTAGACACTATACCAATAGTTCATCATTGCTGACTGAACTACTGTAATCTCCTGTTCTTACCTTACATTGCTTACATAAATCTGAAGCCAAAATGAATGACATGACTTCAGTACTTGGTATTATGGAAAGCTCAGACGGAATTAATTTTTTGGCAGGTAGCGCTTTTACAGTGATGAAATGTTTCACTTTTAGACACTTTCAAAAGTGGTTTTCATTTTCAAATAATCCAGGATGAAGTATCACCTCTGGTATTCACTGTTCCTCCTTTACACTTTTCAAATTTTCTTGACGACTTTCTTTTAAGTGCTTGTGAATGAATTAATTAGTTAATGCCATGCAATGCTTTGAAGACATCAGCCATCACAAAATGCTAAGTATTAACTTCTGGGTATTGAGGAAAAGTTGCCTTAAGCCTGATTTGCCATGACTAATTTGCAGATTATTTAACAAAACTTAATTTTGCAAAGCAATATGGTCTGGAAAGACTTCGGTGTGATCTAATCCACCCACTGAAGTAAAATGCTCCATAGCCTCAATTTTCTACAGATGTTTCCATGACCATGTGATAGACATGACTAGATGCCAGAGCACACAGAACATTGTTTCCTATTATCTACTTGTAATTTGTTGCTTCCAAACTGCTAGGTTGGCAGGAGCTGGGACAAATGACAGGAGCTCACTCCACCGTGCAGCACTCGAGTCTTGACCTGCTGACCTGCCAACCTTCCAATCATCAAGTTCAGCCTCTTAACCACTAAGCCACTGAATCCCTCTCTGGGATCTTCTAGTAGTGTGTAGTTGTACAGGAGAGAAATTTCTGTCAGAATGTGTGTGAGAGAGACATATGTATTCTTAAATTTACATTTTTAAAAGCTAGGAAATTGGATTCATCAAAAATAAAAATGACAGGGGTACGTACATATCCATGATTCAAAATGCCAGGAAAGGCCCAATGTTGCTGCACGATATTTTGCCCACTTCACCAACAGAGGGGAAAAAAGAATACCAAACTTTACACCACAAAAGGCAGCTTGAATAGGAAGACAGATGAGTGCCAAGGCCTTGAAACTGCTGACTGATATAAAGTAAAGTCTGTTAGTGGTTTTGCCTTTAAGATGGAGCCCCATGTTATCATTTGAATGTAATACTGCAAGGCTACAAAGAAGGACTGGGTGGGAGTAGTGGGTGGGTGTGAATGCAAGGTAAATGGAAATAGGAATGAGAGTGTTTGAGACAAGGCGAGATAGAGCAGGAATTCTCAGCCTACAGCCTGTGGGCCAGTCCCAGCCCGCAGCACCATTTAATGTGGCCTGCGTCGCTACCACCAGAAGTGGAAGCAGACGCATTTATGACAGCCATAAATGTGCCTGTGGCTGCCATAAATGCATTTACAACAGCCAGGGACACATTTTACAGCACCATTTATGGTGGGGGAACCAGAGTCCAGCCTGCTCAGCTGTCTAAGGACACATGGTCTGGCCCACGGCTTAAAAGGGTTGAGAACCCCTGGGACAGAAGATTACCTCTACCCTGGAGGGTGCGCACCACTTCTATGTTACTGGTGACAGTTTGGCCACACCAGCTATGATTCATGCCAAAACACACCTCTATGGGCACCCACATGCAGGACAATTAAGCAGGACCTTTTACAGGAGCCTCTCTTGCTGCTATTAGTGCAGCTTCATCTCATCTCATATTTCCTATCATATTAGATTGAAGTGTGTGTCATTTAGATCTCCAAGCAACAAACAAAACGTGGCATTTCCAAATGAGAGCAGCACCAGCAATAAACACCCTGTGAAGTTTCCCTCAATGACAGGTCCTACAGCTGATCAATATTCCATCGTGTTTGATAGCAGCTACCTACCCACATCTGTCACTGGGTGAAAAACCTCTCACTATGCAGGCCAAAAGGAGCCAGAGAATTAATATGCCTGAGGAGAACATGATTTTAAATTCACTATGAACTGGCATTTGCATACCACAAGTCTTGGCGGGGCCCTGGGACTGGGTCTGATTATCCAGTTAAATCCTGTGCAGAACAACAAGGTCATTAATGCATTTCATACAGGTATCAAACCTAATTATTGAGGGAAATTTTCATTAACATGCTAAATGTCACATTTCTATTCATGCTGCATGGCTTACGGCTTTTTAACACAAGAAAGCTGCCCTTAAATGGCTGCCAAGGTAAACATCAAAAAGCATCAACCATTTGAGATCATAATATTCCCAAATTTCCCCATGTGCAGGTTTTGGATAATGAGTTGTTGTAACATAGATTTATGATACCATTGTACAGACTAGTCAGAATTAAATCTAATTGATTTGAGCAGGATTTACTCCAATGTAGGTAGCTAGGTAAGTAAGTAAGTAAGTAAGTAAGTAAGTAAGTAAGTAAGTAAGTAAGTAAGTAAGTAAGTAAGTAAGTAAGTGGAAGGCAGGCAGGAGGTCAGCAGTTCAGTTCCCAGGTACTGCAGGACGGAATGAGCTCCCGTCTTTGTCCCAGCTCCTGCCAACCTAGCAGTTCGAAAGCAAGAAATTGCAAGTAGATAAATAGGGACCACTTTGGTGGGAAGGTAAACAGTGTTCCCTGTGCTCCATTGTCTAGTCATGCATGCCACATGACCACAGAAATGTCTGCAGAAGCAGACAGTGCTGGCTCTTTGGCTTTGAAATAGAGAGAAGCACTGAACCCTAGAGTTGGATACGATTGGTTTTCGAGCAAGGGAAACCTTTACCTTTAAGTAAGTAAGTAACCACATCCCCAACACCCCGATAAGAGAACAAAGAGGAATCAATGAAGCTGTTGCTGAATATCACAAACTGAAATTGCTCTGGGCTGGCCACATCTCTCAAATTACAGGTGAGCATTGGACAGCTGCAGTCACTGAGTGGTATCCCACACCAATCATGAAAAGTTTTGGTTGAACTTGGAGAAGAAGAGCACGGCAGTGAAACAAATGGAAAATGAATTGCAACCACCAGGAACTTATTCCTTGATAGTCTGTTCAATCAAGGAGAGTGAGCATAAGATTGGCACTTTAGAGGTGCCCCTTCACTTCCATTGAAAACAGGCTCAGTACTGTACAGTACTTTGAAAAGTACTCTAATTTAGACTGATGCACATAGAGTATCTGTTCAGAATAAAACAAAAAATGGAAACAAGATATAAAACTATGCAGAAGAGATGGAAGGATGATAGATTTCTTAAAAGAAGAATCTTTTTGCTACAAAGCTACAATTTTAGAAATTAAAGCTGCTCTCAAAGTTCTTGAAGAAAGAAATCACCAACAACAGTTGTGAGGTCAAAAGAGACTGAACATATGAAAATCCTAACAAGAATGTGCTAGCCAATATGAAAATGAAACAATGCCCCCACAAAATAGAAATTTTCCAATATATATTCCAATCTCAAAGAAAGAAGATGCCAAAGACTACGTTATTTTTGTGGATTGTGTGTCACTTAGGATTGTATGTGATTGTACATGATGGAAAGCCTATTTTTTAACTCAACTTAAAAGAGATGGTGCTGCAGAAACAGCTCTAAGCATAGACATTTGCAGTCCAGCACAATTCTAGTATTTAATGAACCATTTGCCTACTTGTAGCTTTACATATATGCATGTATTTTGTCAGTGAGTTTAACATTCAAAGGTCCTAATCTTTTATTAAAAGGAACCAAATGGAAACACAAGCTCAGTTACTTTAACTGACATTTGCATTGCCAAACATTAAATAGCTGAGGTCTATTACATTACTGTTAAAGGCTTATGCAAGCAAGAAAGAAAAGAAGAGAAAAAGATTTATTGTTATTTAATGTCACATTATATCTCTGTGAGGCAAAATAGCTAAATCTGATTTGTTAAGTAGTTTCACACTGGCATTGCTCTATTTGTACAAGGAATAGTCATCATTTTTTGTACTTGTCAAAGGGTTTGCAACACTCTTCCAGAACCATCATCTATGAAACAGAGAAGAAGTCAGAGTTCACTAATAAGAGTAAAATCCAACCAAAAATGTTTATTTTACAAGTGTTCATCTCTAATTGGATTACATGTAAAATATTCACAAGTAATTCTTTTTAATAGAACTTGAATACATTTTTGTTCAAATACAGTAATACCTCAGATAACGCTAAGACTTGGTTCCACAAGTCTTGGTGTTATCCGATTTTTAGTGTTATCCGATGCATGTTAAAATCCTATGGGATGGATCGGATAACTTTAAAACTCCATAGAGATACATTGTAACCGCACAGGCTTTAGCGGTTGTAATCCGATCCATCCCATAGGACCTTAATGTCAGTGGTGTCGCGCAGACTTCAGCCGCCTGTGGCAAAGAACAAACTCGCTCCCCCCCGCTCGCCGCCGCCGCTGCCCCCCCACAGGACCCAGGCAGAAGGTGGCCCTTTTGCTGCGCCGGCGGCCAGGCTGCCCCCTCTTTGCCTCCCGCCAGCTGTGGCTGCCCTTGCTCTGCCTCCTCTGCCACCAATTGCCTGGGTAGGGCAGGGTGAGCCCCTGACGGCTAGCTGGGTGGGTGGGTGGGTGGGTGGGCGGAGGTGAGCAGTGCACCGCGGGAGGGCTTTTCAAGCCTAGGTCGTGTAAAGGTCAACTTTGCTCGAAAGCCAGTCGTATCCGACTCTAGGGCTCAGTGCTCATCTCTGTAGCCGAAGAGCCAGCGCTGTCTGCACCTGCAGATGTTTCCGTGGTCATGTGGCAGGCATGACTAAACACCGGAGTGCACGGAACGCTGTTTACCTTCCCACCGAAGTGGTCCCTCTTTATCTACTTGCAATTTCTTGCTTTCGAACCGCTAGGTTGGCAGAAGCTGGGACAAAGATGGGAGCTCATTTATAATACTAATACATGCCCATTCTGCTCCTCTGCTTTGGGTTCAGGACCTCCGGAGAGAGAGAGGGAGAATGAGAAAGATTTCCGCCACTGTCCACCCCCTCCAACCAGAACCTTCCAGGCAGCGCGGCTGTTTCCACGGGCGGTTATCGCGGTGCACCAGGCAGCCCCCGCCAAGGCCTTCGCAGAGGGGAAAGACCCGCTGGGCTTCTTCGCAGCTTATGGCGGCGGTGACAGCAGCAGCAGCGGCCGCAGCTCCAGCAGCGGGTTGGATTCTGAGAGTGAAGGAAGGGGGTGGGGGGAGTTGGAGGCCTCGTCCCAGCAGCCGTGGAAGCGCGCGCGGGGCGCTCGTCAGGGGTAGGTGGCGGAGAGCCGCTGACGGCTAGCTGGGTGGGTGGGCGGGCAGAGGTGAGCAGCGCGTGCGCGCGTGGGGCGCTCGTCAGGGGTAGGTGGCGGAGGAGACAGAACAAGGGCAGCCGCGGCCAGCGGGAGGCAAAGAGGGGGCAGCCTGGCCGCCGGCGCAGCAAAAGGGCCGCCTTCTGCCTGGGAAGTCCTGCTCCCTAAGCCCAGGTAGAGAGAGGCCAAAGCGGTGGGGACATTTTGCCGCCCACTGAAAAGCGCTGCCTGGGGCATCCGCCCCCTTTGCCCTCCCTATGCTACGCCACTGCTTAACATTATTCGATCCAATTCTCCTCCCCAGATTACTTAATATGCGATTTTAGCGTTATCCGAGGTAAACGTTATGAGGTATTACTGTAAATGTAAATATCTCCATTGCAACCACATTTAACCTTCTTATTTAAACTAGTTATAAATGTCAAGAATGCCTCTTGATATTTTCTAAGCAGTAGCCATGCTAGTCTTGCAAGCATATCAGACAAGAATAAAAACAAAAGTAAAAATAAAACAAATAAAGACAAAAATTGTGACACCTTAAAGCCAATTGCTATACTGTATTTTTTTAACTTTTGTGGATCGAATCCACTTCTATTGTCTGAAGAAGTGGACTTGATCCACAAAAGCTAACATAATATAACAGTTGGTCTTTGGGGTACCACAAATTTCTCTCTCTCTCTCTCTCTTGTTTGTTTGTTTCTTGCTTTGCCACTTTGTTCAGTTTCTCTTACAAATTGGCTCCTCCACATATTTCTATTGTCTCTAGTCATTTTGGGTCCTTCTAGTATTTTTGTTGCACTTTTCAGTAGACCACCCTAGTATTTATATCCACACCCTTCATGGGGGACAATATTTGTTACTGGATGTACCAAGACACATTGGATTGTCCCTGTATTGCCTGTCCACACACATTCAGAATTGCTCCTTGACTTCTCACTCCCAATACAGTATTCTCCCCTTTCGCCTATCTCCTGCAGCTTCACTCCCATCTCCTTCACTCTCCACCCATCTCCCTCTTTGTCTTACCCATAAATTGGGTATGGAGACTACCCAGCAAAAATGCACCAAAAGAAATGACACACACTCACAAAGTACACAGATCTGCACAGAACAGATCCTGCACTAAAAACTGGAGCAAAGCAAATAAGAATACATCATTGCTTGGTTGCAATGTAAAATAACTTAGAGTGCAAGATGTGGGTTTTTGTCCCATTTTGACACTGTTGATGCGCGTTTCAGTGGACACCAGGATGCAGTTTCAGTAGCAGGAGAGCAAGGAAAACTGAAACACAAAGGGTGGGTGGGCTCACAGAGCATGCCATTGTAATCCAGGTACTGTATTTATGTACAGTACTTTGCTATACTCATGATACAACTCCTAATTTTGGAAGATCCACATTTAATACTAATCTCATTCCGTCTCTCATTTCACTTTCAGTGGATTTTCCTAAAGCATGAGTTCCCAACCTTTTAAAGCCAGGGGCCGAGTCACTCTCCCTTTGTCAACTTCAGGGGGCAGACAGCCATTTTGCCCTTCCTCCACCACTTGAGACTTCCGGGTGTGGTGCAGTGGGGGGGGGCACATTAAATGGCACAGTGAGCTACAGGTTGAGAATCCCTGTCCTAAGATGTTGTCTTTTCCAAACTGTCTTTCTGATAAGGCAAAAAAAAAAACCACCCCTAAAAGGATGTTGCTTGAAGGAAGATCCTGCCCACTCTTGCATTCTGTACAAGTTTCTTCACTCCATTTATCTCTGGCTGCATAAATACCAGCTGGCCCTTCTTGGGATCTCTGTCTGACTAACTCTTCCATCTTCAGCTACCCAGAAATCCCTTGCTTCCTGAAACAATTCCTCGGAAGCCTTTGGATCACATATTCTCTGTTCCCTTATTAGTCTAAGTAAAAGTATGTGTCATTGAAATTTTTGTCCCTGGGTAAGGGCTGGATTCAGGTGGTGGAAGTCCAAATGTAAGAGGAGGATTCATCTCCTTCTACAAGGTTAGAGGTAGAGCAATGGGGAGAGGCAGAGCTGGATCCAGGGTTTAGCACCCTGGAGAATGAGGAAGTGCTGAACAATGAGGAAGTGCTGTCCCCTAATTGAGGTCTGTGTTCAGTCTGAGGTAGCAAAGGATGAAGAGGATGTACCAGCCTTCTGCCCTCCATCAACTCCACTCCCCTCACCAATTCCAGGGAGACCCTGAAAACCAGAGGGACAGCCTGCCTTTACAACCATGACCCAACAGATACGTTGGGAGAGGAAGTGCCAGAAAGAGCTCCTAAGATGTTGGCAGGAGGAATTTGGGATACATGGGCATGAGTGAGCAACTGGCAATACCAACTCTCCCTGAGGTGAGTTGGTGTGTTTGAGACAATCTGGAAGGCCCAGCACCAACTACAGACTGTGGGTAGGCTGAACCAAGTGAGCAGAACTCAGGTTCAAGTTGGGGAACTAGAGAAGCCAACTCAAGTCCCTTGTGAACTAATCGGACAGAATACAGATGGTGTCCAAACTTTTATTGAATCCCATTCCCCTCTATTAATAAAACCCAGTTATATGAGGTCTAGGAGTCTCAACTTTATCAATCCCATGATTGAAGAGGTTCTACTGGCTGCCCCCCTTCCTGGGCAAGGAAAAATAAACAAAATAATTTAAACAAAATAATATAAACAGATAACAATAAGCAAATATTCCCAAGTGTGTGTGTGTGTGTGTGTGTGTGTGTGTGTGTGTGTGTGTGTGTGTGTGTGTGTGTGTGTGTGTGCGCACGCGCGTGCGTGCAGGGGTGGGTGGGTTATGATTAGATGGAGATTGTGTTTATTTGATGGTTTTGTACCTCAGATGTGATGGATTTATGCTTTGTTATATAGATTGATAGGATTTTCTTTGATGGGTTTTATGATAATTTACTTCCATGTTATAGGTTATGCTTTATTTCCTGGTTTTATTTGTTATTATTGTGATGTTTTGTAAGATTGTAAGCCACTCTGACTGGTACATGCACTAAAAGGGCAGTGTATAAATGCAAACAAACAAACAAACAATTTCCTTCTGTCTGCTTATGACTTCATTTCCTCCCCTAATCTGTTGTTCCCATGGATCTAATTTAGAGTATGACTGTACTTTTGGGGAAATGTGGTAAATGGGGTAGGTTGATTGGCAGTTTTTTCACTTATTACACAACACAAAGGGAAATGCAAAGCAACCCCTAATCCAGGAGTTCTCAACCTTTTTAAGCCAAGTCACACTCCCTCAGACAGCTTTGGGGGGCAGATGGCCATTTTTCCCTTCCTCCATCATATGGCACTTCCAGGTGTGGTGGAGGCAGTGAAATGGTGTCATGGGCCACATCTGGCCCATGGCTGCAGGTTGAGAATCCCCGCCTTAACCTATAGTTTTCCCCTCTATTTCTGGAGTGTTTGCTTTTTTAAACAATAAAATAAAATCAAAGCAGGGAATGTAACAGTCCTCCTCATGAACACTGAAAACATTTTTCGGCTAACCACATTTACATACAGAAGGTTCAAAATTTGACATGTAACGCTTCTAATGACATATGGGCACATTTTGATGTTTGAATCTGAAAGTCATATCAGATTGTGTATGCTTGTGGTGTTCCAGGAATGCTAAGGGCATATCAGACATAAAACATACTGACCTAAGATGAATACTGGGTTGTTAATATATGCTGTCAAATCACTTCTAACTTACGTCTTTTGAGGTATGTGAGATATTAAAGGAGTGATTTGCCATTTCCATGCCTACCCATCTTCATCAATTCCCATGAATGAACAGGGATTTTATCCCAGAAGTCCTGAGTCATAATCAGACACTCTATCCAATCTATCACTGTGGCTTTCACAGGATGAGAATTTAATACCTGGGAATGCATGGAGAATAAAATATAGTGCTATATCATGAATTCCACTTGTAAGTTAATATTCTGTAAAAATTTGCAGGAAATAACAAATAAGAATCTTGAGTTGATGGTTCATGACTGAAAAATGTGTGTATAGATGGGGGGTATTAAATGTTAAAGGATGTGTGAGCAAATTGTATACAGTATTTCACTCTCCATTGAATTGAATAAAAAGATATGAAACTAAATATTGTCAACCTATGGTAATATCTAATGCTGTTTGACTGCAGAAGACCCAAGCCTAAAGCTATTGATCAGTACTGTTAAATCATTCTTTTTACATGATAATAATCTGCTGTTTTATTTGTTCATGGCACTAAACCTGTGTAGTAAAAAAAATGTAGTCTGCATGTCATCTCAGTTATGAAGACCAAATGACAAGTGTGTGGGATTGTGGACAGAGACAGAGGGTGTGACTTCATAGTGAGGAACATGTAAATTAACTTTCATTCTCTACTTGTGAGGTTCTCTTCAATACAAGTGGCCACACCTGCAGAGGAACAAAAGCCTTCTAATTGACATTTTATTGCAGTTCTTTCACAGTGTCTGTAGGTGGCACAGCTCAAAGGAGCTACCTTAAGAAGGCTTTGCCATCCTCCATTACCCATTACCATTTCCTCATCTTATCTTGCCAACCTGAGAGCTTGTTAAATTGTATAAATAAACAGGAGCTGTGCCCACCCAGGAGAAGCTTTGGGGGAAAAAGAAGAAGTGTCTTGAGAGAGGCTTTGCAGAGAGAGAGAGAAGTGAGTGCTGGTGCTGTTTGGTGTGAGTGCGTGTTCTCCTCATCCTCCTTTTTGAAGCAATAGGTGAGGAGGAAGGTGCTTTGCTAAAGCACTACACTCCATGCATTCATTTAATTCAGGAGTTCTCAACCTTTTAAAGCCAGGGGCTGGGTCACACTCCCTCAGACAGCTTCAAGGGCTGGATGACCATTTTGTCCTTCCTCCACCAACATGGCAGTTCCTGGTGTAGTGGAGGTGGTGTCATGAGCTGCATCAGGCCCATGGGCCACAGGTTGAGAATCCTTGATTTAATTGGTCTTTCTGCATTGACTTGAAGATATCACATGCTTTGAAACAAAGTGAAAGAATTCCGGTTTTTTAAAAGGAGCTGGTTCTTTTGTAGGAAGGAATATCTACAGATTAGGGGTGTGGAAGTCTGTGTTGATTTGCATTTCCCATTGAATCACATAATCAATGGGAGGGGGAATACAAATCAGAGCACCCCAAACCTGTAGTATTTCCCAATTTTTTCCCATGGAGTCAGCCTCAGAGATGCGCAAATTACCTTCAAAAGTAAAAGAGGCCAGATTGCAAAACAGCACTGTCTCCTTATTTGTTTTCCCCTCTCATCTTCAGAAGATAGAAAGGGAGGGAGTCAGTGGTGGGCTCCAAAACATTTTTACTACCACACTGTGGGCATGTTATGGTGGGTGTGGCCAATTGGAAAGCCCTGCATTGCACCCGAATTAGGACTACTTTTATTTCAAAACTTGGATGGGCAGGAGCCAACCAGAATTTCTGCTACTGGTTCTGGTGAATTGGCGCAAATCTGCTGATGCCCTTCACTGGACTGTGGTGAATGACTGTAAAAAGCATTCAAAAGCAAAATAGGTGAGAAAAGTGAAGGAACTACTGCAGGTGCTAGATTTTAGGTGTTTGGGAGTTCAGGTTTTTTGTATTTTTACTACCAGCTATGGGGAAAGGTGTTTGTGGAATTTTTTGACCCAGGTGTCAAAATAATATAGCTGATGTTGGATACTCTTTATCTCGATGTGGAGTAGGTGGAGGCAGCCACCATTTGTTATGCTTTCTTAGGCAGCAAAATGTCTTCAGCCGATCAGTGATGGGATGTCAAAAATTCTAATACCACGCCATGACGTCACGGACGTCATGGGCGTGGCCAATGTCATGACGTCATGACGTCATGGGCGGAGCCAACGTCATGACGTCATGACGTTGTGGGCAAGGCCAAAAATAAAAAATAAATAAATAAACATGCACACAGACCCGTATATAACTTAAAGAAATAAAATAAAGAAATAAATAAAATAAAATTTAAATTAAAGTACAACCACCCACCGAAAACACAAATAAATCACCCACCCACCCTAAATATAAAAGCCTCACTTACCTTCCTTGGCACTGATGAACCTTCATGTGGCCCGGGGCCACCCGGCAAGGCACGCTGCCCCTGACTGCCACGGCCGCCACAGCCGCCTGCAGCCCCTGCCTGGCCACCGAACTCCCACGGGCACGTTGGTGCCTGCCCGCGCCGTCCGCCCACGCTGCGCCGTCCTAGGGACTTGGGCCAGACAAACCCCCATGCCCTGGGTAAGCGCGGCGGGGCTCGCCACCGCCGCATCATCTTCCGCCGGCCGCCAGCAGCTTCCTCGGGCATGGGGGTTTCTCGGGCCCAAGTCCCTAGGACGGCGCGGGCGGGCGGCGCGGCGCAGGCGGACGGCACGGGCGGCGCGGCGCAGGCGGACGGCGCGGGTGGCGCGGCGCAGGCGGACGGCGCGGCCAGGCACCAACGTCCCCGTGGGAGCTCGGTGGCCGGCTAGGGGAGGTGCCCTTCTCTTAGGGCTGCCGCCGCTGCTGCCGGAGCCACTCTAAAAAGAGGCGGCTCCAGCTTCGGAAGATTTTTTTTTTTTAATTGGATCCATTTGGCTCCAATTGACTGCGCATGTCCAGAAACTCAATTTGACGCATGCGCAATGCGTCAGATTGAGTTTCTGCGCATGCGCAGTCAATTGGAGCCATTTTATCTCTGATTTTAATTTTTTTTTTCCTTTCGGTCAGGCGTCCGGAACCGGACGCCCCAAAAGTGGACTTCCCCTCACGGAGAACCCTCCGGGATTCATCTTACCGGTTCCAGAGATCCGTCTAGAACCGGTGACATCCCATCACTGCAGCCGATCCTACTAGATTCACAAAGTATGGATATCTACAACCTTCACATCTGTTTACAAGGGATGTTTTCAGAGCTACAGTCTGAAACGAGTTGCTGTTTAACGTGACAAAACATGGGAGGTGTTTTGAAATCCAGTGCACATTCTAGTCCACATGGGATTTACATTCAATTTGCAGACAGGTTGCAAAAATCAGTTATGAATCACAAAATTGATCCATGTGCTTGAAAAAAGCTTTGAATTTTGTATATTTTAGGCAGCCTGAAAGATCTAAAATATATGTTCTGGTCTGTTTTAAAAACAGCCAGGTTGTCTGAAAGCCAATTATTGTCTTGCAAAGTACTTTGTCAGTGTGCATACAAACAACCTGAACCCAGAGATAAATGGAGTGAAGAAACTTGTACAGAATGCAAGAGTGGGCAGGATCTTCCTTCAAGCAACATACTTTTAAGGGTTTTTTCCCCTTGACCTGTCATGACTCACAGGTTGCAACCACTAGCCTTCTGACAGGGTTATTATTATTCTTGTGTTTTTAGAAATGCAGTTTATATGAAGCTCAAAGATATCATGCTGCATTTTTTATCTACTGGAAAAGAACTGCTTCCTGGGAAATGACATCTATGCTGTGAGATCTAAAGAAATTACTATGAGTCCACTCACTGCAATCTCTCTTTGACACATGCCATGCGGAGACTTCCCTGAGTGGTATCAAGTGCAGTCTTGTTAGAACCTAGCATGAGGAAAACTCTTGGGAATCAATTAGTCTATTGTGTGTGGAGCATAGTATGCTTCTCCTACTTGATTGCTTGTTTTGCTCTATCGGTATCCGAACAACATGAAGTGATTTCCAGTGGTTGAGATGCACAATATGTTACAATAAAAGCTTGCATATATTTACCATTGATTTGCCACCTGCGCTGATATCAGAGAAGTAAATGTAGCTAGAGTATGGCATATTCAGAGGTTTTACCCTGAATATTTGTGTTATTGCCTTCTCATTGGATTTTAAAGCAAAGCAAAGGTTCTTTACCCAAAGAGGATGTCCCACATCCTGTGCAACAAAGAAACAGGAAAAGAAAAGAAACTATAGTAACTAATCCCACAGCTAAATTGACCAAATATTCTGAACTGTAAATATGGTTATATGTTACATTCCTGTCAACTGAAGTAAAGATTACTGTATATCCAGAAAGAGCTTCCATGGTTCTAGTCAGTTCATTTAGCATATATCCTAACACATTAAACAGGCTACACAAATACTTTAAGTTTTACTTAAACACTCGCACCCACTCATGGTTAATCCAGAGGGAAACAAATTTATCTGACTCAATATTATTCCTTTTTCCGTTTCCCCTCTTTTAACCAGACAGCACAAGGTGATTTGTGGTTTGAACTTTTTAGGAGCATTGTATTATTTTGCAGGGTCAAGAGTCAGAACTTACTAGAACAGTTCTTCCTATGCAGAGATCCTTTCTGAGTCAGAGACTCCCAACTAATACCCTTTAATTAGTTAACTAGCTTTTAAAAACAAACACCACCATCTCCAAGCACCTTCAAACCTCCAGGAACAAACCTGCACCAGGGAAGTGGAAATGCAATGATTCATAAGGATTCCTCCCCCAAAGGAGTGATATTTAAAGTCATGGTTTTTCTGGTGTCATGCAGATGCAAATCCCAGTAAGACCCAGTCCAATTTGGTAGGAAATGTAATCAATCAGCCATTTATGGAGGAGCTTGTTTTCATCTTCTGGAGGACACGTATGGATCGGTCCTCTCCACCTCCAAATATTCCACAAGTATTTCCAGAAAAGCTATTGGTGACTGTTATGCTTATGTATGGCAGGAAGAAAGGACAACTTCCCAGGAGCCTTAGGGTCTCAGGCCAGAGACAGCAAGCAAGATGCCTTCCCTTCACTTTCACAGCCGAAAGGGAATCTGATAGTAGCAGCAATTCTTTTGGCAAAGGCAAGAGAACCAAGCTGCAAACACTGAACATCTAACAATGTTTGGGTAGGAATACAGGTAAAGCAAAACAAATAATGCTCATGATCAAACACACTTTGGTCACCTCCAGACTTGATTACTGTAATGCACTCTACATGGGGCTGCCCTTGGTGAACATTTGGAGGCTTCAACTGGTCCAGAATGCGGCTGCCCAGGTCACGATGGGGTGCGGGCATTATGCTCATGCCTCACCATTTCTGCAGGAGCTGCACTGGTTGCCATTCAAGGTGCTGGTCATTACCTTTAAAGCCCTATATGGTAGTGGACCAGGATACTTAGGAGACCGCATCACCCTAAGGACATCTGTCCATCTCACCAGAGCGGACCGGAGAGGCTCTCTGGTTGTACCATCGGCTAGAGAGGCGTACCTTCTCCATGTCTGCTCCGGCCCTATGGAACCTCCTGCCAAGTGAGTTGCATCTCCAGACAGAGCTGCTGCCCTTTAGGAAGGGGATTAAGATCTGGCTGTGTGGGGTATGGGCCAGATGGTTGCCTCAGTTTGTTGGCTCATCTAACCCTTCCCTCTCTGTGTGTTTAATCTCTTTTAATTTTTGTAACTTTTAAATCCTGTTTAATACTGTTTTTATACCATGTTTTTACTGTGTTTTAAGTGTTTTAAAAGTTTGTTAGCTGCCCTGGGTCTTTGTGAGGAGGGCGGCATAAAAGTTTGATTAAATAAATAAATAAATAAATAAATAAATAAATAAATAAATAAATAAATAAATAATGACAAAAGGCAATGGCATGGAATATGACAAGAACACAAATGTGACAGTTAAACTAGAAGATGCAGACAGCACATGTATTCCTTGCTTGACCTAACTTGGAGTCATTATTCAGCGAGGAGTCCTTATCCATGATGACATTCTGCACAACTTCGGTTAATAACAATCTGTTCTTGGCAGTGCTTCTCCATGTTGATCCAACATTTTTCTTCATAAAATATTCCCATCTGCGAGGTGGTTTTCCCCTAGGTCAGGGGTTCCCAACCTTTTCCTGCCCCCCTCAGTCAGCTGAGGGACTAGTCACATGGTTCTTCTCACCGCTGGCGGCAGCGGCAGTGCATGAATTTGTGCTGCATTTCTGGGCATTCTTCCCACCTCCACTGCTTCCTTTGGAGGAGGGAGCAAGGGAGGAATATTTTTTAGCCATTTTTGAACTTCTTGCCACATTTTTGCAGCATTTCAGTGAAAAAACACAGCGATTTTGGCACTTCCAGTGATGTTGAGGCACTTCTGGTGTCAGCAGCAATCCGCCTTGGGGGCTGGTGAATTCGGCCCAGAAACTGGATGAACTTGGCCCAGGGGCCATAGGTTGTGAACCCTGCCCCAGGTCTTTTGCAACCTCGTGGATACCAATTCATTATTACCCACTGAAAAACATTTCTACCTCTCTAGTTAAAACTAACTGCCCAATATCATAATGAGCTTCTGTATAGCAGGAATCCCACCAGTACTGTAACATGGCTTAGATCAAAGGCTGAAATCAGTGATTTTCATCTTAGTCCATTCATATATCTCATCCCCTAAAATGCTTATTAAATTAATATGGGAATAAATATTTCTGGTTTCAAATACTTGACCCTCCAGATATATTGCACTGCAGGTCCCAGAATCCTTGACCATGCTTGCTGGTTGCATAGAGGATATAGAACAGCGGTGCCCAAACTACGTCCCATGGGCCCAATTAGGCCTGTGCATCTCATTAAACTGGCCTGGGCTGAGAACTCGGGGCCTCTCCGGACCGCCCCCCACCCGCCCCCACTGCCTTGATGTCAGCCTTGGCTCACCAAGGGGCTCTCCCAGTGCCATAGATTTTGAAACAGAGAAAGCTCCAAAAATTTCCCCAATGCAGCGATCCATGTTGCCAAAGGCTGCTGAAGCAAGGGGACCAAGCCAGAGGCTGCTTGGACCAGTGGGGACCAAGCACAATCACTGCCACGGCTGCTGCCACCGCTGCTGCTGATGTCAAAACAGTCAGAAGTGGGAGCAGCCCACCTCCAACCCCCGCAGCTGTGTATCAGGGTCGGGACCAGCCCACAGGGAAAAAAAAGTTTGGGCACCACTTATATAGAAGAACAAAGATTTAGAACCACTGCTTTGCATATTATGAGTAATACCACAAATATCTTCCTAAAATTAGAATATCAGTAATCCATCTTTTGGAACACTGATCCTAAAATTCCCTAAGGAACATAACAAATTTACAAAAAAAATCTGAAAGCACTGTATTTTGCTTTTCATTACTGAAATGGGTGGTGAGGGATCAGACAATTTGTAATTGCTTCTCAATTGGTTGCACAGATATAAAAGCTGAAATAAATAAATTACTTCCTCTGATATCACAATTAGCTTAATACTTCCAAATACATCTTTTTCCTAGGGGAACACTAGTCAATGAAGTTACATGGTAGCTAGTAAAGCAGGGTAAAATAACCAAGGAGAGGAGGCAGAATCCTCATACAGAATAATCTCCTAATTAAATTTGCTCTTTTGTAAGCTTTAACAAATTAAGTTCTTTTTTTATTATCACTTAAATAGGCAAAATGATGCCACATTATGATTAACTTTGTCACCAACTATAGCAGGGAGTAGGGGAGAAATAAGCTCTATTTCTTTGCAACTATTTAAGCTTATTAGTAGCTGAAATCCAACAGCATGCAGAAGCCATACTTTTTTTCAGCTTTGACAGACATTAACTCAATTATATTGTTGGTTTTTTTAAAAAAAACTTGTAACATCAGTCAGTATTACTGGGTTTTATCCAAGAATATCTAGTCCATGGGTTCCAACCTTTTTACACCAAGGGCCAGACCATGCCCCCTTCCAGACAGCTGAGCGGGCCGGACTGGTAGTTTCCCCCACCATAAATGCTGCTGTAAAACACATCCGTGGCTGTTGTAAACTCATTTATGGCAGCTGTGGTTGCATTTATGGCTGTTGTAAATGCATTTACAACAGCTGTGGGTGCATTTTCATGCATCCGCTGTAAATGCATCTGCTTCCGGTGCGGTGGCAGTGGCAACACAGGCCATATTAAATGGTGCCGTGGGCCATAGTTTGGGAACCCCTGGCCTAGTCTGTTGACAGAAAGATATTTAATCTAAGTAGCAAAGCTATCCATTAGTAGAAATGGGGGTGGGGGTATGTGAATTTGGCTGATCTTATTTTCACAGCTTCCAGTAGCAATCAAACTCTGCTCCAAAGAATTAGGAGATGCTATGGAACAATATAGGAGGTAATATAGGAGTGGGGGGGGGGTTGCAATTAAAAATAATAATTGCTTCCTCGCTCATTTTTAAACTCATGGAAGTCTCCATTGAGTTAAAATGCCTATCTTTTCCTGGGGGATTCAATTAGATGCAATCTATTACTCACACAAGATGCTTGGAGTGGTGGAGTGACTAGAGTAACAGACTAGGACTCAGGAGACATGAGTTCAATTCCTCGCTTAGCCATGGAAACTCACTGGGGGTGTAGAACTGCTAAAACCACTCCTTAACTATCTCACTTATCTTGAAAGGGCTATTAGGGTCACTATAAGTCAGTTCCAATTTGACAGTATCTAACAACATTATCGACAAATCAAAAAAATATGATTGTCTGAGGCCCCCTAGTGAACATAGGGCAGAAATGATTCAAAGATTATTTTCTGTCTCTTTGTGACAACTGTATTGTCCTCATCTCCAGACATAATATTTCTCAGAGGAAAACTGCCAGCCCTCACTTTTCAGCAACGGCAACCCATAATCCATACATGTGGAGATCCAGGTTCATGGTTTGTAACTGTAGAGGAAAACAGGCTCAACTTCCAGAGGTTAAGCATTCATGTTAAGCAGCCAGCAAATACGTGTAATTGCTATTAATGGCTACTAGTACTACTAGAAGTAAGTAATAGTGCAACTACTTCTGACACTGGAAACTAGATTAGTGACTGCTAGGCATGAGATTCCAGAGATTAGGCATGTGCCTGTATTTGGACAAATGGCTAACAATGGACTGAATCAGAGTATTAGTAAAGGAACCCTTGTGGTGCAGTAGTTAAGTTGTAGTACTAAAGGCAAAACTCTGCTCACAAACTGAGTTTGATCCCAACAGGCAAGGTTGATGTAGCCTTCCATCCTTTGGAGTTTGCTAAAACAAGTAACCATGTGTTGGGGACAAAACCCTAATTACTTTGGGAACCACCTAGAGAGTGCTCTAAGCACTACAGGGCAGTGTAACTACTATTGTAATTGCTATTGCTATTCTGGGGGAGCGAGACCTGCTGGTTGTCCACACTCTCCTCTTTGGAAACTTCATGTTCTACCCCATATTTTTGGGTTAGATAGTTTTTAACCAGAGACACACAGCAATATGAACCGAGGAAATGAAAATAAAGAAAGAACAGCTGACATTAAACTAGAAAGCAAGTGGTCCGAATTCTTTGATATAAGCCAAGATCAGTGGTGGGTTGTTGCCGGTTCGCACCGGTTCACAAGAACCGGTGGTAACAATCCCAGGTAGTTCTCCGGGGGGGGGTAGAACCCCCCCGGGATTGGGGTTTTTTTTAGGCGTCCAGTTCGGATGCCTCACCGACAGCCCAAATTTTTTAAAATTTGGAGCCAAAATGGCTGACGGGAACTGTGCATGCATCAAACCTCCATTTGACGCATGTGCACTAAAAAATAGACTTGTGCATGCGTCAAATGGAGGTTTGACGCATGTGCAGTTCCCGGCAGCCATTTTGGCTGTCCAGAAAGGGTGCAGGCAGCACCTGAAGATATGACAGCGGCACTTTCCTCGCTAGGCCACGCCGCGCCGCCAAGCTGCCAAGCCGTTTTGCTGTTGCTGCGGTTTGCCGCCGCAGCACTGCTGTTGCTTGCTGCTCCCCGAAGACCCAGGGTTAGTGACGGGTTTGTGTTGTGGGTGGGTGGGTGGGTGGCTGTGTTGAGGTGTGTGTGTGTGTATTTATTTTTATTTTACTTTTAGTTTTAATTTTACTTTTTAATTTTTTACATTGGCTCCACCCACAATGTCATGATGTCATAATGTTGGCTCCGCCCATGACATCATGATGTCATGATGTTGGTTCTGCCCACAACATCGGCTCCGCCCATGGTTGGGTAGTTAAAAATTTGACAGCCCACCACTGCCCAACATGTCCTCTGGATACTCCAACCACTGAGGTCACTTGTGGCCTATATACACCCTAGTGGCTATTCTGTACAGGTGGAAAAGGACAATATGCTTACCTGTCATAGCTGTTTTTAGCTATGTTAGTTTTTTGAACAGCTTACTGTTCAGTATTGCATGCGTGTGAGATACTGTGGGTGAACACCTATATTCTTTTTGTATGGATTTTGATTGGATGAATTAGAATCTCTATGCTACTAACTTTCTTCTTCTCCCCTTAATTCTCTCCCCCCCCCTTCTCTGTGACAGTGCAAACTCCACTGCTGGCCTTGTGGCAATTATCAGAAAGGTACCTATAGACAGAGGTAAAATCCTGCTGTCTACCATGTCCTTGAATCTTACTGTGCTTTTCAGCTCCCACCCACATGCTATGTCATAAACATCTGTGTTTGGCCAATTCGCAGGAGTGGTTTTTTTAATGGATATTTGTAAACACAAATGCCATCACAAAAACTGGGTTCGAGCATCACTAAAAGATCATAGGTTAGGTTAGGCACCTGTAGGTGGTGGTGGTGGTATTATTATTATTATTATTATTATTATTATTATTATTATTATTATTATTATTATTATTATTATTATTATTATTATTATTATTATTATTATTATTATTATTATTATTATTATTATTATTATATCCCACCCCACTCATTAAGTGTGACTCTTGGTGGCTTACAAACATATCCTCAACACAATACCTGTATAAAGCATTCAATCAACACGATATACATCAATACAATAAGAATAAAGTATCATAAAACACACTAAAATAGCACATGGCACATAGCAATACTGTATCACATAGCAATTAAATAACAGTAATTAAGTAACAAGTGTCCTTGCCGCTCAAATGTCCTCAATGAGGCCACTACCACATTGGCAGCTCTTATGGGCATCTGACTCCGTCTGGTGGCAAGGGCACGGAGGAAGGATTGGCACTGGCGGGGCCGCAGCACTGCCTTTTTAACCCGTGGGGACCAAGCAGCTGAGTTGAATCTTCTCTCCGGCCAGGCCAGGGGGCATCCTGGCGTTATGCCGCCAGCCCCAGCACAGGTGTTTCTGCTCTCCATGGTCTGAAACCGGGTGAGAGAGAGCGCCAAAATCCCAGGGGGGAGGGGCAGGGTCTTCTTATGCTGCCAGCTCTGGCTCAGGTGTTTCTGCTGTCCCCAGTCTGGAGCCAGGTAAGAGCGAGCACCAAAGTGTGGTGGGAGCGGCGGCAGGGTCTCCTTATGCCGCCAGCCCTGGTGCAGGTGTTTCTGCTCTCTCCAGTCTGGAGCTGGTCTTTATTTGAGCACAGACTGGGCTTAGAAGCACTGTACATCCTTAATGGAGGAATAGATTCTCTTTAGTATCAGTATGCCTCATGTCCGTTTCTGGGGATGACAAATATGCTCATACACTTATGTGTCACTTGTGGGCTTTCCATGAGCAATGATTGGCCACTTTGGGAAACAGAAAGGTGGGCTCTAGAAAGGCCTGTGGTATGAATGGGGCCTCTTTTTATAAATGAGCCTAAGATTTAGACTTTATTCTGAATTTCAGTCACGGAATCAGTTCTTTTGCATCATTATGACATGTGTGATTACCTGTGTCAGGATGAGAGGGAGGTAATGATGGGCACACAAGCAAGCCACAGATTACGGTTAAAGGTGCTGCCTTTCAAGGAAGTTTGAAGTTGCTAATGAGACCAGACGGTGAATGCTTCCTGACATCCTCCAGGATTGGGAGAGGGGGAGAGAGAGATAAATATATTTAAGATTTTAAAAATATTTTCTAAGTGGCATAGTGCATAAGCACTTGGACAATGCAATACTATAAATGAAATTATTTTTAAAAACGTTTTTGTTAACTTCAGTCACAGAGCTGCCTCTCATAATTGCTTATACACAATATCACTTTAAATAATTATAGGGGAAAAGTCTTAAAGATATTTATGCCCCCAGCCCCAGATCCTGGGGTGCCATATTGGTATTAAATGCAAGATTTTCAAATCTTGTATTGTCCCCTGGACTTCTTCTTCCATGTCTTGGCCAGACGTGAAACTGGCAAAATGAAGGCACCTTTTGGTGAGCTGATTCTGCAGTTTCTTTTGCTTGACCTAGTGTGAGAAAGATACTGCATCAAACTACATGTTTCCCCATTAGGATGCAGAATCAACACATAGGCCATGTGGTAATAAATCAATTTTAAAAAGTCAGCTCCCGATTTATTTCTATAGTATAGATGAGTTATTTAGGTCAAGGAACTATATCAACTTCAGTTTATAGTTTGGAATGTTTATTTGAAGAAAAATAAACAAGCAGAGATAATTTAAAAACAATCAGATATTTTTCAAATAAAACAATATACATAATTAGCTTACTGAAAATTACTCAATGAAAATTATTTGCCAATGTATTAGGTGGAGTGAAAAGGAACTCCTAGGTTACTTTTCAGAATAGCATAATATAAGGAAGAACAAATTCACTTTAATATGTATTAAAAGTTACTTTTCTGTTTTCTAGTTACTTTCAAAATTTATTATCAAAGGCTATTTTAGAGGCACTGTGACCAGAGTTCATTTTATTCCATTTTCTTAATAGTTCTATGTTGCCAGATTAAAAAAAACAGACAGTAAAGAAAAAAGAATAGGTAGCACAAGTACAGTACTACAATTAGTTCCCTTTTCAACATTATAACAAGCAGCTTTATGGGTTATTTTTCACACACTGCAATGAATATCATAGAAACAAATTATTTTCTAAAAGTAACTTACCAGACTAGGCTAGCATTCTATGCTGGCTCTAAATACACAATGTTGAATCTTAGGCAGTAGGTTTAAAATAGATGGTCTTCAACTCTGTGCAACTGCTGCTCTTACGATAGGGACGTAGACGTCAGGCTATGAAGAAACTAGTGTGCTTGTTTATATTTAAAAGGGAACGCTTTTTAAAAAATAAATAAAATGACAAGATTAATAAACAGATGGTGCTGAGCAATTCCGTTGTGTCACAAGTTATGACAGCCTAACTTGTTTCTTCTTGATGTTCTGAATCACTACATTTTGCAGACTCTTACTGCCATCCTAAGTGACTTCTTGTCATTGCACACTACCGTGTGGTCTTATAAGATTGCAATTTCCCCATGCAAGTCAAATGAGGTAAGAAGACACATTCCTGTACTATTAATAATTGTGTGAAAGAGACTTGCATTCCCAACCCTAACTCCTGTCATCTTCTCCATAACTGTAAAAGAAACAGAAGTACAGTAATACGTCAGATAATGTTTACCTCGGATAACGCTAAAATCGCATAACGTTAAGTAATCTGGGGTGGAGAATTGAATAAAGTTAAGGTCCTATGGGATGCATCAGATAACAACCGCTAAAGCCTGTGTGGTTACAATGTATCTCTATGGAGCGTTAACGTTATCCGATCCATCCCATAGGATTTTAACATGCATCGGATAACACTAAAAATCGGATAACACCAAGACTTGTGGAACCAAGTCTTAGCATTATCCAAGGTATTACTGTATTGCTTTATTGCAGGCCCCCAGACATTTTATGAAACAAGAACTACTTGTTTATATGATATTGGATTATGTTTACAATTCAAAACTACAGTGACCAACCTCTGTGTTCTCAGGGAACTTCTGTTTTTTTCATTATGGTTCTGGAACTAAAATATATATTCAGTCCTTCACCAAACTGGACTGACATAGCAGAATTACTGCTAAAGGTTTGTATGTAAAAAAAACAGAAAAGAAAGAAAAACACAATGTGGCAATACAGAATAGCTATCCAGAAGTAAACATCTGACAATTTATTTTCCCTTGTAAAACTGTGGGTGTCATTTCTTTTATCTCGTGTTGGATAAGAACATTTGACATTGCAGAAGCCCAGAGGGAACTATGTTTGAACCATGGTTTAAGAGTAATTATATGATTCTCACAACTTTTCAAGATACTACGGGCACCCACCAACAGCCAGAGGGGAAAGAGAAATCTATTGTGGATTTAGAACAATGCATTAATATTTTTTTTGTGCTGTGTTGTTTTGCTGATTGTAAGCTGTCCTGAGTCGCCATGGCAAGTGGGTGGTGATATAAATCTAAATAAATAAATAAATAAATAAATAAATAAATAAGAACTTCTAAGCCCAATTGGGAGAATAGATAAATTTGCTTTCAACTTTTACTATAAAAAAGCAAACAGAAAAGCAAAGATCAGCATGTAAACTCAACCTCTCAGATCAAGGTTTTTGAAGTCAAACTCAGTAAACAGGATCGTTTACTTTTATTGCAATTCTATTGAAATCTGTAAAGGTAAAGGATGCCCTTGCTTGAAAGCAAGTCATATCCAACTCTAGGGTTCAGTGCTCATCTCTGTTTATAGCCAAAGAGCCAGCGCTGTCTGCATTTGCAGACATTTCTGTGGACATGTGGCAGGCATGACTAGACACCTGTAGCTGACCGTAAAGTTTACTGAGATCGAGCATCTTAATGCAAAGCTAGCAGCCTGTGTCCCACAGAAGAGCCAGCCTATATAGTCATGGGCAAGATCCACAGTCCAAGAGACCCCCTAGAAGAAAGGAATAGTGAACCACTGAGTACTCCTTGTCTAGAAATCCCTGGATGCCATAAGTCATTATCAACTTTACTACCACCACCACCACCTTTTCTTCTTTCGTATCTAAGCCAGATGTGAAACTGCCAAAATGAAGGCACCTTTTGGTGAATTCATTCTGCAGTTCCTTTCACCTGACCGAGTGTGAGAAAGATTAGCTGGCAACACAAGGTTGTTGTTACTACGGTGTGCCAAATTGTGGTACAAAAATATCACAATCTTCGAGGAAGCTTTTTCTGTGTACCCCGGAAGTGTTACTGATGAGTGTGCTTAATTTGAGACAATTGCTTTTAAGTTGCATCTGCAATATTGACTGTTCCTTAAGCATGTGCAGTTGGATATAAATGTACTAGACCAAAACAAATGACATAAAAATGGGCAGAAAACTTTGAATGCAACACTTTTAATGTCTCTTTCATTCATATACTTGATTGAGAGTTCAAATAGAATCTAGCTAGTATTTTTGTTTACTGTTGTTAACCTTAGATCTTGAAGAAAGAGCACAATACTTTACAAAGTGATTAATTCATGTTTGCAGACTAGATTCCAATATTTGAGCTGCAACAAGAATCTCAGATTATCTCAATTATATAACTTTTCAGTGTATCAAGATGCAAAATGTCATCAAGAATTATTTCAATAAGAATAAAGTGAATATAAAATCCATTTCCAGACCAGATAACTGTAGTATCTATATTGATTTCCAGAAATGTGCTACAATAACTTTTTCTTAAAAACACTTCAGTGATCACTCCAAATAACAATGAAATCAAACAAACACAGAACATCATGTAAGTGTTCTGTCTATAACATGAAAATGATTGCTGTTATATTGCTCGAGGAACTAGAGCAGAGTGGTTTAAATCTACCTTCCACAGCAACATATCATTTTTGTGGCATTTTCATTGAAATATAAGTAATGTTCAAGCCACAAAAAAATGTAGCTGCACAAAGATACTAGCAGACAGGACTAATTACTTTTTAGTTCAAAATATGTCCCAATAAAAATGTTTAATAAGTAATCTTCTATATTATCCCTAAACTGAAAATTGATTTGCACAACTTTGTATATAGCCATTGTATACCGTAGTAAAGTCAACAGAAGGTCAATAAGTATCTGTCACAATTGGTGTGGCAATTCACCAGAAAGTAATGAGGCTTTGTCTTACCAATTCCACACATCATGTTTTGGAGGAAATTTTTTCTGAACATTACTGTGAAGCAGTCCTAAAACTGTTCAACAAAGGATATGATTGTACAGAAATTTTATCCCACATTTATTTGGGTTTATTTTAAGGTTTTTATACCATTTCTCTTCCTGAAATCGCTGTAGTCATTCACATAGAAATGATTATCCATATCCTAAGAATCCACATGACATCTTTCAATTGATACAGTTTTCATCTGGATTACATTCCTTCTTCATCCCCTACCCTTCATCCTTACTCCCTTTAAAAAAAGTTGACAGGTGATATAGCACAGAATTAATATGAAAAATAAAGACTCTCTTGGTTCTTTCTTTTCATTTCTCCCAGTTCTTAAAGAGCCTGGCTTTGCTAACTATAGCTCACTATGCATTCATGATAATTACCAGGGTTTTTTTTTTAAATTGCTATAGCATATCTGAAAACAAAAACAAATAAAATAAAACAAAAACACTGCAGCACTTTAAAAACTGACTCTTATATTTTTACTGTTAGCTTTCATGGATTAAGTCCACTTCTTCAGACCACGAAAGCTAACAGTAAAAATATAGCAGTCAGTCCTCCCAACTGAGCTGCGCCTACAGACAGAGCTCCTGCCCTTTCGGAGGGGCTTAAAAACCTGGCTGGCAGGGCAAGTGTGGGGATCCAGGAACGTAGGATCCCATGTAGGGTGGCTGATCTAAGGGACAGCCACCCCCTTTCTGTTTCTGTTTTTATCTTTTGCGCTGTTTTAATTCTGTTTATGAATTTTTAAGGTTTTAAAAATTAGTATTATCATGGGCCTAACCTATGATTTTAATTTATGTTGTAAGCCACCCAGACTCGGGTTTACCTGATTGGGGCGGGATAGTAAATTTGAGCAAATAATAATAATTGAAGTGCTGCAGTATTTTTGTTTTTATTTTATTTGTTTTTTGTTTTCTGGTATACAGTGATGGGATGTAACAGGTTCACACCAGTTCACCAGAACCGGTAGTAACTTTTCCCAGTGTCCCAGAGAACCAGTAGCAGCTTTTGGGGGGAATCACCTTCGGGGCTTACCTTTTCATTGTTTCCCCCACTGCGTATGCCGACAAGCACTTGGTGTGCATGAATGCCTACATGAATGCCTCCTTCCTGTCCTCCCAAGCGGGGAGGAGGAAGAGAAGCTGCTAGCCTGAAGCTCCCTATACCCTGCTCCCCAGGGTAAGTGACTCACCTTTGGATGTGGTGTGTCTTTATGTATTTTAATGTGTATTTAATACCTTTACCTATATTGACATACTACCACAGTTCCTAAAATGGCCTGGCGGCTGGCAGGCCTGGCGGCCTGGCATGGGGTTTTGAAGCAAAGTCTTGGAGTTACCTCATCAATAAGCTACACCTGTGTTGTTCCAATTGCTGTTCCAATTGGAGAACCCTTAAGGAGGTACAGCTGTTTTACATTTACACTAAGGTATATTATCCTAGAGAACTGGTTAGGCAAAGACTTAGTACCTAACTTCTTTAACTGCTGAAAAGTTGAAAAGTGCCAAAATGAAGCCATCTTGTGGTGAGTTCATTCTGTAGTTCCTTCCATCTGACCTAGTGTGAGAAAGATTAGCCAGAATAAGCTTTAAGCTCTGGTTTAAAAGCTCTGGATGATTTGTGTTTGGGTGGGTGGGCTGGGTGTTTGGGTGTATTTTAATGTATTTATTTATTTATTTATTTTATAGGTTTGTGTTGTGGGTGGGTGGGTTGGTTGAGGTGTGTGTGCTTATTTTTATTCTATTTTTTCTTTGGCCCCACCCACAATGTCATGACATTGGCTCCGCCCATGATGCCATGACATCATGATGTTAGCTCCAACCACAGTGATGACGTCATGGTGGGGTAGTAAAAATTTTGACATCCCACCACTGCTGTTATGCCTGAACCACAGACTAACACAGCTACTATTCCAAAAAATTCCTATACATGTTCTGCTCCTAAACTGCAAGTTAGCCAGTGGTCTGTCTGCAAAGGAAGAAAATGGGCAGTCCTAGTTCACTTCCTCCCCCACCCCCTCAATTTGCCTAAGCTTTAATGGAAGGAGAAAAGAGGGGAGAAACCCTTACTTCTTTCTGATTATATCAACTTCAGATACACTCCATTTCCTAAAATATACCAAAAGTCCCTTTCTTAATGCTTAGCCAGGTATGCATGCTATTCCCCCCCCCTCTTTTTTGCAAACCTCCCCTCTTCCTTTGGCAAGCAAGCCTGTGTACAGCAATGTACATGGAACTTTGCTACATGGAGTGGATAAGAAATGTGAAAGCTCTGCCCCAGTTCTTCTTCCCATTCCCTCTCAAGGCACAACTGGCCTGGGAGATTTCCTTTTTTAGGATTATATTATAATCATAATCCTACTCCTTGCAAAATAGTGACACAAAAGTGGCTATAACCATTCTTTATCCATCACATTTCTTCACATTACTGTTAATATGCATAATTACTTGGTCAAGCAGAGTAACATCAAAAAAGGACATTGACGGAAGTCCCATTGACAGTCCTGGAGTTGCAGAAATCTCTGCTCATAGATGCTAACAGTATTTCAAAGAATGCTCTTATCAAGTTTAATACTGCATATCCAGGGAGTGGATAATATAATACAGTACTGCCTTATTAGTCAATTTTCTCATCCTCTCCCAGATAAATCTGCCTCTCCTTTTCTACAGTCAGTACCCTGAATTCACCGTAAATTTCACTTTCTTCAATCCTCTTTTTTTATTCATTTTCCATCCATTCCTGTCTTCCTCTGAACTAGGCTCCCTCAGTCAAAAAGATCCTAGCCATAATTTGTCAAAAATTTCATACCTTTCAAGACATACATCAACTACCAAAAGTTCAGAAATAAAATGGGCAGAGTTTTTGCACACATTAGCTTTTATATTAACTACACAAAACAATACATAACTTGTGTGTGGGATAGCAATGTTGCTGCTAAATAAATAAATCCTATACAAATCCTAAACCCCTTCTTCTAAGATGGATTTCCCAAGCAGACTTCCTCACCACTTAATGTTCTCCAATAAAGCATGGAATTTTTTTTTGGAATAGTAGCCATGGTAGTCTGTGTTTCAAGCATGTTAGAGATTATCTGCCATTACCAGTTATAGAAACCCATATTGATTTGTAGCATGTTGGGGGCAAAATGCTAATTAACTTGTTTTTTTTTTTAATTTTTTTAAATTTTATATTTTATTAGGTATTAAAAAAATAATACAAGGATACAAAAGTACAAAAGTACAAAAATACAGAAATACATAACAAGACAATTACAGAAATATCTAGACTTATGAAGATCATGTAAAGTATTTTATGCATAACGATATTACGTGTTACATTTACCACCTTTTTAGACATAATCTTCTACACCTTCTTTTCTATTAGCCCATTAACACCACCCTCGTGCTATATACACTGTCCAGGGAGTTCTGTACCTTTACAATTTCCAAAAGTCATTCTGTTCTTGTACAGGGGGTATGCCCTTTTTTTCCTCCAAAGAATAACTTATAAAAGGTTCCCAGATCCTCCAGAAATTATTACTTTGCATTTTTCCTTTCCTACAATTTATTTCCCAAGTAAGCTTTTCATTTAACGCCAAATCCCACATTTGTATATACCAATCTTGAATATTGATTTGTTCATTACATTTCCACTTTAAAATGCTAATTAACTTGTGAACTGCCCAGAGTGCACTAAGCGCTATGGAGCAGTATATAGTGTGATTGCTTTGCTTTGCTTTACTTATCTGTTATGCTAACCAACCACTCTGTACCTCTGTACCTGGTGTATATAAATTCATGCCATGAAGTTTCACTCCTGTCTGACAAAGTGGACTTGATCCACGAAAGCTAATATTAAAATACAGCAGTTAAGTCTTTAAAGTGCTACAAAGTTTTTGTTTACTCTCTGATATGCTTAAAGCATGGAAGTAATTCATGGATGGTTATTGTTAATTAGGGGGTATTATTTTTGTTTTGTTATTTATAATTTAGTTTATTTATTCCTTTTAATTTCTTATTGTAGGTTTATTTAAATGTGTTGTTAGCTGCCCAGAGTGGGAGAATATCACAAATGGGTGGGACTGTGTTGTCCTGGTTTTCCTCATTTCTGAGGGGCAGGACCCAGTCGGTGTGGTTGGAGAAGGAGAAGTCCAGTCCTAGGCCCCTTCAATATGGGGTGCCTCAGGGTTCAGTACTCTCTCCTCTCCTATTTAATATCTACATGAAGCCGCTGGGCGAGATCATCCGTTCCCACGGGGTGAGGTATCATCAATATGCAGATGATACCCAGCTGTACATCTCAGCCCGTGGGGACCCAAGCGGTGCAGTGGAAGTCCTCTCCAGGTGTCTGGAGGCTGTGAGGGTCTGGATGGGGGACAACGGGCTACAACTGAATCCTGGTAAGACTGAGTGGGTGAGGGGTCCTGTGTTATCACAGGAGCTGCCAACTTTGGTTCTGGATGGGGCAGTCTTGCCCCAGAAGGACCCGGTGCGTAATCTGGGGGTCCTCCGACTCACGACTACTGTTCAAAGAACAGGTGGCAGCCGTGGCCAGGAGGGCTTTTGCACAACTTCGTGTAATTCGCCAGTTACGCCCCCTCCTAGACTGGGACGCCTTGCTCATGGTTACACATGCCTTGGTCACCTCCAGACTTGATTACTGTAATGCGCTGTACATGGGGCTGCCCCTGGTGACCATTCGGAGGCTGCAGCTGGTTCAGAATGCGGCAGCTCGGGTAGTGATGGGGTGTGGGCGTTATGCTCGGGCCTCACCACTGCTCCGGGAGCTGCACTGGTTACCAGTATGCCTCCGGGTGCAATTCAAGGTGCTGGTCATTACCTTTAAAGCCCTATATGGTAGTGGGCCAGGATACCTAAGAGACCGCGTCACCCTAAGAATGTCTGCCCGTCCCACCAGGGCGGATTGGAGGGGCTCTCTTGTTGTACCATCGGCTAGGGAGGCTCGTCTTACGAGCACTAGGAAGAGGGCCTTCTCCGTGTTCGCCCCGGCCCTTTGGAACCTCCTTCCGACAGAGCTGCGCCTGCAGACGGAGCTCCTGTCCTTTCGAAAGGGTTTAAAGACATGGCTGGCAGGTCAAGTGTGGGGACACAGTAATGTAGGTTCCCATCCAGGATGGCTAATTTAAGGGTAGCAATCCCCCCACCACCACCACCTGGTATCTGTATCTGTTATTATTTGTTTTTATCTGTTTTACTGTTTTACATTTTTATGAATTTATGAATGTTTTATATATTGTTTATAGATTACCTATTACGGTAATTTATTCTGTAAGCCGCCCAGAGTCGGGTCTTCCCGAGTGGGGCGGGGTATTAAACGCGAACAATAAATAAAAATAAATAATAAATAAAATAATAAAATATTATAAGTAACGGTTAAATGCTATACATATCAGAGTAAGCCTAAAACGTTGTAGCACCTTAAAGACTAAGTCCTGTATTTAAATGTGAGCTTTCATGTCTTTGTTGTTGTTGTTTTGTCTACTTTCTGATATGCTTGCACAGACTAACACGTCTCTCACTTCGGAAAAATAGGTACAGTGCTTGTTTTTCACTCTGCTCCCAGGCATTGACTCTGCTCTTTATGCATAATGACATCGTGCCGTCCCGAACAGCTTTGTCAAGGTTACTTTTCGGGGATAGTAATTAGCAGCTAACTTTCAAAACGGGAGCCACTTTCCATTCCAAAGCAAGCTCCTTGTTGAGCCTCCCCTTCCCTAAACGTTGTCGTTTCCTAGGAGACCACAAGCAGGAGGGAGTCGGCGCTAGGGATCTTGGGATACGCGGCGCGAGCAGCTTCAAAGTCTCTCCGTCTCCGAACGCCCCCCCCACCCCGCCCGGCCACGTGACCTGTCGCTCCAGGGAACGGTAAAAACGCCCAGAATCCTTTGGGTGGGGAATTGCTCGCGGCTTGCTGTCCGTTGCTATGGCGTCCTAATAACGGTTCTTCATCTAAGGCGGGCCCGATGCCCTTGCGGCCGACCCTCTCTCCGGCTCGGGTCTTCGCGGAGTTGGTCCCTCCGGTCGCCGACGGGTCGGACGGCCGGGAGAATGAGGCGCCCGCCGCCGCCGCCGCCGCCGGAGGGGTCCAGGCCTCTTTAGCGCCGCCCGTTAGGGAGGTTCATGTGAGCGGCAGCGCCGAGCTCAGTGCCGGCCCCGACCGGGCGAAAGTTTCGGTCTACCTGAGAAGCAGCAAAGGGGAGGCCGGAGCCGCGCGGAGCAGTGTGACTCGGAGGCTGGATTATATCGTCCAGACGGCCCGGCAGCGAGGAGAGCTCTCGGTGGGTGGGTTGGGTAGGCGAGCGGCCTGGGTTTGACCCGCGGCCTCCACACGGCTTCCTTAGCTTAACTATCAGATAGGAAACAAATCAAGAAGACAAAAACTAGCTTTTTCTTTTATTACTCTGATTCAGTTATTGCAACACACTCTACATCAGGGGTTCTTAAAATATGGCCCGTCGGCTGGATGCGGCCCACAACAATTCATGTGGCCCACCACCACCTCCGCCACATCCGGACGTGCCATGTGTGGCAGGCCGAGCAAAATGGCTGTCTGGCCCTCAAAGCTGTTTGAGGGAGTGTGACCCAGTCCTTGGCCTGAAAAGGTTGAGAACCCCTGCTCTACATGGATTAAATGTTTGGAAGGGTAGCCTTGTTAGTCTGTGTTTCAAACATTAGAGCAGGGGTGCCCAAACTTTTCATCCCGTGGGCTGATCACGTGGTTCAAGGAGCCAGTCACTAAGGCTCAGGGGCTGGATACAACCCTCGATGCCAATTCATCTGGGTGTGTTTTACTTCCACTTCCAGGAGCAATGAGGGCTTTGTGGGCTGGATTAATTGGTGTCGGGCCTTAGTTTGGGAACACCTGTATTAGAGAGTAAACAAAAAGAGAAAAGCGTTGTGGCACTTTTAAAGACTAACTTGTATTTTAATATTATGCTAACCAACCATTCTATACCTGATGTGTATAAATACTGTAGATGTCATGAAGTCTCTTATGTCTGACGCAGTGGACTTGATCCATGAAAGCTAACATTAAAATACAGAGCTCCTGCCCTTTCGGAAGGGCCTAAAAACCTGGCTGGCAGGGCAGGTGTGGGGCTCCAGGAATTTGGGGTCCCATGTTGGGTGGCTGATATGATGGGACAGCCATCCCTCCCTCACTCTTTTAAACTTTTAAAATCTTTTTAAACCTTTTAACCTTTTTAAATCTTTTAGATTTTTGTAAATTCATGGTTTAATTCTTTTTTAATTGACTTTTAAGTAATTTATGAACCTTAAGGTTTTAATTTATGAATTTCTGTAAGCCGCCTAGAGTCAGGTTCGCCTGATTAGGGCGGGATAATAAATCTAAATAAATAAATAAATAAATTAGTTGTTAATGTGCCACAACTTTTTTGTCACCTTGTTTTATTTACTCTCTGATATGCTTGCACAGACTTAACACGGCTACCTCTTCAAAAATTTCTTCGCTTAACGAAAGGCCTCTCTGTTGGGGACAGAGTTGTGCTTTAGGGCAGCCCTCCTTTTACAGTTCCAAGGGTGAAGCCTCACTGTTTTCCACACAAAGCACTACAGTTGCAAAATAGGTCACTGGTGAAAAGAGTTGAAATGTTTGAAGTGGTTGCCTTGTTAGTCTGTGCAAGCATATCAGAGAGGAAACAAAATGGGCGCTCAGAAAGAGCCTCCTTGAAGATTTTTAGTGTTTTTGAAGTGCAATCAGGTGTACCCGAAGAGCCCTGCTTGCGTTAAACTGCTGTACTGCAGCCAGATGGTTGTGAGTTCAATCCTGGCCAGTGCTCAAGACTGACTCAGCCTTCCACCCTTCTGAGGTTGGTAAAATAAGTACCCAGCATGTTGGGGGCAACAATGCTAATTAACTTGTGAACCGCCCAGAGAGTGCATAAGGTTGCCGTTACTGGGGTATGCCCAATTGTAGTTCAAAAATACCACAATCTTTGAGGAGGCTCTTTCTGTGTACCCGCTATGGGGTGGTATATACAGTAATTGCTGTTGCTACCCTGGTAACAGCAACCTTATGTTGCCGTTGCTTTCTCACACTAGGTCAGGTGGAAGGAACTGCAGAATGAACTCGCCAGAAGGTCCCTTCATTTTGCAGTTTCACGTCTGGCCTAGACATGGAAGAAGTAAAAACAACAGAAAGACAAAAACATGGCACCTTAAAGACTAACTCCTGTATTTAAATGAACTTTCCTTCTTAGGATTTTGATTTTCTGGTATAGTGTAGGTTTCTAAACATCATGAGCTGTGACTCTGAGGGTCAAGTATTTGCACATACAAAGGTGGAAGAAAGATATGCAGTGTTCTATGCACACAATTTGCCAATGTAGTGCTGTAGCCTTGACACTCTTTGGACAAATTTCTGCAGATTTCCATGGTAATATCTAACATTATAAGCTGTTTCATATCATAATACAAGGGGAAGGTATGGTAATTCATTCTAACAATTTTGAATTTAAAAAGCTGACTAGCCTATGTGATAGTTTGAACTATAACGAGTTTAAAGAACTTTCAGAAATACTTTTATATATTTAAGTTATTTCTATAATATAAAACTTGCTTTTAATAAATTAATTGCTACAGTTTTTAAAGATGAAGCACAAGTTGAGCATTTGTGTAGATTAGCAGGATTTCAAAACGTTGCTAATTGAGGTGCTTCTGTATTGGAATTACCGATACTACCATTTCCCTATCGTATGATAGTTTCCATTAATAAAAAATACTTTATTTATGTTCATGTTAAAACTGGAAGAGAATACTATTTCTTCTAATTCTAAATCTATTTTACAGCTAGTCATTATTAGAGAAGACTCATTAAGCCAACACAGTATTTCTAAAATTAGAAATGACTGCCTGAAATGGATTTATTTTAATAAAAAGCAAACGTATGACTATTGATAATGCAGTTCATTTTCACAATATCTAAGCTATTTTTGACCTCAAAAGTTGCCATGCTTTATTAGTCATTACAGCTTAAGGAGGCATAAAATGGAAATCATAGTGGTATTATCATGTGTATATAGTTACAGTTGTGTTTTGTTGTAGGAGAAAAATTTTAGTGTGACAAAAAACTTCCGAAGAATAGAGAGTGCTTATAAGATGGAAGCAGAGGCAAGTATTCTAAATGCGAGCTTTGTGAACAACACAATATGTATTTGGAGGTAATTCCCATTGGGAAAACAGGTGGAGAATATTTTGAATTAAAATTAATGAGGATGGTACCTACATTGCTTTGAGAAAGTACAAACACATAAGATGTATGAACTAGATTAATTTGGAAGGACATTAAGTGTCATTCCAGATGTCACTGTATGTTCATTATTTTGTCTTTGGTACTTCTCATTATGTTATAAAATAGTGCTTATTTCTGATGCTTTAATGATTCTGTTAACATTTATCTCTTATTTGCGGTAATTGAGTGTGCTTAATAATACATTTTATAGCTGATATTTACCTTTCAAATTACAAGTTGCTTAAATGTGTCATTCTTTGGAGAATGATATGTGTAAAGTCTAATCTAATCTGATATACAGTATATCACTTTCTACAAAGTTCTTATTTCTGCTTGTACTGTTATTCATTTTAGAAAGCAAGTATGTGTGTTATGCGTGAAAATGAATGACAAAGATTGAAAGTATTGATACTATATTAAATAGTTTGGATCTTATGAAGTATGTTAGTTGATCTTATATATGTTTTTTATTTGATTATACCAAGGCATTCAGAAGATTCAATTAACTTTTTAATATTTACATACAGGTCTGCATTACATTCAGTGATTTTGGAAAAATGCAAGATGTCTGTAATTTTCTCGTTGAGAAGCTAGATAGTTCTGTCACTATCAGTCCACCTCATTTTTATCATACAATGGAAGCTATAGATGTCCTTCGGTAAGATATTTTTTCCTCTTCAAGAAATGAGTATTTCCAGCTGGGCTTACTAGTGGTACTGTCAAATTAGGTTCCTAACAAATAGCTACAGCTGTCATTCTGTTGTTTCACCACTTGCTATTTACATGTGGCCATTAACTAAAGCAGCCAGTAGGCTCATCTCTGCATGCATGATAGCATGGAAGGAAGCATCTCCATCCAACTGCAAAATAAAAGCCCATTTTCATGCTTGTGTTATGGGAAAAGCTGAAGGAAAGCAGCATTATTGCACAGCAGCAGGAATAGTATTCTCCCTCCCTAGATTTTCCTCTTGCAAGCTTTCCTCTCAGCTTTAGAACAGTGGGGATTACTGCACTACACTAATAGGCCATGCTTTACAGTGCAATGAACTTAAGTAAGAGCATAGACGGCCAGTAGATGAAAGAAAGAAAAATACAGTAAAAGACATTTGTTTGCTTTATTTGAATCAATTTTGTCTTCTGCTGTTAGAAAAAAAATATTCGAGAGTGGTTTATAAAGTTAACAGTAAGATAAACCTTTCTGTTTGGCTTGTACTGTAATAGACATGGTATGTAAGAAAAAAAAGACAGGAAAAGAGGAAAATGAAACTGAGGCCACTTTTTAAAACAGGATGGGTGAAAGTGTGGCCCTGTAGATGTTGCTGATCTGCAGTCATTAACATTGACTGGGTAGTATCAAAATATATTTTGTGCATATACAGTACAGTAAAACCTCAGATAACGCTAAAACTTGGTTCCACAAGTCTTCGTGTTAACCGATTTTTAATGTTATCCGATGCATGCTTCAGGTAACGTTAAAATCCTATGGGATGCATCGGATAACATTAAAACTCCAGAGATACATTGTAATTATTATAAATAATTATAAATAAATAAATTTAATTATAAATAAATAGCTAATGTTATCCGATGCCCATAGGATTTTAACGTTGTGCAATGCATTTTTTCCAGATTGCTTAACGTTATGCGGTTTTAGCGTTATCTGATACAAATGTTATCCAAAGTATTATTGTACTACAATTATTAAGGGGATATAGAAAATATTATCCTGAAATTGTATGTTGTACTGGAGTCTTGAATAGCAATTTATTAGCTACGAAACAATAAGCCAGCTCTCGAGCCAAGTCAACCTTGCCTTGCAAAATATATTTCCCCCAAGTTGGGCTGTGAGGAAAAAAACTGAAAATGAATAGAAATAATTGGAATTTATGTTGCAATACATAATATGAACAAAGATGATACTTGTAGATCCTGTAAATTGCACTCTTGGCAGCTACGATATTCTGGTTGCACAGTAACCTGGTGCACTAAATCCATTCCTTCAGGATTTGCAAACGTTAGTCAAAAATGATGTTTATTATCATAGTGGCCAGCTGTCAGATTTTCAATTACAAACCCTTGTACTTACTGGCAGTGCAAAAACAATAGGAATTACTTTTAAAAAATATTTGTTGGTGCACTAGGCCCCTATACTTCCAAGCCCTGCAGAAAGAATTGTTGATATTTGAAAGGGAGATAAGACTATAAATACTGGCTAGAAAAAGTAGCAGTGGCAAGGAGCAAAGGATGTCAGATAAGCACCGATGAGGTGTGTGTGAAACTTTTTTAGTATATGCTGATGTAATTTTATAATTGTTTATGCTCTATCTATTTTCTATTCATTTTACTTTTATATTTTATATTCATTTTACTTTTATTTGTATCAGAGCATTGTACAATTTAAAACAATAGATGTGTATTAAATAGAAATAACATTCAAACATATTGCTAGAACATAATGAATTGTTACAGCTATGATTTTGGCTATTCATTAAATTGAAAACACTATAATCGATTTATATTTGCATGCACCTGTCTATTTGTGTTTCATGAGGCAAAAAAGTTAAAAGGATATTTAGAAGGAGTAAACTGATCAAGGTGCAGAATATTCCTCTGGATTATAATTAACCCTTTTGGGATAAATGCCAGCTCTGAACAGTTTTTGCTTTGCAGTCTATAAAGTTTATAGGACGCTTGGAGAGATGTCCAGGTATCAAGAGTCCCTGATTGACTCTAAAGACAATGGAGGATGCAGTCTAACATCTGAACTGCTGTATTTTGCCCACTTGTCCCAAGTTACTTCTGCTTTGCTTCAGACTGCTCTCTTTTTAATCAGTCACTGCTAAGGAAATGTTTTCACAAGCATATATAACATACTACTGAAGCTTGGCTTACAAGTGTCTTGTCTTCAGGAGTGGACAACAAATACTTGCTGAATTTAAGAAAGATTTCAGTGAATAAACTTACATTTTTTAAAAATTGTATCCAGGCGTCAGGTATGTCTCGCAGCTGTTGGCAGTGCCCAGCAAAAAGCCCAAGAAGTCTGCCAGCTGTTCGGCCAATCCTTGGGGAAGCCTTTGCTGATAAAGGAAGAGGAAGCAAGGGAGTGGGAAGGCCATCTTGGGAACCATGTGTCTATTTCTTCAGATTCAGAGAGTTTGCAACAGAGACTCCAAAGTGCCACCATCTATGCTTTCTCAAGGATATTTGCCATTTTTGAAATAAAGGGAGAAAGAAAGAGAAAAAAGCACTTCTAAACATGAACTGATTTGTTGAGATCTAAAATTACTTTCATTTTCCTTTGGGAAGGAAAATGTCCTTATTATACCCAAGCCTAATTTTCTATAATCAAAAAATTAAAGTGAAATTGAGATGCCATTCATACTTTTAAAATCATTTCATGAAGTTTTAAGAGGCTGTATATATCTACTTATCTTCAGTGAATTCAGTGGGTTGATTCAGCTTTCCACATCAGTCTTGGAAAGGGAATTCTCATGGCTGAATCCCTTGTGCTTGTAGAGGACTTACATGAATGGACGCTCCCAGCTCTAGATCTCCTCCAATGTGTGCTTGAAAAACCAACCATAGAATCAATATTTATTTATTTATTGGATTTATATAACCGCCTTTTTTGCCTGAGCAGCCCAAGGCAGCTCACATCATACCTAATGCCAATTAAAACCAAATACAGTGGAACCTCATATAATAATCACCTCGTATAGCAACGAAATCGCATAACCATTAGGTGTGGGGGGGGGGGGGGAGAGAATGGTGTCCCGCATAACAGTTTTCCCTATGGAACAAATCGTGCAACAATCTTCCAATGGGAAAAACCACTTAGCAAAAAAAAAAAAAAAAATTGTACAATGCATCCTATAGGGAAAATCACTATATGATGTATGTATCATGTAGCAATTGTTTCGTACAATGAGCCCTGTGGAATGGATTAAAATAGTTGTATGAGGTACCACTATGATATAAAACTATCTAAAAACGTCCATACTCCCCAAGCCCTTTTAAAAAGGACCCCTGGGCAGGAGTAAATAAGAACCCCGGGCAAGGCTAAATAAGGCAGCAGGGCTGGGTTGTGGTACCAGTTGTACCCCACACCTACTACCACAACCACATTTTTAAGGCCTGCCTTTAGTAGTACATGACTTACTAAAATGGTTTTGTTTGGCATTTTCTCTTCCCTTCTAAGAAAAGTGTGCTACTTTTTGAAGTACAGTAATACCTCGGATAACTTTTACCTCAGATAACGCTAAAATTGCATAACGTTAAGTAATCTGGGGAGGAGAATTGGATTGAATAACGTTAAGGTCCTATGGGATGTATCAGATAACCGCTAAAGCCTGTGCGGTCACAATGTATCTCTATGGAGCTTTAACGTTATCCAATATATCCCATAGGATTTTAACATGCATCGGATAACACTAAAAATCGGATAACACTAAGACTTGTGGAACCAAGTCTTAGCGTTATCCGAGGTATTACTGTACCTTCAATTCACATGTGAACCTGGGCTGTAGAAGAGGCTTGTATCAGAAAAACAAAGTGCCATTTTTCTCACCTTCTTGCAGTCTCTGATACCCCCCATCACCATTATTCTAAAACAGATTACAAAGGAACGGATGAAAGAGCTGCCCTGCCATTTCCACTACTGTCACCAGAAGTCTATGTTCAAATCTGGACCAGTCATACTGCAATTAGTGCATATAGATGATAGAAGCAAACGGCAGCTTAGAAAAACGAGTTTTCTATTTATTTAAAAATAGGTTTGTAGTTACTACATTGCAGTGACAGTAATTCTTACACATACATTCTAGTTTGTATAAAAGGATTCCAAATATTATTCATCAAAACAAACAGGTGTTTCACATAACAATGAAAGTTTCAGTCAGTATGTACAAAAAGAAAGGGCACTGTTCATCCAGGTGACAGACTGCACTTTATAATATGATGAAACAGATTTCCAAGAGAAATTAACAATGGTAAAATCTAAAACTTTTGGATTTACATTGTACTGTACAAAACAGGCATAGCTTTTAAAAGGTGTCAGTTTTAGTGTTCCAGACAAGTTGCTCTAATGTCTCAACGTTAAAGTGATCAGTTACTACATAACTCACTCAAGAAACTATTTTTCTGGATTTTGCAGTATGGTGCAAAAATGTAACTCTGAAATGTGTGCCAGCTGCCTATTCTTTATCTGTATCTGATACATACAACATGATAAATACTTTTTGTGCACATATACAAATTTGGCGACAGTATTATTTCTGCTAGAAAATTTTTTACTGACATAAAAATACTTATGTCTTTGCAGCTTGGATTTTCCAGATGCAATTAGCCTGCATTCATTTTAAACACCCAGTCTTCAGCATTTGTTGATTCTTAAATTTAAAAACTCACTTTCATTTTTGACATAAACCACCCCTAAATTATTTACATTTTAAGGAGATAATTAGGCTTTAGATCTGTAGTATCTTCAAAATGCTGGTGAGCATTTATGGTATTTTTTAAAAATTCCAGAATCTACAAGGGGGTTGCATAAAGTTTTGTTGGCCAGTGCAAAAAACTTTTTTTCCATTAGCAGAAATTTTTTATTCAATCATGCACAACAGGCAAATCCTATACTTTAATCCACAAAAAGATAAAAAAACACTAAGAATTTTTTCACTTATATTAGATTTCATGGGGAGAAGTTTTAATCTTCCTGCAATAGAAAGGTACCTTCTATTGTAAAATGTTCTAAGCTGAAGAAAATGAATGAATGATAGAACTAATGTTTTTGCAACACTTGTTTTCCCAATAGTAATAAAAAATCTTATTGTACAAATTGTTTAATGTTAACATATTAAAAATGAGGTTCCAGATTTTGTTACACTAGAAATAATGTTTTTGACTTGGCCAGCATATATGAAATGTACACCATTTGTAAAAAGTATAAACGTATTATATTTACATTATTTACAGCAGAAGCTGAACAGCCCTTTTCATCAAATGAATGCTTAGGTCCAATTACATAAAGTACAAGATTAAGAGATACATGAAAATGCACATTAAAATCCTGATCCAGCTGTTCCCTTACATACACTGTAAAGCATATGCAGCTGCCCCACAAGTGCAGTTGTCAACTTGGGAGATGTTGCTGGTTGTGAGGGGATAAAAAGGGCAAGATATCCTTGCATGCAGTGTTCCATGAACCAAATGTAAAGCATGACAGGATTGTGCCCAAAATATTCAAATATGAGCTATTGTTTCAAAGGTAAGGATTCATATTTTTCAGTACACTGGCATCTGCTCTCCAAAGAAATCAAAACATTGGAGCTGTATGTACGGGTACGTACTGGGGTCCTGAACAGTTATCTGAGTACTTCAGATGTATTAAAGCTTGTGAAACCAAACTCCCAACCTAGTATTTCAATAATGTTTTATAACAGCACATGGCCTAAAAACTTGGGATACATGTATGTGCTCATTTATTTTAAATTTGATACACACCACATGCTCCATAAGTTTTCTTTAAACAGAATTATACATTGATCGATCGAAAACAATATTCAGTTTACAATGTACATGGTATAAATAACTGCAAGTTTACCTCACAACAGTTAATCACTATAGGAAGACGGTTCTTGTAAAGCTGCTTCATGGGTCATAGCAGAGATAAAAAGTACTTTTTTACTCAATATTCAAAAACTATTATTAGGCCAGTGTAATTTAATCTTAACTCCTGGGGAATTTTTTTTCTTATTGAGCATGTTTCAATAAACAAATTCTGGAGCCTGCAACTGAGATGAATGACAAGTTATTTCCCAAAGGACATGGAATACTCTGTGGTCAGACACCACTGTACAACAAATACTATTATTACTAAAATAATTTAGGAACCAACATTATGAACCAACTTGTATTAGATGTTGGATCAGTAGACTTCCTTCAACATAATTTTCCTTACTACCAAGTTTCATCCATCTACCCCAAACTATCCAACTAGTGTTTATTGCTCAAAGTATGGTAGATGAACAACTCTTTGTTTTGGTAGGGTTAGAATTCTGCAGATCAGGGTAACCTAAACAATGAAAGTAACTGAAATCAAATCAATACAAGCTAATTCACACAAAAATGAAACACAACCACAATGTTGTAAGGTGTTTTTAAAGAAATGGACTAAATATGAAGGGTAATTCATTTTAGTAGTTTCAGACAATATGAGGTTTCTGTATACTATTCCACTGGCCAATATTACATATATATACTTGTTGGTATATACATAAACATGCCAAGCGGGACAGTTATAAATGGAGTAACAAAGCAATGGAGTGTCATGTTTTTCTTTGTAATTTCTTTAAAATACAGAAAAATCAAACATTTAAAAATGACTTTCTTCAAAACATTCTTAAAATTGAGAATTTAAATATGCTATTAACCTATGATGTGATACATGAAACAAGCTCTTCCCAACTGATGTAATAACCAATCTAATGTAATATTTTCATGTATAACATCTGCAGTAATAACAAGAATAAATATGTTGTCTGTGTCAATAGAATTCTGAAGATTGTAAATTACAATTTAGGAAACAAAACTATCTTTGATGAAGCTATTACTTAAATTTGCTTTCTTAATGCCAGACCAAATAGGTCACTGTAATGCCAAACCATATAGCCTCAGAGGTGATAATGCCAGTTAAACAGTCAAAGCAAAATATTCCATGCCCCATATTTCATAAACCATCTAGTAACAATTTTCAGCTAGTTAAGGAAATACATGAGTATTTGTAGTAAATTTAGAAATGCATTTTTAAAACCAGGTGTTTTTCCACTAACAAGATTTACAATGAATAACAGTAAGTCTTACACCAAAAATGCCCAGCATTTGCATGTGCGCAGAAGAATTCACAAAAAGATGTTGCATCCATAATTCCTGTGGAATGAGACAATCAGCAATACAATATTTGGTAGATCAGATAATCTGGAGGGGTAGAAAACTGAACTCGCCATCCCAACCTTCTTACCAGTAATGGAAGCACAGAAAGTTAACTTCAAATTCCATCCATCCAAATTGTACTCTCAAGTTGATACCCCAAACCATCATCTGCACAGGTGTGCACACATTTTAAACCAATGCACTGTTACACATTTTCACCTCTTGATCAAGACCAAGGTGTTTTTTTTTTTAAATTGCAGCAAAAACTACTCTCTTTCATTACTGGCTGTTATCCTAAGTTCTCAATGAAATTGTAGTTACATTTTTGTACCATGCAACTGTTTTACCTTTTCTTTCTTTGAAATTGGTCGATACTTTTAAACAATAAAACTGAATTAAAATTTGTTTTTAAAGTATAAAAACAAGTAAATGTATCATAATAAATAACTGTTTTCCCCATAGCAGTACATACAACAATACATTCCCCTAAGTCATATAGTCATCATTTACAACAGACAACTTAAGTTTACTAAAGATGCACAAAATAATAGAATACAAGGCACAATCATAAAGTGGGATTTTCCTTTAGGGTGTATATATCGACTCTTGTCAGCTTGATAAGTATCATGTAAAAAGTGCAGAAAAACAATGTGCAATGGGAACACCGTATAAAAAATGATTGCATAAAAACTGATTTGGCCTTTCATCTTTAATAATTGAAAATAACCAATCTTACCCTTAAAATTAAAGTATGACATTTTAAAAGTCTTAATTTTCTAGTACTATTTAAAAAGTCCTGAAAAAATTATACCTGGGTAATATTGTAGATATCGATGTGCTTGTGTACATACTCAATATATACATACACATACACTTATGAAAGAAATTTTAGTCAGTTTAACACAATTTATAGAAACAATCTGATCATAAAGTAAACGCCTCATATTTTTTTCCTGCAGTTTCCTTGACCCTTTAAACGCAACCATAAATTTTGCTGAAATGTCTGTCAAAGGATCCCTCCAGTGCATTAACTGTTTTTATTACAAAGTACCAGTAGGGATAAATTTTTTGGAACAATATGTATTTTGAACATAGAGTCATAAACAAAACTGAAAATTGTACGCTGCATTGCCACTCAAAATTTTCCACTGCACCGGTTCTCAATCTTTGGCACAACAAACAGAGATTTGATTGATACGAGAATGAAAAGTCTGAAAAATTAGACATATTAGTCAAACTTTTTCCAATGTGGATATATATAAATATATATATATATACCTATATAACTGTGATCTCTCTCTGCCAGAACCTAAGCAAAACAACCTGCACTCTATTAGACTGGACAAAGCTTTTATGTGCCCCATTGCTACTGAATTAAATGTTACCTTATTAGCAAAGCTTGGTAATGCTGCGTTTGTTCTCAATGGCACTTACCACTATACTCTGCTAATAACCTGCAAAACACAGATACTACACTCTATACAAATGTACTGTACCGTGCTCATTCAAAAATAGGAGTTCTGTTCTCAGTCTGTTACATTAAAAATTTTCTTATTTTAATCAAATAGCAGATGTGTACTGTTCAAAATTACAGTAACATTTCGGCAAATCGAGATTTTCAATTGTACATTCTTCAATACCAACTGAAATGAATTGAAATGCAAAACTGACTTTGAGGGCAATAAATAGCAAACTTTTAAAATATGTAACTTCTTTCAAAGAAACGTTCGACATGTTTTGCTGTACTTTTCCAAATTAGAGCATACCCTCATCTGTAAATAGCAGCAGAAAGCAGATCTCCTCCATTTTACCATAATCTCAGTTGTACCTATTCTTTAGCATTTTAAAATGCTGAAGTTACCAACCAATCAGGTTAGCCTTTGCTTTCTCAGTCAACTTTCGGACTCTGCCTCTGCTAGAGGTCCCAAAAGTCAAAGAGGTGTCCTCAAATAACAGCTGTCTTTGTTCTTCTTCTGAGTCATCTTCATTATAAAAGGCTGTCCTCCTACCCTGGTTTCTAGTTCTCATGTGAGGTTCAGAATCTTTCAGTTCCTCAAGCTCCTCTTCTTCAACAGGTTCATCTGTCTTTTTCCTCTTGCTTCTTGTCTGAATCTTGGGATCTGTAGAAAATGTAAGTTCCAGTTCCGGCTGCTCCTGTGGCTTTCTTTTTGGCTTTCTGCCTCCACGCCCTTTCCTTTGTAACAAGTCTTCCTTCACATTATTTTCAGAGAATGAATTGGAAGCAGTGGAGACAGAGGCTTCCTCAGTTGAAAAGTCTTTAGCAGCTTGGATTGTATCCTGCTCTAAAATCTTTTGCTGAGCAAGTAACAGGTGTTTTGGCTTCCTCCCTCGTTTCTTATGCACCAGTTCACAGCTAGTGTTGTTAGTCTCAATCTTCGGTTTCCGTCCAGGACCTCTCTTAAATATGGCCTTTGAAGGCTGTCCTCCATGTCCATTGACTTGGATGCTTCCTGTAGCTAAAGCCATGGCATTGTTCTTGCAATCTGTTATAAAGAGACAACAGCAATTAAATAACATATGTCAACCGTTCATAAATAGTTTGTATGCGCAAGGGGGCCAGCGAGGCCCCATTTCACGAACAGCACAGGGTTTTCTTTGGCCAGAGAAGCCCTTTCCCAGGGGCAAAGCACTTCTCCGGCCAAAGGCACCCCTGTGCTGATAGCGAAATGGAGTCTCGCTGGGGCCCCTGCTGTTTTTCCAAGTGGACCAGCGAGACTCCATTTTGCTAATAGCGCAGGGGTGCCTTTGGCTGGAGAAGTGCTTTCCCAGGAGGAAAGCGCTTCTCCGGCCAAAGGCACACTTGCGCTGTTAGCGAAATAGAGTCTCACTGGTCCATTTGCCGAAACGGCAGAGGGACCACCGAGAATCCCTTTCACTAACAGTGCTGGGCTGCTTTACCCCTGGGAATGCACTTCCCAGCAGGAAAGCAGCCCAGCGCTGCCAGTTCACAAAGAGACTTTGGGGTGGGGAAAAGGCTGCACCATGCCACCCGGACTTTGCCTCTTTTTTAAAAAAATTGTATTGTACAGCGATAAAAATTGTTGTAAAAGGTAAAGGTTTTCCTTGCTCGAAAGCCAGTCGTATCCGACTCTAGGGGTAAGTGCTCATCTCTGTTTCTAAGCTGAAGAGCCAGCGCAGTCTGATTCTGCAGACATTTCCATGGTCATGTAGCAGGCATGACTAGACACTGGAGCGCACGGAACGCTGTTACCTTCCCACTGAAGTGGTCCCTATCTATCTACTTGCAATTTTTTGCTTTTGAACTGCATTTTTTAAAAAAAGGGTAACTGTACGATTTCATCACTGTACGATGTAATCGTTATACGGGGTTCGACTGTACTTTATAATGTCACTAATTAAATCTGTTCTCACTGATTAAAAGAAGAGCCTTCTCAATCAATCCACTAAAGATTTATATGATAATCTGCTCTTACAAGTATGTAACTCCAATTATTATAAAGTAATGTTTTTAAAGCTTACCTTGTGGGCTGACAATGACAGATTTTGATTTACGTTTGATCTGTTTATCCTTCTCCACATTTTCTCTTGAAGTATTATTTCTAGTGTTGTGAGTGTAACTGGTTTGACTAGGAGCTGGTAAAAGACTCTGGTTCTTGGAATGTTTGTTGGAATTCTCAAGTACTATAGAGACAAAGAGACAATTTGATCAAGATCTTCTCTAGCACATAAATTACTCATGAAGCAAGAAAACACTTTTAGTTATTAAAGTTTTTGAACAAAACAAGCTCCAATATTATTTTGCCTATTCATCCTCTATCCCTGTGCTTGACAGTGTAGATAAATGTACTATATTTATGTATTATACTTATACAGCTTGTCCAATAACATGTATTCTCTAGGTTATGAGCAAAAGTTAAGAAAAATGCACAATATTAAAACAGAAGAATAGGACAAACAACTAGATACATGAAAATGATTTAACTAGTGGGGGAAATTAAAATAAGTTAAGTAGTACAAATGTGCAATCAGACATTAAGAGTGCAAATTTAAAAAACTACATTCTTGAATGATTAATTCCTGGGTTTATGAGTGTTCACCAGGTGTCAAAAGGACCACAAAGAAGGCACCAGATTAGTTGGGAGGACAGTACTATCCCAAAGTTGTGCGGTCACCAAGCTCTCTTCCTGGTAGTTTAATACAACAAGCTATACAGTGTTTTAAAAGGAAGCCTTACCAAATTCACTCACCTGCTTTCCCTGATGCAGCAGCACCACTAGGCTTTACACCTAAAGGTTTGCTTCCTGACGATGTAGAAGGCTGCTCATTATTCACAGCCACTTCTGTTCCTGCCCTAGTACTCCTTGTTCTGACTACAGTCAAAGGTTCTGCTGCTTTTCCATTCATCTGAGCAGTGACATTTCTCAGGACTGTTGAACGTGCAGGGGCAGAGGATGAAGGTGCAGCAAGTGTTTCCGCTTTCAGCTGTGGTTTGATCAGTCTTCGTTTCCTATCCGGACTACAGACAGGAGACAAGACAATGGGCAATATTTGAGACTAACATAAACACAGTATGTCGTGGTCATTAACTAAATATTGCCATAAGCCAGTGATGGCCAACCTTGGCACTCCAGGTATCCTTGGACTTCAACTACCAGAAGCCCAAGTCAGCACTCCTGTTGATCAGGTTTTCTGGGAATTGAAGTCCAAAAAAATCTGGAGTGCCAAGGTTGGCCATCACTGCCATAAGCTATTCTGGTAGAGGTGCAGGTGCAATCCATTTCAACCACAACCATTCTTAATTTATCTTTTTGTCTTCCATATACTTGCTTGTACCTGCTTCCCCATAAGCCTGCTGTTCTATATACAGTAAAACACCGGATAACGATTGGATCGGATAACGCTAAAATCGCATCACGTTAAGTAATCTTGGGAGGAGAACTGGATCGAATAACGTTAAGGTCCTATGGGATGGATCGGATAACAACCGCTAAACCCTGTGCGTTTACAATGTATCTCTATGGAGCTTTAACATTATCTGATCCATCCCATAGGATTTTAACATGGATCGGATAACACTAAAAATCGGATAACACCAAGACTTGGAACCAAGTTTTAGCATTATCTGGTGTTTTACTGTATTCCCCTACTTAGCATTCATAACTGCTGGCATAGCAGTAGGATGTTTTGGTTTTTTGGGCTAATCAACAGACAGAACAGCTACTCATGGCAGAGCAGTATTCTCAAAGGTCCCACTTTGACTGTATGGAATGTGAAGGGGTGGGTGGGGCCTCCTAACAAATTTTCCCTCCTTTTTTCAAAGCTCTGGTATAGTCCAAAATGGAGTTCTGCAGCGCAAAACCCAAACATGTGGATTCACAGACGTCTCGAAGAAGAAGTAACAACCAGTCTTGATAAATTTTCACACCTGCCATTATGAAAAGAAGTAAATTCAGGAAAATAAAAGGTTTAAGTAACACTTAAACAGCACCAAGAGCCATGCAGTTTTGAGAAGAGGGGGTTGTGCAGGCAGCCATTCTTTGGGAGAGACATTCCGTTAAAATTGGGTAATGAAAGCAAGTATTGAGCAGGGGTGAGATTGTTTTCAGATTTCTGACTACAAATACCAAATTTCTCCATTCTGTAAGTTCTACCTATATAGCTCTGCCCAAACTTCTCAGAAAGAAAGCTTCCAGCAAGCATTGTGGCAAAAATAGAAACTTCTAACATCTCAAAGCCTTCTGATTCAGACCCTTCTCCAAGGCATATCACATTGAAGTATTTTCAAGGTGATTGCAGTGGCGGCAGTGGCTGCTACTCATATCCAAGTTCAGGTATACATTTTCCCCCCTGAAAATCATTTAAAGAATAACAACAAACAGGAAAAATGCCACTGGCATGAATTTAAGGTGGAATCCAGCTTGCCATGAAGTGACCCACACACTATGCTCATGAAGCCATCTCCTGTGGCATATATGAAATGAGACATGCAGGATTTAACACCAGGACTGCAGTGCACTGCCGCAGCCTTGAGGTTATTAGTAAGGCACGTCTTCACAAGCAGTCAATCTGGCATGGCCTCTTCCGCTTCCATGACTGTTGGGAATCAAAATAAAGTGGTTCCTCCTCCGCTCATTTTGCCATTGAACCCAATATTATGGTTTCTAGCGGCATAGGCAAAATTCCCAAAATGGATAATAATGGTACTGTATCTGTAGTCCAAAAAATAAACCAAAAAACAAAAACACCCTCATGCCTTGTATTAAGAACCTCCACACCAATGGAGACAAGTAAAACATTGCATTCACAAGAACCAAAAGCAGTATATCATACCTTGATGCAACACTACTTGAAAGTGAACTGCTTCTACTTCTTTTCTTCCTTCTCTTTTTAATTGTGGTTCTCTTATGAAAGCGCAAAGCAGATTTGTAATCTGATAAAATAGAACTGATGTGTTCCTCAAAGAAGGCAGAGAGACGTAGGCTCATGCTGTAAATCTGTTTAAAAAACATAAGCTATTAATAGGACACTAAATCTTGAGTGATTTGTTTCAAATCTGAATTTCTTTCTAAATGATTTATTGTATTAAGACAGACAATTCACTATATTATTAAACCAGATTATCCTTGTATAATATGCATGGCACTGATACATGAAAAACCATTACAGGGCTGAACAGAAGCCTTTCTCTTCAACCACTATCCTGAAAATGCAGAAAAATGAAAATACTATTCTGCATAAACACTGACATAAAAACGAGACTATTGGAGGGAGCTGAAGATCTTTGTACACCTCCTATGTAACCATATGTTTTCCCCCCATCTTGTCACATGAAACTGGAACATGGATAATCTGCACTGAATAGAGAGAAAAGGATGGAGAGTGCTAAATGATGTATAATAGGCTTCTCGTCTTTACTAACATCCTTTCAGGTTATCCGACTATGTGCTGAAGACACATAATAGTAAATAAAGGCTCCATTGAGTCCTATGAGGATTCTCTATAAAGATGTTGTGTCTATTATATACAGAAGAATGCAGACACTTGTGCACTCATGTAGCTATTCTGTAGCTGAAATTTACTATTTTGATGACATTGAAAGGTACTATTTTTTCATAAGCAAATCAAATGAAGATTAGTCCTGCCATCTTTGAAAAAGTAGCAAATCTTCTTCAGAAGTGGGTCTTGGGATGACCGCCACACTATTTTTAGCTACAGTTTTTGGTTACAAAATGTTTGTAATTAATTTTCAAAAATTTACTCCATGGCCAGAACTCATATGAATAATAAATACACTGACATTTAGTCCACTAATGTATATTTCAACAGCAAATTGCTGGCATATGCCATGTGATGGGTCACTTGAGTGGTGTGGACACCAAATGCCAACACCTTAACTAGCTGGAATTCACTATTAAGATTTATACCAACAGACATGTGGTAGCAGGTGGTTAAGTAACAGGATTTGCTGTGTGTTCTGCTGTTATTTGTTATCTGTTTGCACACGGCCCAGAATGGTGTATCATCCGAATGGGCAGTATAGAAATGCAATAAATAAATAAATAAATAAATTCTGGACAAACATTTTTCTTTTAGGTTCCAAATTAAGGATAATTAAGAACAAGTGACATCCAAGATTACCACAGCTGCTTCAGTTGTCAAAGTCTAAATAATGTATATTTTCACCTAATCTGTCAAATTTTTCTAAACTCCTCCATGCTATCAAAAGCAAAATTCTTTCAAGGAAAAAGCACTGTGTGTTTTAAAATGCTTTAGAATGTCCAATATTAATATCAATTATAATGGGATTCTCAACCTGCTTCCCTCGGCACCATTTCATGTGGGCCCCCACCGCTTCCACCACACAAGGAAGTGCCATGTGGAGTAGGAAGGGCAAAATGGTTGTCCAGCCCCTGAAACTGTCTGAGGGAGCGTGACTCAGCCCCCATCTTTAAAAGGTTGAAAACTCCTGAGTTATATATTTAATTTTCCAAAGAATTAAGACAGGACTTCAGTATCAAATCGGTATGTTTTGTGAATAAACTATGAAGCCATACTCTTGATCTTTTGCATGGTGTATAGACTTTGGAGTTGCTGAAGATCAGTCTGACATCTTTACATAACTCCATTGGCGATTCATAGTTTCCCGCTTCAAGTGTTTCTCGAACTGTAGCAAAATCCATTGGTGTATCAATGATGTCTCTGTAATCCTAAATAAATTTGTAATATATCAGTTAGCTAGCTAAGATTCAATTGTTAATTATTACATAAACAATACACTTGGACAGACCTTTGTAAAAATACCAAATTTGGTTCAATCTATCCTTTAAACCTGATGGAATCAAATTATTGCATTCTATATGCCAGCAGATTTGGAAAACAAAACAACGGCCACAGGATTGGAAAAGATCTGTATACGTTCCACTCCCCAAAAAGGGTAATGCCAAAGAATGTTCAAATTATCGAACAATTGCGCTCATCCCTCACGCTAGCGAGGTAATGCTTAAGATAATACAGGATAGACTGCAACAGTATGTGGAGAGAGAATTAACAGAAGTGCAGGCGGGTTTCAGAAGAGGCAGGGGGACTAGAGACCACATCGCCAACATAAGATGGATCATGGAAAAAACAAAAGAATATCAGAAACAAGTCTACTTCTGTTTCATTGATTACACTAAGGCTTTTGACTGTGTAGACCACAACAAAATGTGGCAAGTAATTAAAGAGATGGGAATACTGGAACACCTTATAGGCCTCATAAGAAATCTGTACATGAATCAAGAGGCAACAGTTAGGACAGAAAATGGAATGACGGAGTGGTTTGGAATAGGAAAAGGAGTAAGACAAGGCTGCATTTTGTCACCCTGCTTATTCAACTTATACACAGAACACATAATGCGCAATGCAGGGATGGAGGAATCACAATTTGGGATCAAAATTGCTGGAAGAAACATCAACAATTTGAGATATGCAGATGATACCACCCTAATGGCAGAAAGTGAGGAAGACCTAAAGAAGCTCCTGATTAGGTTGAAAGAAGAAAATGAAAAAGCTGGCTTGAGACTCAATATCAAGAAAACCAAGATAATGGCAACAGGCCCTATCAGTCCCTGGAAAATAGATGGGGAAGAAGTAGAAGCAGTGACAGATTTTACTTTCTTAGGATCTAAGCTCACTGCAGATGGTGATTGCAGCCATGAAATAAAAAGGCGACTGATTCTTGGGAGGCAAGCGATGAGAAACCTGGGGAACATAGTGAAAAGTAGAGACATCACATTGAAAACAAAAATTCGTATGGTCAAAGCAATGGTATTCCCTGTGGCAATGTATGGTTGTGAGAGCTGGACCATTAGGAAAGCTGAGCGCAGAAGAATAGACGCCTTTGAGATGTGGTGTTGGAGGAGAGTTTTGAGAGTCCCCTGGACAGCGAGGAGAACAAATAGGTCAATCTTGGAAGAAATCAACCCTGACTGCTCTTTAGAAGGTCAAATAATAAAGATGAGGCTAAAGTACTTTGGACATCAAATGAGAAGAGAGGATTCACTTGAGAAAGCCTTGATGCTTGGAAGGGTCGAGGGCAAAAGAAGAAGGGGGCGGCCCAAGATGAGATGGTTAGATGGTATTGTAGAGGCAATGGGCACAGAGCTGGGCGAGTTGAGGGGGATGGTGGAGGACAGGAGTGCCTGGCGGACAGCGGTCCATGGGGTCGCAGAGGGTCGGAATCGACTGTGCGACTGAACAACAACAACAACAACAACAACTCCTTTAAACCAGGAGTGTCCAAACTACAGCCCACAGGCTGGATCCAGCCCCCAATGCCAATTCATCAAGCCCATGTCACCCTTGTCACTCCCGGAAGCAGAAGTATTTCCGCTTCTGGGAGCAAGGCAGGCCGGATGAATTGGTGTTGGGGCTGGATCCGGGCCATGGGCCGTAGTTTGAACACTCCTGCTTTAAACCCAGGAACAATATCTCCTTCTGGCAAAAGGCTTAATCCAGTAATACAAACAGCTTTACTATATTGACAAACAGGATGTATAAAACTCAAATAAAATAAAACCAGGAGGGGGAATGATAATTTCATTCTCAAAACAAAACACCTTTGTATGGCAAGTCATTCTTCCATATTAATTTATTAAAATGATTTTGTCAACAGAAATTGTAATTTATCCAAACACTCACTGGATATTCAAGAAGATCTACTGGTTGGCGGAAAGGTTCAGAATCCTCACACTGAAAGATAAGATTTAACAACTCCTTGCATTGTGTCTTCCATGCGTGAACATCATAGGACTGAGCTCTATTACGGAGCCTCCGCTTTGGCTGATGATCCTAGAACAGCAATATTAAGTACAGGGTTTTTTTTTAAAGCAAGTACTTGTTCTTAGAAATTAAGGAGAAAATATAAGACAGTTAATTATTACATAAACAGTACACTTGGACAGACCTTTGTAAAAATACCAAATTTGCAAGCAACATATACTACACCTTCCCATGATAATCTTCATAATTTCTAGTTTATACTTGAACAAACAAAGATTCACTCACTGAGAACAGTAGAGCTTACTCTTATAGGAAGTGGTCAATACTTCCTGGCATAAGACCTCAGAATGGAACTTAAGTATTTTAATAAAATGAAAAACACACAAGAAGTTCTTTTTTCATTTTCTGTACATTCATTTTGTTTTTTTAAATCCTCTAAGTGATCTGCCTTCATGGGTGAGGGAAACATTAAAGTTTCATGTCATTCATTTAACCTTTTGTTTACCTTATTTCTATCAAATCACCCAAGAGGTTTTTCAGCCAATAGGATTATGATGACTGCCATTAACAGTCAATCATTTTGAAGCAGTAAAAGGGCCTAATTAGTTGAAACCCACTGAGAATATTCTTTCTGTTTCTCTTGTTCCTTGTGGGGTGTCACCAAGTAGTCTGCCTGTGCCAGTGCACTTCCCTGGTATTATTATTATTGTTGTTGCTACTAAAATCTTCCTGAATATTTTGGTTTCTGGGGGCTTTGAGAGTATTTTATCTTTATTTTCAACTTGCTCTTCTTGGGGAGAGGGGATTCTATGTGCACACACATTTTATCTTCTTATTTCCCCCTTTGAAGGGGTGATTTCCTATTTGAATGATTTTCTAAAATTGTTTAGTTAATTTATTGTGCATTTATTCTGTTTAAGGTGGTAGTTGTTGTCAGTCATAATGTTGCCTTTTTTGGAATAGAGTGATTCTTTGTCTTGCCTCGACTTTTTTTTTCTTGGGGGGGGGGGAGTAGTTTTTATAGTCCTTAGGGATTTTTTTCTGGACTAGGGCCAGAAAAAAATGAATGATGAAAAATAGAAATGTCTCAAAGAGGGTGCTCTTTTTCATGGCAAGTGAGAAGACCTCCTTCCAGAAGAAAGTTTTCATTGTGCATATCCCTAATAATCATGCCCAATGAATAAGATCATAGTCTGTATTTTTTAACAATAATTTACTAACCGTTGTGCTAATATGCACCACACAAACATCAGGATCTGTTTGGGATCTACCATTTAGAAAATGGTGACAGTAAGAAACTATGTTTTAGAGAAACTTAGAAAAACAATACTTTTAAATATGATATAAACTATAGAAGTAACCTTAAGACTAAAGCGCTTTCTCTATCTTCACACATAACACTGGGAAACCAAAAAAAAATTCTGGGTGCCTAAAAATTTACAACTGATTTCGGGCATTTTGGGGTGGCTGATTCCAAAAATGCCATCCATTTTGTTCTAGCAGCTTTAGTTCATGAGATATCGATGATGTCATTATACATTGCTCTTATGACTACACTTGTATTTGCCTACACTTGTATTAGAAAGGGGGACAGGGGGGCAAATGCCCCGGGCGGCGTGCCCCGGGGGGGGGGGATTTTGAAGCCCCCCCCCCAAAAAAAAAATTTTTCCCCCATTTTTTTTTCCAAACAAATTTTTTTTTGCCTCCTGGCACGCATTGAAGGCTCCCGGAGGCAGGAGGAGTGGTGGAAAAATATTTTGGGGGTGGACAAAAAAAGTTTTGGTGGGCAGAAAAGGGGCGGCGGCGGCAAAATTTCACTCTGCCCCGAGTGGCTTACACCCTTGCTACGCCTCTGGTAACCAGTATGGTTAGATTAGCCTAATGTGAATAAGCCATATCTAAAAAACTAGAGTTGATGGGGTATAACTGAAAGCATTTTTGGAATCAGTGACCCAAATATAGCCAGAAATAGGTGAAAATTGTGAGGCACCAAAATCACTGTTCCCCAGTGAAATTAAAGTAGATAATTTAGACAAGAAGTCTATGTAAAACAAAGATTACCTTCCTCTTTCTTGTGGAAGTTCCTGGCATGTTTACATCCTTTTCTTCTTCCTTTAAGCAATGAGATGTTATACATTGGTTTTAAAGGCAATAAGCATTTGAAAAACAAATACTGTACTGTACTTGATACTATCAATCAATATTTCATACCTCCCCCATCCTGTTTAGAAACTGTAAATCTGATACTCTTGTTCCTTTTTCCCCCCCTCTGAGGGCTGATGTTCATGAACTACATCAGCCACATGTAGGGATACACAGAAAGAGCTTTCTTGAAGATTGTGATATTTTTGAACCACAATTATGCATACCCTGGGCAACGGCTAATCTTTCTCACACTAGGTCAGGTAAAAGGAACTGCAGAATGAATTCACCAAAAGGTGGCTTCTTTTTGGCACTTTCATGTCTGTCCTAAACACAGAAGAGACATGTACAATCTGTGTTTGCTGCTGCTGTACAAAGCCAACAGTTCTCTGTTCAGAGCAACGAGAACCACAAATACCATATATGTCAGCGTATAAGACGACTGGGCGTATAAGACGACCCCCCAACATTTCCACTCAAAATATAGTTTGTTATATACTCGCTGTATACGACTACCCCCTCTTCCGCACACCTTCCACACACCAAATAAAACATAAAAGAACATCAGATTTGATTTCAACATCTCCCTGTGGCCAGCACTAGTGCGCAAGTGCGAGCTCTGCGTAGACAAGGGGCGGGGCGGAGCACCGCTGCTTCCCACCAAGCAGAACGGGCCAGTCACGCCAAAAAGGCTGGCACCCCTGTCTCGCTGCCGATGCTCGCCACAGCCACGCTGGATACCACGCGATACTGGATGGTATGTAGAATGAGGTGGGTAGGTATCGGGAGGCCACTATGGGCACCAGGCTGGCATCGGGAGGCCACTATGGGCACCGGGCGAGCATTGGGAGGCCACTATGGGCAGCTATGTCTATCCCAACTGAAGTGCACCCGGCGTATAAGACAACCCCCCACTTGGAGGCATGTTATTCAGGGGGGGGGAAGTAGTCTTATACGCCAGCATATATAGTATATAACTAATGTTATCCATCCAGTCTCTTTATATCAAGGCACATTATCACAGGAATATAACAAAATATTCCTAATATTTCTAAATGGTGGCTTGAAAATAGTCAGCTAGCATTGCTATAAGGTATAGAATCTCAATTCATTCTATATTTTTGTCATAGTAACATAAAAATATTAACCAAACAATTATTATGCTATCAAGCAGATATGGAGCAAATGTACACATCTTACACTTGCACCTTAGCAAAGTTTTGCTGATTCTGAAAAAAGAATTCCCAGGAAGCTGCATTCCTGGGAACAAGACTTAGAACATAAATGCTTAATTTATCAGAGTAGTATTAGATTTGGGACAGATTTGTATGCCTGTGTATTAGCAGAAAAACTTTCACACAGATTCACCAAAAACAAGACTATGGGATTTAGGGCAGAAGGAAATGAAAAACTCAAAGCAGCAAGAATTAACTTCAACATAAGCTCATGCCCCTTCTGCTTAGGAAGGGCAGCCAGTTTCAGACAAAGCTAGCAGTTGTCATTGCTGAAACCAGGGGAGTGAGATGCTAATTCTAGGCATTCTACAGTTTGTTTGGACCACCATAGCAGTTGCATCTTATACTGTATTACATTATAATGATTTATCTTTGATTTTGACTGCTACAAATACTTTTGGGAAGCGAAGCAATTCTGAGCTGAAAAGCAAAAATATATTAAATAAACAAGACCTCTCAATTCTCACACAAAAACAGCATGTTGAATTAGTTATTTATTACCTCTTCTGAATCAGACAAGACTTTCTTCTTCATAGCATTATAAAGTGGAACTATGTCATAGCAAGCCTGATCTCTGTTCAAGACAAACACTGTGTGTTAATGAGCTTATTTGCATTTGCAGTTTTATAGATCATCTCTTAGTCTAATAATTACAAGTTGAATATACCGGGGGGGGTGTGTGTGAGTCAAAAACTCTGTTCACCCATCTTAAAATACAACTCTGAAAATGTCTTCTTTAGCTAGCATAAATAAAATATTAAGAGCATAAAATACTTTGTGTACATTCTGAGTCCCGTGAATTCTTCTCCCATTAAGTTCTTAATTTTCAGTATCCATGTAAGACATCTACTCCTTTGAAAAAATTATTTTGACACAATGTAACTTTTTGCAATTATTTTATTAAATCCTGTTTCAACTGTAGTATGCATTTGTTATTAAACATTAAAAATTAATAAATGAATTATCTGGGGGAAGGGAAACAGAAGAAACTTGTCTGCTAATTATGCTAACAGAAAGTTTGAAGGATAGAGCATACAGGTTGCTCCCCAAATCTGCAGGTTCTATATCTGCATGTCGAAAATAGTCAATTAAAAAATCCTAAAATACATAATGTATTTCTGTAGTGCATTACCAGAGCTGACCATTAAAGGTCACTGTATGCAATGTAAATACAGGGTTTGGTGTTATCCTTTGTTTCAGGTATCCATAGTAAGATTAAGGGGTGCAACCTGTACTAGCAATGTAACCTACCATTGTGTTGGTTACACTTCTAACAGAAACTAGTCTTGCACTTATTAACCACTTTTATAACTGAATAAGAAAAAAGAATAAACTTGTGTAGCTAGCTATATATTGAATGTCGGCACAAAAAAGACCACAACAATTTCTTACAGCATTTATGATGCATACATGAGATATATAATAAGCAAACAAGCCAAGAAGCAATGTGGCAACCTAGTTTTTAAGCACTTCTTTCAATTCATATGGTGTTTATAAAGAGATACAATAGAACCTCGGACAACATTATGACATGGTTCCACGAGTCATGACGTTGTCCGGTTTTTAACGTTGTTCGATACATTGATCCAACATCGCTAAAAAAAAACCCTGAGAAGAGGCGCTCGCACGTGCGCGAAAAGGCGCCCCAGCGGGAGCCTCTTCTACCAAACGGGTATAGCAACGACAAGGTATCAAAGCGGGGGGTGCCACCCCCCACTTTGATCCCTTACCTTAACGTGGGATCCCCATTTCGCGCGTTTCCCACGTTTCCCGGGGAGGGGGGGATTCAGAAAAGCCGAGCCTTGCCCAGGCGCGTGAAACGGGGATCGCAAGTCAAGGCAATTGCCTTGACTTGCGATCCTCGTTTAGGCACTTTGCGATGGGAGTTTGGGCACCCAAACTTCGCCGCCACTGTTCTTTTCAGTTTTAAACTCTGTTATTAAAGTTAGCAAGAACAGCTATTTGGGTGCCCAAACTCCCATCGCAAAGTGCCTAAACGCGGATCGCAAGTCAAGGCAATTGCCTTGACTTGCGATCCCCGTTTCGCTCGCCTAAACAAGTGTCGGGTTTTCCGAATTCCCCCCTCCCCTGGGGGAGGGGGGAATTCGGAAAAGCCGACACTTGCCCAGGCGCGCGAAACGGGGATCCGCGTTGCTATAGCATGCCCGGGAAAGAGGGGGCTTGGTCAAAATCCTCACCCCCACGCAGGGGGAGGGAATTTTGGCCAAGCCGCCTCTTTCCCAAGCTAGGGAGACCCCGCGGAAAGGCACCTCTCCTCTCCTGAAGTTCCGAAAGGGTAAAGATCCTTATCTTTTCGGAACCTCGGGTGGCTTGCAGGCGAGCGCGCGTTGGTGGGGGTTAGCGCAGGGTACGGAGTTCCCCCCTTACCCTGCGCTAACCTCCACCAACGCGCGCCGCGTGCCCGAAGTTCCAAAAGGGTATTACTGTATATGAAAGCAATGCTCATATTGCTTATGAAAGCAATGTTGAGAAAGAAGCCTTTCCTTTTTTACACAGTACACGGACACAATGGCTAAATAGAAAATAAACAGTTCTATACAGTAATACCTTGGATAACGCTAAGACTTGGTTCCACAAGTCTTGGTGTTATCCGATTTTTAGTGTTATCCGATCCATGTTAAAATCCTATGGGATGGATCGGATAACGTTAAAGCGCCATAGAGATACATTGTGACCGCACAGGGTTTAGCGGTTGTTATCCGATCCATCCCATAGGACCTTAACGTTATTCGATCCAGTTCTCCACCCCAGATTGCTTAACGTTATGCGATTTTAGTGTTATCCAAGGTAAACGTTATCCGAGGTATTACTGTATTGCTTTTAATCTCAGGAGGAGGCTTTGAAAAACACTTCATAAGAATTCTAATAATCAAACTTCCTTTTCAACAAATATAATCTATTACTAGAACGGATTATGTTGGAAGAATTTATTAACTTACTTAATGAAGTGCAGTAGGAGATCTGTGACAGACTTGGCTGATTTGACAATGGGACTTCCTGGTTCATTGAATGTCCTTGTATTATATTCTATATACCGAACCTCCCACATAAGTGAAGAAAGTCGCCTTTGAAATAGAAAATAAAACAGCTACATGAATCCTGGGGGGAAAATCATATCTGGAATATGTGTGTATGTATGCATGCATGCATGCATGAGATAGATAGAAGCATAAAGTTTAAATATGTGGTGAAAAGTAATAAATCAAATTTCTCAAAAATTAGGCAAAGGAAAGTAGAGGCAATTATCTATGCTTTTTTAAAATGTGCTTCCATCCAAACATAACTGGAAGAACAAGAATGTAGATGTTCTATACTTCCCAGGCTGGATAGCTCAGTGTTTTAGCTTTCTAGCTGTGGAGCCAGAGGTTGTGTGAATCTCCACTGTGCCTCGTGGAAGAAGATCCAACCTTGGGCCAGCTGCACAATCCCAGGGTTCCCCCAAAAGAAGGGAATGGCAACCACTTCTGAGTATGCTCTACCTAGAAAACCCAGAAATGGGTCTCCCTTAAGTCTGAATTGACTTGATGGCACATGATGTTAACTGGTGACAATTATACCTGTTAGCCTCAGCTTTGTTTTTTATGGTGAGGTCCACATTCTGTGCATCCTTTTTTTTTTTATCAGAGCATAGTTTCCACATTAGAGCCTTAGCACTTTCTGTCAGAACTAGGACTCAATTCTGATCTCTGATTCAAATTAAATTTTGCATTTGGTTGTTGTCTCACGCATACCACTACAAACATCTTATACACTGGTGGGCTCCCCAAAAAATTACTACCACACTATGGGTGTGGTATGGTTGGCATGGCCAGAGGGAAAGCCCTGCATTGCACCTAAATTAGGACTACTTTATTTCAAAACTTGGATGGGTGGGGCCAACCAGGAATTCTGCTGCCGGTTCTGGCAAACTGGTGCGGACCTGCTGATGCCCACCACTGATCTTATATAAACAACAGGAGACTCAAAAAGAAATAAAATTTAAGAGTACAATGAAACATACTAAGAAAAGTATTTCCTTCGACTCCCTTGTAATGTAACTTTATTTTACACCCTTACTCTTTGAAGTTCAAGTGGCTAACAAGAATAGTAAGTTTAACAAAGAAAAACAGTTTTAGAACTTGAAGCAGTATACTCAGCATTAAAATATGGCAAAAATGTAGCTGATTATAAAATTATAACAGAGGCCATCTAAAATATTTAGTAGATACACAATAAAACATACAATAATTAGTATTACACCTTGCTAAAGAAAAAAGTAATGCCATCCTCAGATTCTGAAAAGGAATTAATGAAGAAGCAAGTGTGACCTTCTTCAGAAAAGGAGTTCCAAGAATAAGGAAAGCCACATAAAACCTGCTATCTCTACTCACAACTAAGTGTTATCACTAGAATTACTGGGAAAGAGGGCCTCTGAAAATTAATCTTAAAAGGAGAATGGCTTGAAAGGGAAAGGATTGTCCTAAAACAAACAGGACTTTAACAACTGTCACAACACTTTGATTTATATCTAGAAACAAACTGGTGACTGTTGCAACAGTCATGTGTTCTGTGTACACGACACCTATTAACCTCTAGGCCACTTTACAGGCAATAACTAAAGTATCTGAACATGTTCCAAAAAGAGCCCTATTAATATATAATTAATGAAGGCATGTATCAATAGCCAGAACTGCATTTAAGTAGTTTTCAAGACAGCAGCTATAAACTAATAAATATTTACTCAATTACATGAATAATATGGAAAGATCCAGAAATTCTTTTAGAAAGCATCCTCAAACAGGTTGGGTTAAAATACACTAAAGCATAGTAAAATAAACAATAATACGGGCAAGGAAGAGCTTCACATTGAACGTTTAAGTGTGATATTTTAATATATAATAATGAGTATACACAGCTCAGTTAACAATTAAATCTGCCTCCTAGGAAATGTCTTAACCTTATAGCTGGAGCCAGGACCAAAAAAACAAACAAACAAACTCCAGATATTGTAGTAGTATGACTCCCCACATTTCTCCCCATTAGCTAATGCTGGCTAAGGTTAATATGAGTAAAATAAAATCTGGAGAGCTACCATTTGTCTACTGCTGGCCTATATGAAATCATATGCAAAATGACCAAGTTTTTTTATACAGTACAAAAAATATTAACTTTGAGCAACAAACCTGTAAAACCTATTTTCCAGTCTTTGTTTTATTGTACTGAGATCAGTAGGATAAGCAACAACAGTACAGTACATGGGATAAGCTTGGAAATCCACAGGTGCCACAAAAGCAGAAGCAATGTCTAAAAATTGAAAAAAGATCTAATTTTTATATTATAGGAAGCAATTTTTCTTGGTGCAAAAGTAACTGGAAGAAGAGTTTGATCAGCTAAACATAGACTACACTAAAACCTCGAGTTATGAATAAACTCAGTTCCAGGGCACTGTTTGTAAATCGAATCTGTTCGTAACTCAAGGCATCTCCATTCAGATGAAGCAAAAGGCCCAACCCACCCCACCCTCCCTCCAGCAATCAATCAAACCCCCCAAAATAACAGCAGCACTGAAATAAAAACATACATGAGCAAAAACGCTGTTCCTTACCTTAAAGAAGCTTTGAAAATGGAAAGAAAACTCAGAAAAATCCAGCTAGAAACTGCAACCAGCAGCCATTTTGGCGCTGAAACTCCAGACAAAGAACTCCTCTCTAAGCCCTCCACTGCCACCTACAGGCCTCTGAAAGGTTACATGCGTATAAAATATAAACCCACAGGGAAAATGGTGTTTTTTGGATGGCTAGATGGTATTGTGGACACAATGGGCACAGAGCTGAGCGAGTTGAGGGGGATGGTGGAGGACAGGAGTGCCTGGCGGACAGTGGTCCATGGGGTCGCAAACGGCCAGAATCGACTGTGCGACTGAACAACAACAACAAAGGAGGCAACACAGAGGGGGGGGGGAATTCATTCGTAAATTGGGGCATGTTCGCAACTCCAGGCATGGATTTCAGTGCAGAGCCAATTCGTAAGTCAAATTATTTGTAAGTAGGGGCTTTACTGTCTTTCTACGAGTTTCCCAGGAAATACACCAAAGTAGTAGTTCTTTACTAAGCACTAACAATACAGTCAAACCTCCCATAAAGAGTAACTCGCTTAAAGAGCAGAATTTTCTTTGAATGTTCGCTTCGCTTAACAACTAAATCCAACCAAAAACTTACTTAACAAATAAATTCGGGGTTCGCAATCCCCCCCCCCCCGAAGTCACAATTGGTCACTTACAATGGTGTTTCGCTTAAAAAGCAAAGTCGCTTAAAGAGCAATCCTGTGGAACACATTATGCTCTTTAGTGAGGTACAAAGACAGGTTTCACTTACCAGTAACTGTCGTTCTCCGAGTATGTTGTTTGGGGATTCACACTAATGGGTTCTGCGCCTGCGCTGAATCCGAGCGGAGCTGAAAAGCTGACTGGACAAAAGTTTTGAAGTTAGGACCGCCCACCATGCCCAACCGCCTCTGGCGCCATTTCGCGCTTTTCCCTCAGTTCGATACTAGAGCTGCCTGCAGAGCATAAGGCCATCTCAGGCCGGCAGCCTCGAGGGGAGGTCAGGTTGGGCCGTGTGAATCCCCAAACAACATACTCGGAGAACGACAGTTACTGGTAAGTGAAACCTGTCTTTCTCCTTCGTGTTGTTTGGGGATGCACACTAATGGGTGAGTAACAAGCTCACTTACTTGGATGGTGGGCAGCCGGCGTCCTGAGATGCAGGAGACCGTGTGGGCATCATGGGGCGGCAGTCATCAACGATGAAGATCGGAGACCAGCCATCAGGATGGATCTGCCTCGTCTGACGTCGACGGCAGACCTGGTGTCAACCCGGTAGTGGGTGATGAAGGTGGAGGACCTGGACCAGGTAGCAGCCTTACAGATGTCCTCCATAGGAATGCCTTCCAGAAAGGCAATGGATGATGCCAATGTCCTGGTGGAGTGGGCCCGGACATGAGGCGGAGGTGGCAGGGATGACATCTCATAGGCCAGGTAAATGGTACCTGAGATCCATTTAGATAGTCTCTGGGCAGACAGAGGCTGTCCCTTAGTCTTGCCACCATAGGCCACAAACAATTGTTTTGCTCTCCTAAAGGACGCAGTCCTCTGGGTGTAAAACAGCAAGGCCCTCCTGACATCCAACGAATGCCACACTCTCTCTTGTGCAGACGAAGGATTCAGGAAGAATGCTGGGAGGGTGATGGACTGGGCCAGGTGAAAGTCAGTCAGGACCTTGGGCAGAAATGCCAGGTCCGGGTGCAACACTACCCTGTCAGGGTAGAACTTGAGGAAAGGAGGGTCAGACCTCAGGGCTGCAAGTTCGCCTGCCCTCCGGGCAGAGGTGATGGCTACAAGAAAGGCAGTCTTGTAGGAGACAAACTTAATGTCCACTGTAGCCATAGGCTCAAAGGGCACCTTGGTGAGCGCAGTGAGCACAGCAGTGAGGGACCACTGAGGAGGTGGTACCTTGACCGGAGGATAAGCATTACGCAGTCCCTGGAGGAATCTTTTCACAGGCTTGTCCCTGAAGGCAGAGGACAGCACAGAGGAAGGTGGGGCATTGGCTACCACCGCAGCCAGATGGACCTTGAGTGATGAGTGCGCGGATCCTGACTCAGCCAACCGCAGGAGGTAGGACATCACTTCCTGCAGGGATGCGGAGTCCACGGAGCGGTCGTTGGAATGTAAAAAGTCAAGAAAATGACGGTACTTGGCACCGTAGGACTTCTGCGTGGATGGCTTACGGGAGAGTTCAAGGATCCGCGCTAGGTCGTGCGGATAAGCCAGGCCGTCAGGTGCAGGCTCGGCAGATCCGAGTGCAGGATCCGACCGCCCCCCATGTGGAGGAGGTTCGGATCGGTGGGCAGGCGAAGGAAGTCGCAAGCCAGAGTCTGTAGGAGCGGGAACCACGGCTGCCACGGCCAGGACGGGGCGATCAGTATCGTCCATGCACGCTCTGCACAGATCCGCACGAGGACCCGTTGGATGAGGGGGATCGGTGGAAACATGTACAGAAAGTCCTGATGCCACGGCACCATGAAGGCATCGCCCTCCAATCCGTGGCCGATCCCCGCTCGGGAGCAGTAATGGTGACACTTGGCGTTGGCTTGTGTCGCAAACAAGTCCAGGACCGGTGTGCCCCACCGTCGACACAGCCGGTCGAACACCGATCCGTCCAGCTCCCATTCGTGCATTGCTGTCCCTTTGCGGCTCAGAAAGTCCGCATCCGTGTTCAGGGTGCCCTGAATGTGGACCCCTATGGGAAAAACGTGCACCTTCAGGCACCACTCCCAGATCTGGACAGCCAAGTGAAGGAGGGAGAGAGACTTGGTCCCTCCTTGCTTGTTCAGATAAGCCAGGGTAGTGGTGTTGTCCGAAGCGACCTGCACCACCCGGCCCGCTATGGAAAGTCTGAAGGACCGCATCGCCTTCCACACTGCTAGCAGTTTGAGGAAGTTGATGTGGTGCCTGGCTTCCGCGGGTGTCCAGACCCCGTGGATCCGTAGACCCCGGCAGCACGCTCCCCATCCGTGCGTGCTCGCGTCGGTGGTGGTCTGCACGGTCGGCGCGGGAAGGACGAAGAGCTTCCCCGTGGCCACGTTGCGGTCCATCACCCACCAGTCCAGCTGGTCCTGCAGCTCGGGAGTCGGTGTGAGCCACTTCCCGAGGTCGTCGTGGACGATGTCGAACGAGGCAAGGAGCCACGACTGGAGGGACCGCATCTTTAGCTTGGCGTGCGAGATCACCGCCGTGGTCGACGCCATGAGTCCAAGGAGACGGAGGGCGTCCCTCGCACGGATGCGACGCCTGCCTTGGATCCGTGCCACCACCGCACGGATGTCCTGCAGACGTTTGGGCGGAGCGTAGGCTCTCAGAGCCAGAGAGTCCAGTACGGCTCCGATATAGTCTATCCTTTGTGTGGGGGTCAACTGAGACTTCTTGAAGTTGACCCGCAGATCGAGACTCTGCATGAGTGCCAGGCAATGAGCAACATCGTCCTTGGGCCTCTGATTGGTCGGAGAGCATACCAACCAGTCGTCGATGTATGGGAACACCTGGATCCCCTGCAGCCGAAGATGAGCAGCCACTGGTGCCATGCACTTCGTGAAGACCCTCGGAGCGGTGGAGAGACCGAAGGGAAGACACGTGGTAGATTTCGCTGCCCACCTGGAAGCGGAGGAATCGGCGATGTTCCCTCCTGATGGATACATGGAAGTACGCATCCTTCAGGTCGATGACGGTGAACCAGTCCCCGTGGTTGATCAGTGGGAGGATGGCCTGAAGGGTCACCATCCGGAACTTCCTCACGTCGATGTGTTTGTTGAGGAGGCGGAGGTCCAAGATGGGGCGGGACCCTCCGTCCTTCTTGTCCACGAGGAAGTAACAGGAGAAGAACCCTTCGTGAGACTCCGACGCTGCAACCGGCTCTATGACGCCCTTCTCCAGGAGGGCTGACAGTTCCTCCTGGAGCGGTGGAGACGGGTCGGTGACTCGGACCCGTCCGACAGTAGGGCATCTCTTGAACTCGATCGCGTAGCCAGAGCCTAAGATGGCCAAAACCCACTTGTCTGTGGTGATGGTGGACCACACCGAGAGATAGTCCACCAGGGGACGGTACGGCAGAGTCTCGGTCACGGAGGAGTCAAACCCGTTGTTTGCTCCTCTGATCCGTCCGCTTACCAGACTGTTGGCGTTGCTGGTAACGCGGACAGGCGGCTTGCTGTCTCGGCCGGTAGAACTGGTGCCGGGGGTAGTCCTCCTGCCTCTGCTGTTGGCGGGGCTGGTAGGACGGACCTTGAGACAAGGTCTGGGGTTGGTCCTGGTGGAACCGACCCGTCCCCCGGCGAGGAGCGCGGAGCTGCTTGATAGTGGCGTAGTCCCCCTTCAGCTCCCCCAAAGAGGTGTCGGTCTCTTTGGCAAACAAGCCCTCGCCGTCGAAGGGCAGCTCCTCCACCAGTTTCTTCACATCGTCCTGAAGATCGGCCGAGCAAAGCCAGGAGTGCCGGCGTATCTGGATGGCGGAGGCTAGGTTCTTCGCCTCCGACTCCGTGATATGCCGCCCAGTTCGGATTTGCTGGAGGGCTAGCTGGTTGCCCTCCTGGCAGACGGACCTGAACTCAGCCTGACGGTCCGGCGGCAGCAGCGACTTGAAGGCCTCGACCTTCTCCCAGAGGCGGCAGTTGTACCCGCCCATGGCCGTCGCGTAGTTGGCCGCACGGAAGGACAGGGAGGCGTTGGCATATACCTTCCTGCCCAGTGTGTCCAACTTCTTCCCCTCCTGTGTGGACGGGAGGTGAGTGCTGCTCGCTGGTGTCCTGTGCTGGGCGCCCTTGACCACACGGGAATTCGGCGCCGGGTGGACGTGGAGGAAGTTGGCGTCGTCACCCAGAAGTCTATACATGCCGTCCACTCTGGTGGAGACGGAGTGGGACGACACAGGCTTCTTCCAGACCTCCTTTGCAGCCTTGGCAATCTTTGGGAGAAGGCCTAGGTGGACGGGGACCAACTCCCTCCGATCGGCCATGGCGCAAACCACGTCCTCGCACTCCTCTGGAGGGGCCTCCGCCTTGATCCCGAGCACGGATCCGAGGCGGGTGATCAGCGCCGTAAAGGTCCGTTGGTCCTCTGGCTGGGACCCGTGGATGGAGCCGATGTTGTCGTCGGGGGACTTCTCGGCGGCAACTGGCGGCGGCTGATCCTCCTCCATGTCCGACGAATCGTCGGAGCCTTCTGACCGCTCCGAGACGCTGGGCGATGGGAAGAAGGCCTCGGGGTCCGAGTCCAACCAGTACGGCCTGGCGGTCCTCGGATCGCTCCCCGGCATAGGTGACTGGTGCGGAGGGAGAGAGACCTCGGACCGTGCCTGCTCCGTGCGACGCCTCTTCGGAGCCGGGCCCTCCTCACGGAGTGGTGGTGCCTCCGGAGCAAGTTCACAGAGCTGAAGAGCCTCCGGAACAGCCGACAGTGATGGCTGAGGGACCCGGAACTGCTGGGCCACCTTCTGCACCATCGCCTCGAGGAACGGGGCGATGAGGCTCAACTGAATCGACAGCTCGGTAGCCGGAACAGGAGCCACAGAAGGGGCCGCCAGGGATGCAGTCCTCCGCGGTGGCGGTGGCGGAGGAGTCTCCGGCAGAGGCGGTAAGCTGGGGGCCTTCTCCGGGGAGATGACCACCGGAGAAGCCGACGAGATGCTGCCCGTGGAGATCGTGGTCGCGACGGCAGCGGAGACCAGCGACCTCGTTGGCAATGGGCGCGTCGGGCACGGAGTTGGCGGCAAGGAAGATGAAGACTTGTGCTTCTTCTCTTTTTTCTCCTTCTTCTTCTTGTCCTGCTCCTTCTTCCGTCTAAACAGTTCTGCGGCGGACGGCCGCGAAGAAGGAGCAGAAGTCGAAGGAACCGCCGAAGAAGTTGCAGCGGCCTCCTCCCGGACAGGAGAAGGTTGTGGTGCCAAGGCAGCCTCCATCAGAAGGGACTGGAGGCGGTACTGCCGGTTCTTCAGAGCAGATTTGGAGAACCCCCGACAAACCGAGCAGGCCTGGACCTGATGATTCTCGCCCAGGCAGCGTAGGCACCTCACGTGTCCGTCTGAAGTTGGAAACTTTTTCTTGCAGGACGGACACTGCTTAAACGCTGCTGGAGCGGCCATCCACCGGAGCAGATGGCCCGACAAAAAAATTATCCCGGCCGGGAGGCCCCGACACGAGATGAGCTGAGGCAATTTTACCTCACGAAGTTTTTTTTTTCTTTTTTTGGCGGCGGCTGAGGGAAAAACCCCAGCCATGCTAGGACCAAGGGAGTATTAGTCCCCTGGTCCAAAAAAAATTGTTAAGCGATAAAAATTGAAGATTCTGAAACAATTTCAGACACACACAAGGCACAGCTTTCTTTCCGAGCTCCTGCTTTCGCAGCGGAAAAAAGCGAACTGAGGGAAAAGCGCGAAATGGCGCCAGAGGCGGTTGGGCATGGTGGGCGGTCCTAACTTCAAAACTTTTGTCCAATCAGCTTTTCAGCTCCGCTAGGATCCAGCGCAGGCGCAGAACCCATTAGTGTGCATCCCCAAACAACACGAAGGAGAACTGTATTTAATGACTCAAATATGGCTTTAAATGTTCTTGAGTCCAGCATATCAATGGCAGAAAAATAATCTGAGAGCAGACGGTCTAAGTCTGGGGTTATCAACCTAAGGCCTGCAGGCTGGACCCAGCTGGAGACACCATTTCATGTGGCCCGCTGCCCTCACTTCTGCCACCACCACAAGTGGCAAAAGCAGTCAAAACGACACCGCCATCACTCCCCTGCTGCCAGAATTGGCAGAAGCAGTGAAAACAGCCAAAAACGTGCTGTAAATGCACCTGCGGCTGTTGTAAACATGCAGTATATATCTGAAAAAGTGCAGTATATATCTGAAACATGTTTACAACAGCTGCAGATGCATCTTACAGCGGCATGTATGGCAGGGAGAACCACATGTCCAGCCCGCTCAGCTATCTGAGGGGGCGTGGGCCAGTCGACAACACAAAAACGTTGAGAACCCCTGGTCTAAGTAGTCACATCAACAGTATTTCAGTAAGTGCTTTAAAAAAAAACCCAAATAAAACATTTGCAACAATGTGAAACAAGCTATATACAGTAATACCTCATATAACATTAGTATCGAATAACACTAAAATCGCATAACATTAAGCAATCTGGGGGGAAGAATTGCATCGGATAACATTAAGATCCTATGGGATGCATCAGATAACAACCGCTAAAGCCTGTGTGGTTACAATGTATCTCTATGGATCCCATAGGATTTTAACATGCATCGGAGAACACTAAAAATCGTGTAACACCAAGACTTGTGGAACCAGGTTTTAGTGTTATCTGAGGTTTTACTGTACATACTGTATTTGGAACACAGATCTGTGTTGTTTTATTCTTTTACACTGAACGTTACCTAATGTCATCAGTTGGTTTATCCCTGAAATGATTCTTTCACATTCATCATCACGAATCCTAGAACCCCACTCTCCATCCAGTGGTTTGTATAATAGTGATCTGCTCTCAGCAGCAGTTAAAGGAACACTTGTTCCAAGCTCCTCTGGAAACACAGCTGAAGTAAAACATAAAATAAACACAACAACTGATACAATCCTCTTTATAACTGAAGGAACTGCTAAAAAAAACCCACAACACACACAGCCTCACAAACCTATGGAAACTTTTCCTTTAATTGTTTTCATTTATTCCATTTTTTTACTGTCCACTTGTGAGATTTCCCACTCTGGGTGCTGTACAAGAACAAAAACCTTATATATCCCCCTCAACATTCAAAGTGGTAAAAAGAGGAAGTAAAAAAGACCATCTTTTAAAAACTATTTTCACAACACCATAATTCCTAAAGTGCAGTATATATCTGAAAGAATTAATCAATCTCCCCATCATGTAACCACTATGATAATTCTTCTTGCTAACAATTTTAAAAGCTAACATTAAGCATTGAATACTCCTAGGAAAAAGTGTAAGCATCCATCTCTAAACAGACATTTAATCACCATATTTTAAGCATTATTTTGGAGAGCAAGACAAAAGCAAAATGTTGGATGGACAGAAAAAAAACTACATCAAGGTTAAATAAACATACATCACTTTTTATAAATATAACGTACCAGCATTCTTCTATAACCCAGGAAACTTCCACACTTATGGTCAAACCTTCTTAACATATAAAGATTGTTTCATTCAGAAAGTTATTTACAATTTTGTTGGCGACATTCACTGTAGCAAGTGATCAGCCTCCATTCAAAATATGTCAGAAGTGGATGGGTTCATCCTGGGAAATATGTGTCAATCCCTGGCTATTCCCAGAATCGGAACACAGAAGACAACTGGACATTGTTTGGATGCATGCTTCAATTCAGAGTAACCAATTTCTCAAGCTTCCACCAGATTTTCCTTCAGGTAAGGCTGGGTGTTGCCACTCACAGCCAAGCCAGAGATTTCTGGGCTTAATTTTTGGGTTAGATAGCAAGGCCAACCAAAGATTAGGGACAACTCTTTAGAAATACGACTCCTGTAAAAGGGATGGCTGGCAGACCCAAGGACCTTAGCGCACTTGGGTGATATATGTATTATGTTTTAAAAAGAAAAAAAAGTTGTAACATCATGCTGAAGAGGATAATTGATATAAAATGTGAACGTATACACTATATATGTATATAAACAGTATGGTTAAGACATTGATTGCATTGAAAATAATTGAATTAATATGTTATTGCATTATGTTATACAGTAATACCTCGGATAACATTTACCTCGGATAACGCTAAAATCGCATAACGTTAAGTAATCTGGGGAGGAGAATTGGATCGAATAACGTTAAGGTCCTATGGGATGGATCGGATAACAACCGCTAAAGCCTGTGTGGTTACAATGGAGCTTTAACGTTATCCGATCCATCCCACAGGATTTTAACATGGATTGGATAACACTAAAAATCGGATAACACCATGACTTGTGGAACCAAGTCTTAGCGTTATCTGAGGTATTACGGTATTGCCTTATATTTTCTTTTTCTACAGTATTGTAAAGATGTATTTTGTAATTGTTTTCTGTTTTTTTCTTTTTAATACTTTTCTTTTGTTTGTTTGTTTGTTAAACTTTAATAAAAATATTTCAAAAAAAGAACAAAAGAAATCCGACTCCTCAACCTATTCTATCAATTTGAACAGCTGCAATGCAAACTGGTTCGGCTGCTATGATTGACATTTCAACTAGTTTCTTCAAACATTTGTCAAGTGCTATCTCTTCACAGTTGCATTTCACTCTGCAATGTATTGGAAGTCAGAATTGGAATAGTCTTGCAAAAGTTTTGCCGATAAATACAACATTCTCAGTGCTGAAGCAATAACCTTCTCTTCAAACAAAATAGACCATCTGATTTAAAAAGACTAACAGAATCATTAAATCGATAACAGTCATTATTTGTTAATAACAAGTGATTTGTTTTCCCCTTTCTTTTAGAGAATAGTCAGCTTAACTTGTTTACAGTTCATCACATACGTACATAGTAAGTTCTGTCTCCTTTCTGTACATCTAGTGGAAAGTAGACACATACCATTGTTTGGTATAGGCTCCATATCCCAAGGACTCATTTTCTCAGTGTCTCCATTGTCCCAACTTCAAGGAAGTAAAAAAGATAGATGAACAATCAAGTTTATGTCATCATCAAAAACCTGCTTACATGAATACTTTGCTAGTGGAACATTTCCCCCCAAATTTTAAAATAACGGTAAGCTTACCAGACAATGGGATATTTAAAACAACATAAAAATTGAGTATCTATATATAAACATTGTTACTAACCAGACATTGTAGCACTGAAATAAACTGTCAGGATAATCAGGTTGAAGGGGCTCTTGACTTTCTATTGTTCCAAACCACCAGGCATCATCAATGACAGACCTAAACCGATCACCTGGACAAGAATATTGAATCATATCATTAATTACTGTTTTTCATTTTTATTAGATACCTATTTTGCCAGGTACTTTATTGAACAAGGGACAAAGCAGGCACAACTTTCCACTAGAAAGCCTGCTCAGTCTAACTGAGTCAATTACAGTAATACCTCGGATAACGTTTACCTCGCATAACGCTAAAATCGCATAACGTTAAGTAATCTGGGGAGGAGAATTGAATCGAATAACGTTAAGGTCCAATGGGATGGATCGGATAACAACCGCTAAAGCCTGTGCTGTTACAATGTATCTCTATGGAGCTTTAACGTTATCTGATCCATCCCATAGGATTTTAACATGCATCTGATAACACTAAAAATCAGATAACACCAAGACTTGTGGAACCAAGTCTTAGCGTTATCCGAGGTATTACTGTATATCAGCTGTGTCAAAGAAGGCTCATGCCAGGAGGATTTAAAATAAAATACCATTGAGACTATCATAACAGAAATAATCTGTTCTTAATTACTTTCCAGAAGCCTAGGTAACATGATCACACTACATTTATTTACATTACAGCTTTCTTCTAATATAAACAGGTCTTACGAGTATACCAACTACACTGTCAGGGGACAAATCACTCTAAAATGTGATTTTCACATTATCAAAACTTCATGGCAACTATGAACATGATCCTTATGAGACAAACTATCCTGAGGTGCTAGAATGGTTTCTTTTGCATTGGGCATAAAACAAAGCTGTATAACTGGAACTCCTGCATCCTCCACTTGAGGCCCCAGCAAACATTCACCAGATCCTCTCTGCTCTCATAAACAAGTAAACAATACTGAGTTCCCCAACAATCTTTTCTGTTCAATAGCTAGCCAGCTACAGTACGTTATTCCAGGAACAATGAAGGTCCTTGAAGTCCCTCTATTTGGCTTATAGTCCAACTAAAGCTGATTCGTTCAGAATGCATTCCTAACAGCAAAAATGTTTAAGAAGTGTAAGTTGTGTCTCTTTCACAATGACAAATAATTGGCAAAACACACTATGCAATATGAAAGTCTACAAAATAGGGCTGTGGGCCACACCATTCTTTGCCTAGTCCTAGCAAACCCTTAATTGGGCCTGTTGCCACTTCTCAAATGTGGACATGGGGTTGGACTTTGAGAGGAGTTGTTTCTTTACAATGCATAAAGTAATTTTAGAATTCACATGGGGAAAAGGGACTCACTAAACTCAGCTGTGATGCAGTTAATTGAATTCTATCACTTCCATGTTATTTGTTAGTACAGTCAAACCTCGTATAAAGAGCGCCTCGCTTAAAGAGTAACTCGCTTAAAGAGCAGAATTTTCTCTGAATGTTCGCTTCGCTTAACAAATAAAACCAACCAAAAACTCGTTTAACAAATAAATTGGGGTTCGCAACACCCCCCCCCCCATAATTGGGTCACTTACAATGGTGTTTTGCTTAAAGAGAAAACTCGCTTAAAGAGCAATCCTGAGGGACGCATTATGCTCTTTAAGCGAGGTATGACTGTATATTAACTTAACCAGGGGTTTTCATATGGACATTTCATGAACACAGAGATAAGCTGAATGTGCTTATATTGCGCTGTTAGGGCAGTATAGTTAAAATGCCACAGCTCCATCCTACAGAATCCTGGGACATACAGTACACACATCTGAATTACAGCAGAGAACCCCAAGTGCTTGATCAAACTACAGTCAAACCTCGCAAAATGAGCATTTCACTTAGTGAAAACTCGCATAATGAGCAAGTTTTTTGCTAAGCGGTCCAACTCGCATAACGAATTTTTCACTATGCGAGTTGGACTTTTCCCTATGGAAAAACTCGCATAACGACCGTTTCTATGGGGAAAACTCGCATAGTGAAAATTCGTTGTGCGAGTCTGACTCGCATAGCGAATTTTTTGCATAGCGAGTAGCCTCGCAGAACGCATTAAATTTGCTATGCAAGGTATGACTGTATAAACCCCAGGATATTGCTGGATGCAGTCATGGCAAATTAAAGTCAATATCAAATTGTTATGTAGCATAGATATAATGTGCATAATCCTGTAACTGAATATTGAGTCTGACATAACCCAAACTGGGCTGGAAAAACAAAGGCTTCCTCAGGCCAAACAGAGCTCTAGAAAGCCTTGGAACCTAAAACAGAGGAACAGAAGCCTCTTAATTTTTTATTTTATTTTTTTGAATAGTAGCCGTGTTAGTCTGTGGTTCAGGCATATCAGAAAACAAAACAAAATAAACAAAACAAAATAAAAAACACTGTAGTGCTTTAAAGACTAACTGCTATATTTTTATTGTTAGCTTTCATGGATCAAGTCCACTTCTTCAGACAAGGAGTGAAACTTACAGGCATGGTTTTTATACACCAAATTCAGGGGTCAAAGGGAGCAGGGTGTGTTCAAGCAAAATGACAGACAAGAAACAAGCACAACAATACAGCTTCCCACAGCCATCAGCAACAATAGATTACTCAGATTAGCTCTAAATGTCTCCCTTTCAATCAACATCATAATGGACTGGAACTAGTGCCTCTTATGCAAAACTGCACAGTAGACACTGGCTCTCTACCCTTACAAACCAGATTCTAGGTTCTATGTCAAAATCCAAAATTCTCCAAGAAAATGTTGATTGAATGGGCTTTCTCAGACCCTTTGAGATTGAAAGGGAGACATTTAGAGCAAGCAAAGACCTATTCCAGCCTCAGGCTATTCCAGCCTAGAATAGTCCTTTGCTTCTGAAAGGAGCCTCTTTCCCTTCCCAAGCAAAGGACTATTCGAGGCTGGAATAGCTCTTTGCTAACGGGGAAGCCGTTGCAAACAAAGGGCTATTCGAGGCTGGAATAGCTCTTTGCTTGCAAGAGGAGCTTCTTTCCCTTCACAAGCAAAGATAAGGTTGGGGAATTTGAGGCAAACATTTGCATCGGAGTTGTGCGATGCAAATGTTTGCCTCAAATTCCCCAATGTTATCAGATGTTTAACGTTATCCAATGTAAACATTATCTGAGGTACCACTGTATTTACTTCGTAGTCCCAAGTAGAGCAGACACATTGAATTAATGGGATTTACTTAAACTTGATTTACCATTTAGTAGCTGATTTAATGAGTCTACATTAGTTAGGACTACTACCCGGATTTACACCTCACAGTTTTAATTTTGTACCTTATATTTAAAAATCATGTATTTCTAATGTAGAACAAAAACAAATGTGAAATTTTATTTGTAATCTTTACATTATACTTATAATGGTTAAAAAAAACAAATTTAATATTAACCTCAAACCAGTACAATATAATATACTAATGTACCCACCTATGTTCCATCGTCTATGTTTTGCATCATCAAACTGCTGTCTCAAAACTAGGAAATCTATAACATCTGGCATATCATGATACCTACATATAATCAAAATAATATAGTGAACTATATTTGGAAATATATCACTGCCAATTCAATAAAACTAAAGATTAACAATGAGCAGTTAAAAAAAGGGTTGACCAGACTAGGAAATTCGGAAGAATGAATCTTAATTTAGTACTTGCCTTCTTAACTACTACAGTACTTAATTTACTACTAGTCCCTAGAACTTCTACGCAAACCACTTTCCCTCAAACTGAGTTTGCTAACACTTTTTACAGGAAAGACAGAGGTGATGTCACTAGTATTGAATGTATTCCTCTTTTCTCTTTCCAAACAGTAGCCCTCGTACACTACTCCTGAATTGTTCAACCGAAACCTTGTTTCCCAGACACTGTTGGGCAGTATCTTTTCAAGCTATGTTTTAGGTGAAATCTAATGCCATGCAAGTGGATTTGTATGCATAACAGACCACTTTTCCTTCCTCTCTTCACCACTGCAACCAGGCATGCTCTCAAATCTGCTCCAAAGGATCCTTAAGGAATCCTTTCTTCTGACATATGCAGTTTCATTGATAATTGGACACTAATGAATACAACCTGGTGAATTTAGTTACAGCACATTTCAGACATTTTCTAAACATTAGCCTTGCCCATACTTGCTTTCTTTGATACTACTGTCAACTAATATATATGAAAAGGAGCAGGAATTTATTCTTCTATTTTTTTTCCTGCTACTCAAGAGCTAAAAATATGTAGAAACACCTTTCTAATCCTTGTCAAATATTCATTGTATACAATTTTTTATTTGTATCTACAACATACATATTTTAAAAAATACAATCAATATGTAATAAGATTAAAGATTACAAGGACCATCTATGAGAGGTGGTTGTCCTTACTTCATTGTGAAAGATCCTCCTGTCAATTTGCCAGTATCTGGGTCAAGAAAAGCAAGCTTAAGGCAACAAAGTGTAGGCAGCCCAACTTCATATTTTATTCCAACTATTTTCATCAGCTCTTGTTCCTGACAAATACAAAACAAAATGATTATTTATTTGTGCCCTTCACCCAAAAGTCTCCTGTATCTTTTCCTGTTCAGCAAGCATGTACATCATTTCAGCCTTATAAAGACTAACTAGAATTTTTAAAAAGAGGAATAGAAAAAAAGACATACTCGTAGTTCCATCTTATGCCATGGTTGCTTTTTGGGATTAATGCTATATATTTTGTTTTTCTTTGCCATTAAAACATACGCCTCATGGCCTTGCCGGAAATAATAAACCTAAAGAACAATTAAAAAAAGATACATGAAATTGATACATGAGGTAGCTGGTAAATGAAATAAATTAATGTAACATTGCTAAAGGTTAAACATTAGTTCAATAATACATCAAAATACCCATAAATTCTCTTTTAGGTTTTACCTCTGCTACTTCTATACAGATGTAAATAGCTGCACTGTGCTTCAGCTTCCCATACATCTATTTACTCAACTATAAACTCAATCATTATTTCAAGTCAATGTTTCTTGTGTTTCTACTCCACCTTATTAGTGTCTATGCTTAATAAAGTTTCATCTGCTTTTCATACAACAATGAAATATAAGATAACAGGATATTTTAATCTGTGTTTTATGCAGTCAAGTCTGAAATGATCTACTGCAACCCTAAGAGCTTTCAAAGCAAGTGAGATATTTAAACAGTGGTGTCACCAGTTTCACCCATGACCTAACAGGTATTCAAATTCAGGTATCATGAACTCTAGTCCATCATTCTGTTACACATATACATCCCATGTTTCTTATTATTTATTATATAAATTATGTCATACTATTATTTCTGAAGAATATGACAAAACTGATGTGGTTTCAATTCACCAATGCCCACTACTATATAAAAAGGCAGCTTTCAACCCTGAGCACTCTGAACCTTATAGTGCATGTTTACAACACTAGAAAAGGAGACTTGAAATAAAGATCTAAAATCTGTCCTGCTGACTAAGCAAAAAAAGTTGATTCAGTCATACAGTAGAACCCCATATAACAAATGTCTCGTACAGCAATTAAATCATACGAGGATTTGAAAAAACATTGTGCCCTGTATAACAACTAAAATTGTTATATGATGCAATGCATCTCTATGGGGAAAATCATACGAATTTTTGTTGTTGTACGATTTCCCCCCATAGATATATTCATTGTAAGATGCATTCCAAAGGGAAAATCGCTATACGATGCATGCATCATATAGCAATTTTTCTGTACAACAACGGGCCCTGTGGAATTGACTAAAATCATTGTACGCGCTACCACTGTATTTTATAATGCTTACCTGTTACATGCAATGACAAAGCAATATTGTGTAGTCTTGTGCTAGTCCTGGGCATTCACAGTGACATAATAGTTTCATGGGGCAGGATCAAATCTGCAGTTCACAGGTAAGATTCTGATGCATTTAGATGCTAGGGGACTATCTCAGTATTTGCAGCCAGATCCCAAGTAGGAAGAAACAGAAAACTGGGGGAAACTTTGGCCCTCTGGAGATGATGTAACCAAGGACTCATAATAAACTCCTCAGAGGAACAGTATTTGGGCTTCTGAGCCCTCTCTCCTACTCTTTACTTTCCTCAAGGAAAAGAGGAAGAACTGGAGGAGGAAAGGAAACATTATTGTTGATCTGTTTACAAGGGAATTATAAAAACAATTTTTTTCACAGGAAGGAAGAAGTGAAATAAATGAGTTTTTGGGTCTTCTGAACTACAGAGGGAAGCGTAAACAAAAAAAAATAAATACCTCGTCTCCCATTTGTGGTACAAATGGACATCTGCGGGGAACGGTATCTGTAATCCATACTGATGGCAGCCATTCTTCCAGTGTCAAACCATTTTCTGCTAAAACTCCCACAGGCAGCCTCTAAGAAAACACCATGGTAATCTGAATTATTTTCTAGCATTTTTAAAAAATAAACCACACAGAATCATTTGAAACTCTAGTTATTTGTAGAAAAATGAATGTAATTCAAAGTATTATGATCAGATACTAGGGGATGCATAAGAAATAGGAAAATATTCTTCAACAGAAAGAACTCTTACACTTATCTCATCTAGACACATTCTGAAAATATGTACAATTTTAAAAACAGGATCCTATCAGACGCTGTCTCCAAATGTACATTGTGGTAAGATTCCTGGGTAATGTTAGGAACTTATGTATATTCTAGCACAGTACCTGTCTCCATGCTAGACAAGGTTTTGAAATCAGGAAGGGAAGAAATTTAAATATTTCCCTCTCCCTCATCATGTTATTTTGAGGGAACTCCCAAATCGTTAGAGAAGTATTGGAGATTTAGACTAAATAACGTTTTTTGTGCTTTGCAAGTACTGTACAGCTACTGAGATCTTTTTGATTGTTGAATGGACAGAACTGCCCTTATGTTGTATTGCTCCCAGGTGCAGCATGCTTGATAATTTATGATAGCAAGAGAATCTAAGGCAACATTCCTGGTTATTCCAGTGTAATGTGATCAAGAATTGTTTCAGCCACATTCAGTTGTATAGTAAGCCTATTGATTAATATGACAGATCTGCTTGAAACTGTCTCCTACATGGACAACCGCAGCCTTTCATATTCCTGTCTGTGATTTAATATTTAGTTCTCTGTACAACAGAACTTGGGACCTGACTTCTTAAAACAGATGAGATGTACAAAAACATAATTTTTCTTACAATATAGAGAATCTTTTCAGATATATATCATTCTCCTTTTCCAACTGTTCAGTTTTGTCAACCCACAGGTGTTTTCCCCCCTTAAAAGTGAACTCATACTGAATCCAATTTTGTCAATGTGAAAAAAGAACTGAAAAGTTAAAATAAACTCAAAAGTTAATTAGAACACTATACTACTCCGGGTAGTTCCTCCTTCAAAATGAACAATTCTCACATGCAAAGGAACCCAAGAAAAAGAAAGCTTCAGCCACCAATTCCTGCTGTGCTGATGTTATTCTATATCAAATGCATTATGTCTAATGATAATACCATTTTGCAAACTTGAGCACCGCTCTCAGGATTTCAATTTGGAAAATAGTATGCAAGTTTTTTAGAACATATCCATGCTATTTCCAATAATTTTAATTTGATAAGCCACAGCATCAAGTGTTTACAATTTTAACTACAATGTAATCATTCTTGCCACATGACCATGGAAATATCTGCAGATGCAGACAGCGCTGGCTCTTTGGCTATAACGAAAAATGAGCACTGCCCCCTAGAGATGGCCACGACTGGCTTTCAAGCAAGGAAGACCTTTACCTTTACTATAAGGCACATTGAGTGAGATTCTGTCCATTTTATAATCGACACTATTTTAATCATTTTGTTCATAACCCCAAATGTTGCTATGGCTGTTGAACTCTCTAGAAAGTGAGTGTTTCGGTTTTCTATATTAGATGGCTTCTAAAAACAGCATGGTATATTAGGTGGTTTATAAATTAATGATATCATATATTCAACCAGTTCAACCATGAATATTTTTATGCTGTCCTCTTCAGTCTAGTCCACCAAGAAAACTCTAACACCTGGTCATACAAAAATGGCAATTCTGTATTCTTTGTGGGACCTCTCAGAAAATAAAACTTTTGGTTGACATTGCTTGGTTCCTCTGAGTTTTTTGGACACCAAGAACAAGAAGTTAAGAATCCCTCTTTGGATGATGAGGTGTCCTTTATGTTAATAGAAATTATTGTCATTTGTAGTCTTCAAAAGGATTGTTTGGTCATTTTGCTCATCAGCAAGCTTATTGTGCAATGCTACTCACTCAGAAAGGATGGCTCTATGCCATTGTACAGAAAATGTATAATTGTACAGTAATACATCGGATAACGTTTACCTCGGATAACGCTAAAATCGCATAACGTTAAGTAATCTGGGTGGGAGAATTGGATCAAATAATGTTAAAGTCCTATGGGATGGATCAGATAACAACCGCTAAAGCCTGTGCGGTTACAATGTATCTCTATGGAGCTTTAACGTTATCCGATCCATCCCATAGGATTTTAACATGGATTGGATAACACTAAAAATTGGATAACACCAAGACTTGTAGAACCAAGTCTTAGCGTTATCCGAGGTATTACTGTACTTGCAATGTTTTCCACTCTTGAGGCTCCTTCTGTTTATACGGTGATGTGCTAGTTGAATGTCAATACTAGAGATAATAGCTATGTCCAAATGAAGGAATGTTGCATAGTCATGATATAGGAACAGAACCAGGTTTTTCCCCCCAGTACATTCAGCCACAGTTCAATGAGACTCAATATACCTCAGACAAATGTGCTCCTCCTCTATTGTTCTTGTACAGCCAAAAGCAAATCAAAAGTTTTTGCTGCCTTTTATTATTAAACATAGCTATTCATTTTGCCCAGACAGTGTTAACAATTTTCTATGGGCTGGGGAACAGGCCAGAATCTTGGCACCCTTCAGATCTTCTAGACTATAATTCTCATAATTGTAGGCTGTGGCAATTGTGTTTGATGGAAGCTTTGGTCCAAAACAATTAAAAAGCACCAGCAGATACCTAGGTTTAACTATAAGAAGTAGCTGAGATAAAAATGAAGCCAAAAGTTCCTATCTCCTACTTGAAGCCATTGAGCATAAGAAACGAGGGTAATAGCCTTAAGTTATTTTCGTTTCAAAAGGCGGGAGATAACATTCTCAATGTCTGCAGAAGCAGACAGCGCTGGCTCTTCTGCTATGAAACAGAGATGAGCACTGAACCCTAGAGTCGGATACAACTGGCTTTCAAGCAAGGGTGACCTTTACCTAACATTCTTAATAAATGAAAATACACCATACGTTATACCTACATGTGAACCAAGACAGAATATTGCCATCTGAATGCTGCAGATTTTGGGCAGCATCCTGCTGCACAGCTCCATCTATGCAACAAGAGTGCTATCACTTGAGCTGCAGTAGACTGCTATTAATTTAAAAATCTCCTTCCTTTATTTTGGGGTATACATGACTCATGTACAATGATGGCAAGTTGTGCACAATGTAAAATTGAAAAAGGTACTCTTTAAGAAGTAGTAAACTGTCATGCTAAGTGATGTCATTTTGTGGAGCTACACAAAAGAACACTGGTCTTTATAATTTACCACATAACAGAGGCATCAGTTTTGAAGAAAAACATAAGGCTCCTGCATATTCATCACCTAACAAAGGGGCAATATATGAAAACAGTGGCTTGGAGAATCTTAACTTGCTTTTCATGAATAGAACAGAGTGCATTTATATGGATAGGGCTTTCCTACCCAACCTTCCTCTCCATGCCATTCACACACCCTGGAAACCATTGGTGAGTACCAAGAGATCTTTGGAAATGACTAGATATGGTCCAAGATCTGTAGTTAGAAATCACCACCTTCTGTACATGCACAGAAATGTAACTTAGGCTCCAAACTTATATTAAGAAAACAAGTAAATGCAGAAACAAAAAAAGCTATAAACCATCTGTATCTCATATCCCTGTAAATTGCTTTTATGTGCCCACTTTTGTACTGTTGCTCCCACTGACAGTGAACTAACTGAAACTATTCCAAAAGGGGTTTGTTTGTTTTTTTGGGGGGGGGGCACAAAAAGACATACAGTTGTACCTTGCTTAAAGAGCATAATGCATTCCACAGGATTGCTCTTTAAGCGAGTTTGCTCTTTAAGCGAAACACCATTGTAAGTGACCAATTGTGGGGAGGATTGCGAACCCCGGTTTATTTGTTAAGCGAGTTTTTTGTTGGTTTTATTTGTTAACCGAAGCGAACATTCAGAGAAAAATCTGCTATTTAAGCGAGTTGCCCTTTAAGCGAGGCGCTCTTTATGCGAGGTTTCACTGTATACCAAATGTTGCTGGACTGCAACTCTTACCAGCCTACCTAACATTGAAGGACAATAGGGATGTGGGCACGAACATCCAACTTTGAAGACAACATTTTCCCCTTTCAAGCTAACAGAACAGAAATGCACTACTTACAAAGTGGATCCAAACTTCCTTCCACAGATAGAAAGACAACTTTCCTTTCATTGAAGGAAACTTTTAAGCTTACCGTATGAATTTAGCACATGCAAAAACTTCATAATTTAGAGTAACAAGTACTGAAAGGGCAAAAGTAAAGCATACCTCTAGTTTGTAAACAACTAAAATACACATTTGTAGATTCTTTAAAATGTAATAATTCATGGCAGTTAAGACAAAAAAGGCAAGAAGTGGGGGGGGGGGAAGGAAAATAATTGCTAAGAAATATTTTTTAAATATTAGTTGGAATTTTAGGACTGTAATACAACCTTTTGTTTTCTTTCTTTGGGTTTCCTTTTCTTTGGTGATGTTGGACCATCTTTATCTTCAATGCCTTTTTTCCTTTCCTTTCTGATTTGCTTTTGCCTTTGTTTTTCTGTACCCTCTTCCTCTTCCGAACTGCTCTCTACTTTCTTAGTCTTAATCCTAGGAACTTTCTTTGGGGGCTGCAGGTTAATCCCAGCATCTGCTGTCCAGTCAGAATAGTCACTAGAATAATCACTAGGAAAAAGAACACAGTGATTTAGTTGCGACTGTTTAAACATCCATTGAATAACATGGAACAGGCCAAAAACTGAATTTTAAGATATTCAAACGCCTCCTTCTTCCGTGTCTAGACCAGACATGAAACTGTCAAAATGAAGGCACCTGCTATCAGTGTTTAGCTTTCACTTTTGTTTATCTTACAATTTCTTGCTGATTTACACTGCACCATTTTTCCACTATAGGACTGCAATGGCTTAGTGGTTAAGACACTGAACTTGATGACTGGAAGGTCGACAGGTCAGCAGTTCAAGACACAAGTGCTACAGGATGGAATGAGTTTCCGTCTCTGTCCTAGCCCCTGCTAACCTAGCAGTTTGAAAGCAAGAAATTGCAAGTAGATAAATAGGTAACACTTCTGTGGGAAGGTAACAGCGTTCCATGCACTCAGGTGTCTAGCCATGTCTGCCACCTCATTGGAAAAGTCTGCATACACAGACAGCACTGGCTCTCTGGCTATAAACAAAAATGAGCATGAACCCTAGAGTCAGATACGACTGATTTTCAAGCAAGGGCAATCTTTACCTATTTTTCCACTTTATCAAAGCCTTCAAGCAGTTACATACTCACAGAACTGGTCAATATGATCACAGATGTATTACATACCTCAACTGATCTCAGAAAAATTAATGTGACTATGCAAGACAGTGGCTTTTCAAGACGGTAGCCTCTGTACCTTGAGAAATGCCACACTAGAGTAACTCCTAACCTTAGATCATGCTTTCACAGAAAGCAAGGGACTTGCTCCTACAAATAGTTCCTGTACATGCACATCCCTTTGCATTTCACTTTAAGTTAACTGGGTTATCCACTTCCATCTTAATATTTTTTTTCTTTACTAAGATTAATATTGTATGAGGTTCAGATCAATACCGTATATACTCGAGTATAAGTTGGCTTTTTTAGCCCTCAAAATGAGGTCCAAAATGGCACTCAACTTATACTTGGGTCAACATAAACACTCAAAAACATACCCACACAAATGTCCAAATTAATTAATTTTTAACGTATTTTCATGTATGTTAATTATTGAAACTCACTAGCAGCTGCTGCATTTTCTACCCTGACTTATACTCGGGTCAATCTACTTTCCTAGTTTTAGAGGTCCAAATTAGGTACCTCGACTTATATTCGGGACAACTTATAATCGAGTATATACGGCATATAACTTACTGAGCATCCATGAAACTTTGTAGTTATTCACTTACCTAGAACTGCCATCACTGTGCCATTCTCTCCTCTCCTCTTCAGATGTTCCGCCACTGGCAACAACCACTTCTCCTTCCTAAGAATCAAATAGTAACCAAAAGTGTTTATGGCTAAGTTTTTCTTCTATTAACGTAATAAATACTTGGATGTAATGCTATCTATCACTTAACCTTCAAATATAAAAAGTACGAGCAGAGAGGTTTTCTCCAAATTGAAGTGCTACTGCTTCAGGCCAAGAAACATCGTAGAAGAATTGTGCATAGGTGAAAGCAAAATTTGTTAATATCAAGACATGAAAGAAAAGTCAAATAAGCCATTACCAGAGAGATTTCAGGCCAAAATTCGATCAATCCCAGCTAAAATTCTACTGTGTTTCCCCAAAAATAAGACACTGTCTTATATTTTTTTAAAACTCCAAAATATGCACAAGGTCTTAATTCACAAGGTCTTATTTTTCCATGACGAAGAAGAATACAGTACACATTTATTGCTGATACAGTGGATCGCCAGGACAAGATTTAGGTTAGTGCCTTATTTTCGGGGTGGGGGGGTGGGGGCTTATATTTCCGAAGTGGGGAAAAATAGGGGGGTGCCTATATTTGGGGAAACAGGGTAGCACTCCAGAAGTGAGGAACTTGATCAACACAGAGGATGCCTAAACATTATATTTTTCATGTGTACACTGTACTTTTTATTGCCATTATTGTTCTCTGTATTGTTCTCTAGAGCCCTGGTGGCGCAGTAGTTAACCAAAATGTTGTGAGTTCGATCCTGACCAGGGATCAAGGTTGACTCAGCCTTTCGCCCTTCTGAAGTTGGTAAAATGAGTACCCAGCATGATGGGGGCAAAATACTAATTAACTTGTGAACAGCCCAGAGAGTGCACTAAGCGATACAGGTACCTGTAAGTTCCTGAGAGGAGGTTTATAGAATGTATTGTGAACTTTTATAACTGTTTAAACAGTATAAGGATGTTTGTCTAAATTAAAATAAAATATGGTTTGTGTTTTTAAAACCATGTGTGGTTATTAAAAATATCTTAACAAAGAGTGTTTGCTAGATATCTAAGATCCCAGCTACTGAGTTTAAAATACAGTCAAACCTCGCATAAAGAGCGCCTTGCTTAAAGAGTAACTCGCTTAAAGAGCAGAATTTTCTCTGAATGTTCGCTACGCTTAACAAATAAAACCAACCAAAAACTCGCTTAACAAATAAATTGGGGTTCGCAATCTCCCCCACAATTGGTCATTTGCAATGGTGTTTCGCTTAAAGAGCAAACTCGTTTAAAGAGCAATCCTGTGGAACGCATTATGCTCTTTAAGCGAGGTACAACTGTACAGCGATACCTCATACAACGATTTTAATCCATTCCATGGGGCTCATTGTTGTACAAAACAATTGCTATACGATGCATGCATTGTATAGCAATTTTCCCTATGGGATGCATTGTACAGTAATACCTTGGATAACGCTAAGACTTGGTTCCACAAGTCTTCGTGTTATCTGATTTTTAGTGTTATCCGATGCATGTTAAAATCTTATGGGATGGATCGGATAACGTTAAAGCTTCAGAGATACACTGTAACCACACAGGCTTTAGCGGTTGTTATCAGATCCATCCCATAGGACTTTAACGTTATTCAATCCAATTCTCCCACCCAGATTACTTAACGTTATGCGATTTTAGCGTCATCCGAGGTAAACGTTATCCGAGGTATTACTGTAGTACTGTTCAGCAAAACTCAACTTGTGTCCTTATCGTGGTTAAAAGACATCCACTTCAAAACAGGAATAATAGACTGTAATTTAACAAACTGAGAGCCTTCCAATGTTATTAATCTTTGACTCCACAGCATAAAGGTAGCAATGCTATATGGATGCATCCTATTAGAAATACTTTAACAGAAACTATTCATAGTATTTTTAGGGGTTGTTTGGTTCTTTGTTAAAACAAAGCAATTTAGTATCTTACATCTGAGGAGATGCTTCCATTTTCCATATCTTCATTTGGCCTGGCAGTTTCTTCCAACGCGTATCTAGTGCGATAGTTATGTTGGTTGACCTGCTGTTTTTTTGAATCTACAGCATCTACTATATGATCATTAGGATGATTCTGGGGGGGAGGGAACAATAATTTTTAGAAAAATATAATTAAATCACAATTTTAAAATAAATGTTTGCATATGATCTTAACATGTAAATTGAATTTTTAATGTGGGGGAAACAGGCTTATATTTTTGTGTGACACAGAAGACCAGGATGAAGCATCTATGTTTTACATAAACAGAAAGGGGGAAAGCAGTAAAACAAAAGGGTTGTAGCAAAGAAGCTTTCCATGCATAAAATAACAGATTACATCCCTGGCATTTCTAGCAAGACCCACTGACTCATTGATCAGTTCACTGATCAGTTCATTGATAGACCCACTGATTCATTGATTAATGAATACAATATCAGATGGGTTGAAAGTCCAGTTCAGTATAGAGCAACTGCTTCTATGGGAACAAATCTAACTAGCTAGGCTGACTTAGGCTGGCTGAGTCTATGTTGTTTCCAAATGCTAATTACCAACCTGAGAGTGCACTAAGCGCATGGGGAAGTATAAAACTGTTATTGCTAATGCTGGGGTACACAGAAAGAGCTTCCTCAAAGATTGTGCTATTTTTTTAACCACAATCAGGCGTACCCTGGTAACAGCAATCTTGTGTTGCCGGCTAATTTTTCTCACACTAGGTCAGGCAAAAAGAACCACAGAATGAACTCAGCAAAAAGTGGCTTCTTTTTGGAAGTTTCACGTCTGGCCTAGACTCGTAATAATTGCCATTGCTACTAAATTCACAAAAATTGTGATTGCACTAACAAAGAATGATAAACATTCTTCCATTTACAGTATACATATATTTTTCAAAGAAAAACATCTACCAATACTATGATCTTGCAAGTATTCAAAACTTCTACTCTTTCAAGACATTTCACTCATCTTTCAGGCTATTTGTAAATATAGGTTATAGACATGCTAATAATATATTAGCAATCATGTACTATATTTAGTTTCCTCCCACTTCCTAAAGACTTAAAATCAGTTCTAATATTTTGATTTTAAATTCCAGGAATGGTTGTTTGTTCCATGTGGTACAGAACAAAGCCAGTCAATATTTAGTGTTTAGAAATCTAAACTTTTACTACCAAAACAGTAGATTTGCACCATGGTTTCTTAAGTTATATACCCATCATTTTTAAATAACAGCCATTATTTATAATATTTAGTTTTCTTCCCCTTGTTAGTGCTGTAATCAGAACAATTATATAACAACAACACAATAAGAATAGCACAAGAACAGCCAAAAAAAAGACAAAAAAATGTTGTAGCATCTTAAAGAAGAACTCCTGTATTTAAATGTGAGATGAGATGGGCTTGGTCCATGAAAGCTCACATTTAAACACAGGAGTTAGTCTTTAAGGTGGCACATTTTTGTCTTTTTTTTTTACTGTTGTTTTGTTTACTTTCAGATACACAAAAAAAGTACATGAAAACAGTATGATCAGGAAGCTTCTACCAAATTAAAAAGAACCAAATGAGAACTCATTGACAATGTCATTAAGAATGAAAGTTTCATTAACCTGATGAGAAGCACTTGAAGAAGGGGCAAGATGAGACTCCCACAGGAGGTACTCAGGGTATTCATTCATTCCACTTTCTACTCTGACAGACCCAATTCAACATTTGAGTAAGGAGTTTAGCACACAATTGTTCAATTTCAGAATTCTACCCATAAATTCAGTCTACCCAAATGGTAATCTTCAGCACTTAAGTGCCAAAATACATCTACCGGCACTGCTTTAACAATGTAGTACCTAGTCTGGAACAAATTTAAGTTTCTTCAAAACATTACAGAATGCTACTCCAACTCACTAATAGGTTTTCCCTTCCCCACTGAGTGCCAAGAATTTTTAAAAGCCACCTCATCTTTTAGAAGAGTTCTACTAGTGCAGGGATTCTCAACCTGCAGCCCGTAGGCCAGATGGGCCCACGGCGCCATTTCATGTGGCACCCCACTGCCTCCACCACACCTGGAAGTGTCATGTGGTGGAGGAAGGGCAAAATGGCCATCCAGCCCCCAAAGCTGTCTGAAGGAGCATGACCCAGACCCCGGCTTTAAAAGGTTGAGAACTCCTGTACTAGTGGAATGAATAGCTGCAGTGATGCATAGCTATCACTAAGGAAGCATAAAATTTTTAAAGCAAAACAGGGGAAAAAACCACATTTTTTTTGGTTCTTAGTCAGATCCCCTGAAGAGTCTCTTGAACACAGATAATCCATACTAACAGAAGAGGGGAACACACAACACTTGTTTTTTCATGTTTCTCTCTTTTATCAAAATTGCCTGGAAAAATTTCTTGCCTCATGGCTGCTTCCTTCTCCTGCAGTCAGCCTTGTGGTTCTTCCTCTCCTTCCTTTTTCACCACCCCTGCCAAACTTCCTATTCTGCTGCTACTAGGCCTGCCAGCTCCTTTCCTTTCCTCCTCCAAGCCAAAAGCAAACATCAGCTACAATATTCTCCTTCCAAAGAAAGGATAACTAAAAAGCCTTCCTTTGAGAGAAAATCAACCAAAAGAGAAACAAAAGTTTCCAACTTCCACATCTCTAATTTTCATTGTGACCAGGGAGCAAAATCTTAGGAAAAACTATAGCTCATGTTTGACAGAATTAATCATCATACTTCCTCCAACACCTGTCTGTCGTCATGCCTACTATTTCACTGCTGGCAGCTCCCCAAACCACCAGAGCTCATACATTCTTCTGAGTACTTTACTGCTACGCTACCTTTATTGTTTGCTTCCAAGTAATTCTAATTAGGACTGTAGTCCTCATGACACTAGATTAGAGACAGCACTGTGTATACCTTGGGCAAAGAAGGCATCTTGTTTTCTCTTATAACATGACTTGTGATGTGTTTTCTTTTCTCCTCCGACCTATATATCTTTATTTCTTCTTCTCCTTTTGCTGTTCGCCATTCTTCTTGCCTGCTACAAGAGAGAAATTTAGATATTAATATGAATTTATGTTGTATTGCACTTCTATGTAAGTGCATTATAAGTTCCAATGCTATTCCTGCAGGCAGGGGGCACAAGTCCACTCACTCTAATCTGCTTCCTAGAGTATGATTTCAAAATAATGATGTCAACATAAGTCAAACAGCTGCTATAGCTACTGCTACAGTTTTATTTTTTATTTTTTTAATTTAATTTTTATTAGGTATATAAAAAGGAAAAAAAGAAAAAGAAACAAATAGTAACATACATAAAATCACATAAATCATATAATAAAATTTCAAAAGTAACTATACAACATGGAGAAGGACGAGAGAAAAAAATTCCATTACACATAAGCAAACTGTTTTCTTTCTCCTTCTCTAATACATAATCTTTCCCACGCTGTTACATTTTACTCATTATTATCACCCTAGTGTTATATACATTGTCCAGGGAATTATGTATCTTCACGTGTTCCAAAAAACATTATGCTCTTGTACAGGGAATATACCTTTCTTCTTAACCCATGTGTAATCTACGAATGGTTTCCAGATCCTCCAGAATTTATCCCCTTGTATTTTACCTTTTCTTAAATTCATTTTCCAAGTGAGTTTTTCGTTAATGAGAACTATACTAGTGATATAAGGTTAGAAGCAGGCACTAGGCAGGGCTGTCCACTGTCACCTTCGTTGTTCATATTGGCTATGGAATTTTTAGCAAATACAATTCGTCAAGACGAGGAAACAATTGGAATTGAGGGGAATAAAGTGAGTCTGTATGCGGATGATACGTTAATAACGGTAAAACATCCAATAAAAATTATTTCAAAGATAAAACTGCTACAGTTTTAAAACTGCTTATTAAAATTTTAATCCACTCTGAAAATGAAAGCTTATGCCTTTCTCCTGCCTGTGAACAAATTCACAAACATTTTCTGTGCAGAGTATATTTTGCAGCCATAAGATGGCAAGTGCCCAGAAAGGATATACAGTACACTTCCTTTTACCACACAGAATTAGCCTATTTTAGAAAAGATGGATATACGTATTTCCTCTTCTGCTTACCTAAAGCTGAAATTTTGGCTTGACTTTTCTTAGCTAAACGTGGCTAATATAATATCACAACAGAATGGGGCAGAGGTTAATATTGAACAGATGTAGCAAACTGGGAAAAATATTGTATGTTCAGCAATTCCTATTGCTTTATTCCTGTAACACATCTGTAACCATCTGCTATGTGGAATTGTGAACTGCAAAATAAATTGAGAAGACTGGGATAAATAAATAAATTTTGTGTCAGAAATTATTCTGGGTTGAAAGGATTTTGATTGGAGAAACTCCACTCAGGGGATGACCAAATGAGGCTTCTTTCACGTCCCCAAGATCTGTCGTGCAGCACTCTGGTATCAAAACCCAACCTTCCAGTCTCCAAGCTCAGCATCTTAACCACTAAGCCATCACTGTGCTGCTTTAAGATGAACTGTTCAATAAGATAAACTGCAGTCTAAGAAATACAAATTTACTGGTTTCATACCAAGAGCTCTAGTGTTGCAGTAATTACACTGCTGTACTGCAGCCAGAACATTGTGAGTTTGATCCTGAACAGGACTCAAGGTGGACTCAGCCTTCCATCCTTCCAAGGCTGGTAAAATGAATACCCAGCATGTTGGGAGCAAAGTGCTAATTAACTTGTGAGCTACCCTGAGAGTATACTAAGCACTATGGGGTGGTATATAAATGTAATTGCTATTGTTATTTACCTGGCTACCCCTGCTGACAGCTCTGGCACCACAACTCTTCGGCTCCATGCCACTAAGTCCCGTTCTGTTGCTATTTCACTCCTTGGTGCATTACTGTGCATTTGACGTACTCCCTCAATTTGTCCACTTCGCCTCAATCCTACATTTGGTGGTGAATGTACCTCTGAGGTAAGATTTACAGAGCCTATAAAATGAAACAAAGAAGAGACCAACATTTTAAGATATTTAATAGCTTAAGAGGAAATTATCAGCATTTGGAAATGTTAGCATAAAACTGATGGCTTAGATAGTATGTCCCCATGCCTAAATTTCCACAGATGAGTGTTCAAAGGTGGGAGTGGGGATCATTTTTTTCTATTTTCCTTCCTATGCTCATTGAGAACCTATTTGAAGAGTATTGGGAGACCCTCCAGAGAAATACTGGGAATGAAGCAACGGACTTCAGTAAGAATCAGCAAAAAATCACTGTCTGTAGAAGTGTTGCCAGAATTTCTTCCTCTCATGGTTCTGTTCATGGATGCATATTTTTAAGATCAAAGCCAGTATATTATACACAGATGTGAGATGCAAACTCCATACAATACTGGAGTGAAATTTCTCACAACTTGAAGACCACTGCTTTTCCAGTTATGTATCTTGAACATCTTAACTAAATTAGCTAAGCAGACACATTGCTATGAGTCCTTTATGTTGAGATCATTAATTTCTAATAAACAGGTTCCATTCTTTTACTTGCCATGTTAATCGCTGTAACAATTCTGTGCATCAAAACAAGTACAGTAAAACGCTAAATAACGCTAAAACTTGATAATGCCAAAACTAGATAACTTGATAAAACTTGATAACGCTAAAACTAGATAACGTTAAAACTTGGTTCCACAAGTCTTGGTGTTATCAGATTTTTAGTGTTATCCGATCCATGTTAAAATCCTATGGGATGGATCGGATAACGTTAAAGCTCCAGAGATACATTGTAACTGCACAGGCTTTAGCGGTTGTTATCCGATCCATCCCAGAGGACCTTAACGTTATTCGATCCAATTCTCCTCCTCAGGTTAATTAACGTTATGCGATTTTAGCGCTATCTGATCTAATCGTTATCCGGTGTTTTACTGTACTATTCTATTTATTATTTGAAAATGGTAAAAGGATTTATTACGATGCTGGCCAAATATCTTCTTTCAACAAGTGCAGGATCCTAAATGCAGATCAAATTATCAGAATCTGATTACTCAGCTCTCAAACGTATTTGCTTGTTTGCCACTTTTCTCTCCAGAGTGGACCCAAAACAGGTCACCACAATTAAACCTTACAATAAGTTAAAATATTATGCAAAAAATAAATAAACATTAATCAAGATTTCGAACAATTTTTAACACTTTAAAAGAACGGGTTACTTACCTGTAACTTTTGTTCTTCGAGTTGCGTCTGTGAAATTCACACGTTTGGGTTTGCGCATGCGCAGACTCCATTTCGGATTATACCAGAGCTTTGTAAAAAGGAGGGAAAATAGCTGTCAAATTAGGCCCCGCCCACTCCCTTTATAACCGTGGCGTCAACCGTTCCCGCCTTAGTCCCTTCCAAGCTAACGCCAGGTTAACTCACAGACGTGAGAGAGGGGAGGAGGGCGGGTCACGTGTGAATTTCACAGACGCAACTCGAAGAACAAAAGTTACAGGTAAGTAACCCGTTCTTCTTCTTCGAGACGTCTGTGAAATCCCCACGTTTGGGTGAGTAGCAAGCTTCTTACCGGATGGAGGGTCCACGTCTGGCTCCGGTGAAGAAAACTGCTACAGAGACGCCGCCAAGACCGCCCGACCAAAGCGGGTGTCCTGAAGCGCCCTCGTGTCCAGCCGGTAGTGCTGGACAAAAGTCAATGGTTGCGACCAGGTGGGAGACCGGCAAATGTCCTCCAGCGGAACTCCTCTTAGGAACGCCGTAGACGAGGACACGGCCCGAGTGGAATGAGCCCGCACCTGTGCTGGGGGCGGAGCGTTAGCTACCTGGTAGGCGAGGTGAATGGTCATCGCAATCCATTTGGAGATGCGCTGAGATGAAACGGCCGAACCCCTGCGGGGGCCACCATACGCAATGAATAGACGGGACGAGGTTCTGAAAGACTTAGTCCTATCTAGATAAAATAGCAGGGCCCTCCGTACGTCCAAGGTGTGCAGGGACTGTTCAGCAGGCGAGGAGGGTTGCGGGAAATAAACAGGCAAACGAAGAATTTGAGCCATATGGAAATCCGACACCACCTTAGGCAGGAAGGTGATGTCCGGATAGAGGACCACCTTATCCGAGAAGAACTGGAGAAAGGGAGGATCCAAACGCAGGGCAGCCAATTCGGATGCCCTGCGGGCGGACGTGATGGCCAAGAGGAAAACCGTCTTGAGTGTCAGAAGACGAACATTAGTGGAAGCCATGGGCTCGAAGGGCGGGTACCTGAGGCGGCGTAAGACCAGCTGAAGAGACCATTGCGGGACTGGTGCCTTAGATCTGGGAAACATATTCCGTAAGCCCTTGAGGAACTTCTTTACCGTGGAATGACGAAAGAGAGAGGCGTGTGGGGAAGCAGAGTCTTGATGCGCCACAATGGCAGCGAGTGACACCTTCAGGGAGGCAAAAGCCCTGCCCGACTCGGCCAAACTGAGGAGATAGTGAAGAACGGACGCGACATCAAAATCGCCTTCCGTTTGACCCCGTTGAGAGAGAAACTGCAGGAAAGACCTGTACTTGTAAGTATAAAGTCTCTTAGTGGAGTCCTTCCTGCTCGCCGCCAGAACGCGGGCGATTACAGGGCTATCCTCCACGCCGTGAGATGCAACGACGGCAGGTCCGGGTGGAGGATCGTTCCGTTGTTCTGATGGATCAGGTCTGGTAGGGGCGGAAGTCGGAGATGACTCGACGCTAGCCGCTTGAGAATGGGGAACCATGCTTGTCTCTGCCACCATGGGGCAATGAGGATGAGGTTGGACCTGTCCCGTTGTATCTTGACAATCGTCCGTGATATCAATGGGATCGGCGGATACAGATACAGCAAGGTTCCGGACCAATGGAACATGAAGGCATCGCCGAGGGAGCCCCGACCCATTCCCGCTCTGGAGCAGAAGAGGTCGCACTTCCTGTTGTCTGTGGAGGCGAAGACGTCCACCTGAGGGTGTCCCCATTTTTGACACAGCATATCGAACAGATCCTGACGCAGCTCCCAATCGTGCATGGCAGCTTCTCGACGGCTCAAGGCATCTGCGAGAATGTTGTCTTGCCCCTGGACATGGAGAGCTGTAGGGTGCACCCCGGTCGTTATGCACCATTCCCAGAATTCGATGGACCGACGTAGCAGCCTGCTCGATCTGGTGCCCCCCTGCTTGTTGATATAGGCAGCAGCTGTGGTGTTGTCTGTAAGGATTTGTACCACCTTCCCTTGCAGAAGCGGTGCAAACGCTCTCAGCGCCTTCCAAACTGCGAGAAGCTCCAGCTCGTTGATGTGGAGCAGTTGTTCTTCGCGAGACCACACATCGTGGATCCTCCGGGGGCCGCAGTGTGCACCCCAACCTTGAAGACTCGCATCCGAGACCACACGCACGGATGGAGCCGGCGTTTGGAACGGGAGACCCTTGGTGAGGTTTACTGTGCAGGACCACCAGCGGATCGTCGGCATCAGGTATTGTGGGAAAAACAGTCGAAGCGACTGACGGTCGCGGTTGGGGGAGAAGTTCCGAAGCAGCCACAACTGAAGCGGCCTCATCCGCAGGCGCGCGTATTGAACCACCGCAATCGTGGAAGCCATCAAGCCGAGGAACCTCTGGACTAAGTGAGCTGTCACCTTGCGTCTTGGCTGGAACCGGCGCGCAAGCAGCCTGATCGTGTCGACGCGAGGAGCAGGAAGATAAGCTCTCGCCTGCCTCGAATCCAGCACGGCGCCGATGTAGGTGACCCTTTGTTGAGGCGACAGAGTGGATTTTTCGAAATTGATGCGAAGACCGAGTCGTGTCATAGTTTGTAGTGCAAAGGCGATGTCTCGGAGAGCTTGAGGACGAGATGGCGAGACCAGGAGCCAGTCGTCTATGTAAGGGAATACAACAATGTTTTGAGAACGTAGAAAAGCCGCAACAGGCGCAAGAAACTTCGTGAACACTCTTGGGGCCGACGCCAGCCCGAAGGGCAGAGCTTTGAACTGGAAGAACTCGTTGCCTAACACGAACCTGAGAAAACGACGAGACGACTTCCTTATGGCAACGTGGAAGTAAGCGTCGCGTAGATCTATGATGGTGAACCAGTCCCCCCGTTGGAGGAAGGGGAGGGTGGCTTGCAGAGTGACCATCCTGAACTTCTTCTTGGTCACGAATTTGTTCAACCGTCTCAGATCTAATATCGGGCGCAGTCCGCCATCCTTCTTCTCCACCACGAAATACCTGGAGAAAAAACCGTCTGTGACATCGTATGGGGGGACACGTTCTATCGCCTGCTTCTGTAGAAGGGCAGACACTTCTGCCTCCAGCGGTGGAGACGGCTGGGTAACGCGCAGGTGTCCCGTTGGGGGTTGTTGGTCGAACTCTATAGCATACCCCTGTCGTACTATGGTAAGTACCCAACTGTCCGATGTAATGCGATGCCATACAGGTAGTGGAAGTGGAGAAGCGGAAGGGGACTGCGGAATGGAGGCGGTTCGCAGGGTTGCCTGCAGTAGAGCAGAGTCAGGTACGACGCTGCTGCTTCTTGTCCCATTTACGTTGAGGTTGGGATGGGCGAAAGGACTGTTTCGACGAAACCTGCCTTGGCTGATAAGTGGTCCTGGTCTTGCCCTTATCCAAAGACGATTGCTGTGGTTGGAATGCCGGGAACTGGCGAGGTTGAAAATTCTTCTGGCGAGGCTGAGGTTGAGGATTTAAACCCAGCTTCTTGGCAGTATTTTTCTTTTTGTGTAAATTTTCCATGATGTCATCAGTATTATCGTTGAATAAGCCTTCCCCATCGAAGGGTAGGTCCTCAATGCGGCGTCTCGCATCATCTGAGAGCCCCGCAGACCTCAGCCAGGAATAACGTCGAAGAACAATAGCTGAGGCCAGGACCCTAGCTGAGCAATCCATGGAGTGGCTCGCCGAACGTATCTGTTGAGATGCCAGTTGCGCGCCCTCTTGCGATATAGTTGTCAGAAGGGTACGCGCCTCCTCAGGAAGAGTGTCTAGAATAGGCTCCACTTTCTCCCACAGGTGGGCCTGATAAGCCCCCATCATGGCTTGATAGTTCGCCACTCTGATGGCCAGTGAAGCAGAGGAGTAAATGCGGCGGCCCATTTGATCCAGCTTCCGACCCTCCTTGGAAGCTGGGGTAGTCAACTCACTGCTACCGGATTTTCCCTGTGCAGTTTCCACCACAATGGAATTGGATGCTGGGTGTTTTAAGAGGAACCCTGATTCCTGATCAAAAACTTTATAAATGGCATCAACCCTTCTGGAAACAGTTTGTGCTGAGGAGGGTCGACGCCAGATTTCCTTGCCCAAATCTATCAGGGATGGGAGCATACCCACAGAAGTTGGTCTGATGGCATCCTTTTGCAGTCGTTGAAACACCTTGTCAGAGCGAGGTGCGGGGGGCTGCTCGAATTCGAGTTCCAGCGCCTGAGCCATCCGAGTAATGAGGGCTGAATAGGCACGGGAGTCCTCCGGAGGCGGAGCTGACTTCGGGGTCGGAGCCTCGGATTCGGGGGTAGCCTCAACAGATGATTCGGCATCGGAATCAGACCTCGCCGGCGAGACAGACTTGGCAGGCGAGGTTGATCTTGAGCTAGAGGCTCGTGGAGGACTCGCCAACAGACTAGCCTCCCTGACGCTGTTCTTGGAGGCAGTCGCAGACGGGGCCGGGGAAGCGGAGCGAACCCGATGGCCCTTAGAAATGCGGCTCTTCGAGACCGCATCCCTGGTTGGATCCTTGCGGCCGGCAGGCGATTTGGAGGTTAGCGCCTTCCGGGGCCGAGCCGCCCCCTCGGATCCATGCCTGCCAGTCGCCACGGATGAACGCGGGCGATGGCGGCTCCGTTGGTTGGCATCTCCGTGCCCTGCAACGCACGCGCTCCTGTCTGTAGCGCGATCTCCTGTGGCCACGCTCTGGTGCAATGGCGGGTCAACAGGAGGGTACCCCGGGTGCCTTGGGGATAGCCATGGTGCCCCCCTGCAGCAATGGCTATGACAGTCATAATAACTGCCATGTGGAAAGCCCCAGTCTTGATGTGGGTGACAGGCGGGGTAGACTGGCATCTGATGTCCGAACCTTGATCGTGCTTCTGACACTTCAGACCTCGGTGACATAGATGCCTGACTCATCACTTGATCAGGGGGTAACTGGGTCCCCGAAGTAATGGGCACCTCAGTAACAGAGACGGAGTCCCCCATGTTGTCATCTTGCTCTGGGGACAAAATGGCGTCGCTGTCAGTGAGGGATCTAACTGGCGAAAGGGTAAGTAGAGCCGGCGGTTGCGACGGCTTAGCCGCTCCAGACTTTTTGACAGATTTCTTTGCTTTTTTGGGGTCAGACACGGAAGAGTCACCCTTATTCTTCCGTTTCTTAGAGTCCTTTTTAGAAGAGACCGAAGGGGGGGAAGAGCGGGCAGCTTTATCCCCCTCTTGAGCGGGAGTGAGTTTTGGCGGTTCAGCCGATTCCATAGTGGCCGTTGCTGAAAGAGATCTCTCCCAAAGATAGGAACGGAGCCTGGAGGCTCGATTTTTTAACGCAGTTCTAGTGAATTTCCTACAAAAAGTACAGGCCTGAATCTGATGCGCCTCCCCCAGGCACAGAAGACAGCGATCGTGACCGTCCGTCAGAGGAATTTTAGCGGAGCAGAGGACGCAATGCTTAAAAGGGCCCACCGAGGCCATAAACCAACGAGAGGCGCACGAAAGCTCTGGCAGCCGAAGTAGAGAGTTTCTACCGCAGCGGAAAAGAAAAGACTAAGGCGGGAACGGTTGACGCCACGGTTATAAAGGGAGTGGGCGGGGCCTAATTTGACAGCTATTTTCCCTCCTTTTTACAAAGCTCTGGTATAATCCGAAATGGAGTCTGCGCATGCGCAAACCCAAACGTGGGGATTTCACAGACGTCTCGAAGAAGAACATTTTAAAATACTGTATCTAAATTTCATATATAGAACATTATCTAGACTTCCACATATTGCTTAAAAGCCTTCTTCGATAGGAACATCTTTGTCTGATAACAGAAAGGAGGGAGGCAACTTGGCTTCTCAGGGCAGTGCATTTTAAAGCCTGTGGTAGCTTAGTGGTTAAGATGCTGAACTTGATGACTGGAAGGTCAAGACCCGAGGTGCTGCACAATAGTGAGCTCCTGTCTCTGTCCCAGCTCTTGCCAACCTAGCAATTCGGAAGCAAGAAATTGCAAGCAGATAAATAGGTAGTGTCAGTGTGAAGGTAAACAGTGTTCCGTGTCTAGTTATGCCTGCCACATATCCACAGAAGCACTGGCTCTTTTGCAGCAACTGGAGATGAGCACCGGATCCTATAGTCAGATACAAAGGGCCTTCAAACAAGGGAGCAACCACTAAAGCCTTTCTCGTGTATTCATCAAATGAGCTTGGGAAAGTGGTTGAATTGAGAGAATTCCTACCAAGAAGATCTTAAAAGCAGAGCGGCTCATATAGGGTGACCCAAGTTATACAGTAATACCTCGGATAACGCTAAGACTTGGTTCCACAAGTCTTGGTGTTATCCGATTTTAATGTTATCCGATGGATGTTAAAATCCTATGGGATGTATTGGATAACGTTAAAGCTCCATAGAGATACATTGTAACCGCACAGGCTTTAGCGGTTGTTATCCGATACATTCCATAGGACCTTAACGTTATTCAATCCAATTCTCCTCCCCAGATTACTTAACGTTATGCGATTTTAGCGTTATCCGAGGTAAACGTTATCCGAGGTATTACTGTATAGGGCTTTATTTATAATCATCAGTACTTTGAATGAGCCCAGAAATAGAGTGGCAGCCAGTGAAGCTGTTGTAATAAGTGAGTACCATGGTCCCTGTTGGAATATGTGCCAGTCAGCGGTTTGGCTGTAGCATTTTGAACCAGTTGAAGTTACAAACACAGGCAGCCACATGTAGTAAATGTTGAAGTAATCCAGACAATATGCAACTAAGGCATGTGTCACCATGACCAGGTTGAACATCTCAAGGAATGGGTACAGCTGGCATACCAGCTTTAACTGTGCAAAGATGTTCCTGCCTGGCCACCACTGAGATTTGTGAAATCAAGCTCAGGGTTGAATCCAGGATCACACCAAAGCTGTGAACTTTTCAGAGGGAGTATAAACCCATCTAGTACAAGATGAATTCCTATCCCCCTGATCTCCCCTGTGACTGACCAAGAGCATCTCAGTCTTATCTGGATTTTCACACCATTAGCCCTCCTCTAATCCATTCCTGAGAACAATAAATAAACAATATTTTTTCACCTCTGCCAATTCTACTTGTATTGCTAGTTCCAGCATCTCCAGACCGTCGCTGATCTTGTTCCTGTTGAAGTCTTTGAATCATGCTGTCCAAAGGGCTAACTTGTTGGCTCAAGACTTGGTTTAGTCCTACGAAGCATAGAATTTGATTTTAGTTCCTTGTCTAGTCTAACATATAATTGTACATTCCTAGACACAGTAAAACCTCGCATCAAGAGTGCCTCGCTTAGAGACTAACTCGCTTAAAGAGCAGAATCTTCTCTGAAGGTTGCCTCGCTTAACAAGTAAAACCAACCAAAAACTCGCTTAACAACTAAATCGGAGTTCGCAATCCCCCCACCAGAAGTCACAATTGATCACTTACAATGGTGTTTCACTTAAAGAGCAAAGTCACTTAAAGAGTGATCCTGTGGAACACATTATGCTCTTTAAGCAAGGTACCACTGTACTCAATTTAAAAAGAGGCATTCCTTACCCAACTATAGATTCTACAGGTTATGACTGATTATTTCAACAATACACAAATGGAATTGAAAACATTATATGCATTTTGAATACTGGAATCCTTATTTTTAAAAAATCAGACTATTTTTTCTTATAGTTTTGTGTGTGCATGTCCATAATCCTGTTAACATATATGTGACTATTTTGATCACTGAGTAATAAGAAAAAGCAAAAAGCAATCACACTTATACACTTTTTTCGTGTACCAATCAAAACCCTGGATTGCCAAAATGAAGCCACTTTCTTGGCTTTGACGTTTGCCAAACTTAAGTCCTTATCCGTGCATATTTCTGGAAGTAATCGGCAGACCCTTAAATGAGCCATATTTTGTATTTCTTCAGTCACATAGCATGTTGTTTGTCAGCAGCCTCCAATTCAGCATGTTGGTCTTACATTTAGGGATTCTGACGATCAGCCTATTCAGAACACAACTGATACTGGAAAATATCTCTAGTTCATTTTGCTGAAGGAACCAACACAGAACTGTTCCTAGACATTGTATAGCACTGTCCCCTAAATGGCTGTAAATGATCCTCCAAGTTCAGCCACTTTCTATGAACAATTTTGTTCTTGCTGCAGCTTGTTACAAACGAAACCCAGCATAAATCCAAACAAACATACTAATTTATGTCCCTGCTCTTATTTTTTTGGTCTAACTAATTTATCATATTGGGACAAAAATGTTGATGTCAGGAAGCAGAAGTGATATGCTCTCATTGTCAACAGCCTGTTCACATATGGGAAGGAAAGAAAAAGGGCATCACAGTCACAGAATATATTAACATTATCACCGGACAACTTCTAGCTCACTGGGTCCTCCACTAGACAGGAGAGAAAATACTCTACAACTGCAGGTTTTGTTTTGCTTGTATTATGATGCATGACAGTTAAGACAAAGTGAAAAAGAGAGGTGGGTGTGAGATTTATAGTGGTTACATTTCAGCTCGTCATGGCTCTTCCCCATGGTCAATAAAGGTATTTAGAGATTTTTCCTAGAAATCTTGTCAAATACAGCATAGTCTAACAAAATAATGAGGTTCTATACAAAGTTGAATATACCTGAGGAAGTTACTCCCATCTGAGGAATAAGTTGCTCTTCAATACAGTTTTCACGTCCTGGTACTAATCTCTGGTATCTTGATGGATGAGGGTTACCATCAACATCAACTAAAAAGGGAGGAGGCATGAGGTGTGGTGCCTGTTGTGTTTGTTCATCCAACACAAAGTTGTTAGCATCACGTATAAGAGGCCGGTAGTCACTATGGAAGAACATCTGATCTGCTATCTGTTAAGATGAATTTCAAAATTACAGATAAAACCAGTTGAATGGAGACTTTATAAAAAAACTAATATGCAGAAGTCATTTCACAAAAATGAAATTAAAACTGCTCAAGTAATTTTCCCTATTTTAGCTGTTTGTTTATTATTAAAAACCAACATTATTTTTCAAATTATTGTTACTTATTGTTAAAATTAAAAGATAAAGACACTTATTATAGTTGAAATGTTTGAAGTAATAAGCTATGTTACTTTTTGCAAGCACATCAGACTGTAAATAAAACAGAAAAAAGTGGGGGGAAAGCAAAAACATTGTGGTACCCAACAAGGTTAATAGGTGCATCTGTCTATTGACTGTTGACCACTTCACAGAACAAAGCTTCATAGAAATAAATCTGAAATCCATCAGGGATCTTCAGTCACTACCAAGTAGAAAAAGCCACACTGCTTTGCAATTGTATATTATGCTAACCAAGAATTGTGTACAGTAACTCTGTATCCTCACCTGGTCATGGGGCCATATATAAATTATTGCTATAAAAAGTCTCAATCTTATGTTTGAAAAAGTAGACTGGATCCAGGAAGGCTAACATTAAAATATAGCGTCTTCAAAGTTCCACAATTTTTGTCTCTCTCCCCCCCGTTTTGTTTTGTTTACTGTCTGATACACTTATTATTGGCACATCCCTCAACCATTGGCTGCATGGTAATTTATCAGCCAAAAGTTGTACTACTCACTGCTAAATGTCTATAAAATGATACATCTGCTTTAACAACATGATAATCTTGACTTATTACACTCCAATTCCTACTGGTCATAGCCAGTGTGGCCAGTAGTTTGGGATGATGGGCCTAGTAAAATTACATGAACATCTGGAGCAAGGGGATATTAATCCTTGAAGTATACTTTGTTGATATGTGGAACCAACTTACAACAATCCTAATAGGGCTTTCAAGATAAATAAGATATTTAAGGAGTAGTTTACAAATTCCTTTTCCCCAGTGGAAAAGTTTCCATGGCTGAATAGGGATTCAAACCAAGTCCTCACAAGCCCTAATGCATCACTCTATCCATTACACCAGAACAGGCATCTAACAATTGTGCGCCATCATTTCTTACTCATGGTGATTCTCTCCCAGGTTTTCTAGGTAGAGAGTACTCAAAAGCAGTTTGACATTTCCTTCTTCTGAGAGCACGTCTGGGACTGTGCAGCTTGCCTAGGCCACACAGGCTGGCTGTTTCTCTCATGAGACACAGTGGGGAATCAAATGCCTAATCTCTGGCTCCACAGCTGAATGTCAAAACCACTATTTTTAAAGCTACAATCCTAAATATGTTTAATAAGGAATAAGTCACTGAAGACAATGGAACTTACTTGAGTAAACATATTCATGACTGCAGTGGCAGAGTATTCGCTTAGATCTTTATTTCCTAAACTGAGGTGGGGGTGTTCTTTGCTGGTTGGTTTTTTTAAATGCCTATGAATACTCACAACTATTCAAGTTAACGTTAAAATAAACTCATGTTTGTCCACGGGCCACTGAGAAAGGCTGAGACGGGCCTAGAATACCTTTTCAGCCATAAGTTGTGCAGCAACTACTACTTCCAATTTTCTTCATATAGAAAATAACTTAAACATTTTAGCAGAGTAGGTAAACAGAGAGAAAATCAGTCGATGACTGAAGCACTGAATGCAACAATTGCAGAGAACTGTGGGCTGCTGTTGTACCTTTAAAATCACAATTACAACTGCTGCATCAGCTCTTACACAAAACACTTACTTTACTTTATTGAGTCAATCATCCACTGAACCTTTTCTTTTTTAACTTAAAAAGACCCTTTGTATCCAAAGGGAAAGTGGGAAGCATCTGACAATATCTTTTGTGGACCATGATTTTTAAGCTGGGAGTAAGGGTTCAACATTAGAAATTAGTAAAATGGGGCAAAACTCCTCCTCCCACAAATTTAGGAATCATGGGGTTTTTAATTTTTTAACTTTTTAGGTTTGTGGGGCAATGGGAATTGATATGGTCATCTGAAGTTCATGGAGGGGCATGTGCAATGCCTTGATCTCTGGAAATTGCCCTCTGTACTATTAGAGCACATTTAGGAACTCTTTAACTTCACAAGACATATTCCTTCATATTTTAATTGGTAATTTCAAAATAATAAAGCAGCAAAAAGCTACAGAAACACAACTGTGCCTTTTATGGACAAATGGGGCAAACTAAGACTGAGACTACAAGTACAGTATAAGCATCAGTATTCAGACTTCAGTCATTCTGAAATGCCATTTGATCAGTTAGTTAGAAGTAGTCGTACTTATTATGCAAAAGATGTACAAGATGAATAAAGTTAGTTTTCCATATAATACCTTGTCATATTTGCTACTGGAACCAAAACCAAAAATCAGAAGATGACCGTGAGAATCTGTGCATGCAAAATGCTGGCCATCGGGAGAGCATTTGCAGTCAAAAACCGCCCCATGTCCTTGTCCCTCAATCTGAAATATAGCAGCACACAAATTAACAGACTATATTGTTTTCAAAATATGATCATTAAAAACCTATTTAAAAAAGAAAGAAGCAAGTTGTTAGATAGGAATTGAATTTTGAGATGTTTACTTTTTCAGCTTATTTTTAATCAAGGCCTGGCAAATCATTCATTAGTTAATGTCACACTTTCAACCTCTTGAAAACACATAAAGGTATTCAGATACATTTCTACTACTTTTAAAACAATATATATTTACTTTCAATGTACGTTATATATATATATATATATATTATATATCTTACATTGCAATCTCAAAGATATATTGATAGGAAACAAGTCTGATTGAACTTATTTCTGTGTAAACATGTTTAGGATCAGGCTATTAACCATCAAATTTAGAAACCAAAAGGGGGAAATACTCTGCCAATTATCTGTTATCTATACCCAGATTTCAGTTTTGGACATTCTGGTAGGCTAATAGAATTCTTTCCAAAGTTTGCACTACCATAAAGATATTTGGATAGCAAAAGTATGTGTAATTGAGTTCAACCTAATTACTGTATTTAACTGCTTGCAACTCATCTAAAGAACTGCAAATATTTGTAAAAGAGCTTTACCTGATACTCATTTTCTGTTTTCCACTTCCATTAATCCAGAACAAATGGGTTTTTGTTTTTCCCTGTAACCTGTCAATCAAGCACAGGTGACCAATCACCACTCTGAACTTTCATACCCTAAGTCCACTAACTTTATCCCTGTGGCAGATTTGAGTAACACTTGAGCAAAAAAAAAAAACCAAACCCCTTCTTTCCTCCTGACTACAGCAAGGCTAAGAAGCAGAAAAGCCAAAGGAAGAAGGGGTTCTTTTCATTTAAAAAAGCCAATTAACTGATCACCATGTTGGAAACCTAAACTGGTGAAAAGGAGAAAAAGAAAGAAAACCAAGGACAAAATATTTTGGCACTTTAAAGACTAATAAAATTATATCAATATGAACTTCTGTGACCAAAATCCACATCTTCAGATACTCTGTCGCAATATTTTATTATCTCCCCCTCCCCCCTTTATCGTGCCAAAATGCTGAAACAGATTAATAGGGCTACTGCTCTGGTAACTTAGTATTAAAATCCCTGCAAATAGGGAATAATAACTAGTACTGATTGAGAAGACAGGTATTAAGTTATACAACATAACAAATCCAGTAGTTTTGTTATAATTCTACATGCTTCAAAATGCTAGATAGCATCTGAAAGACTAGGATTCCACAGTAGACTTCCTGGAGTATCAAAACATCCAAGTAATAAACACATTACTTGAGAGTAAATTCTATATCTTTCAGATGGAACTTATTTCCAAACAATATGCTTAAGGGATTGGGTAAGATTATCTATTTATTATTCTATCCTAAGAAGACTAAAAGAAATTATTGAGAAGAACAAGCATATTGGTTAAAGACATTTATTTTATACTTATGGCTCAATAACTGGCTACCAAGAATTATGCTTTACAATCTACCCAGAAAAAGACAGTTACATTCAAGTGTCTATAGGAATTATATCGCCAGGGATCTAAAGGGCACATTTACTAATAGTTTATCAGTTGTACTTAAATCCTTCTACAGGAGCACTTTGTCTCCCACCAAAAAAGCTCCCAAGGGCCTTTGTCATGTATCATCTTGTAGAGAAGAAAATAGGCTGCAGTAAAAACTGAACCACTGCACCTCTAATTTGGAATCATCTGGGAGAACTTTCTTTCAACCTCAACTGTAATTTGGATAATTCAACTGCAGAGACAGCAATAAAACCAAACCCCTTTTTGATCTCTAAACCATAAAAAGATACATAGGAACTAAAATTCTTTGACTTTGTCATTATAAACAAAAATTTTGGAAACATTTTTTAGATTTGTTTGTCTCTTTGCCTTTCTTGGAGCTAACTGGCAATTGGTGCTAAGTCAGTAGCAAGGTAAGGGGAGGAGAGAACAAATTAATATAGATACAGTGCTGTTTAGGTTACTTCTTCTTTGCTTCCTCTTTTACCCCATCGGGTGTTGAGGGAGATGCAAAGTTCTTTCTCTAGCACTTCTAGCAGCAGCCTCTGGTGTTATTTGGTGTTCTTGTAATATTTCTTTGATGTTATCTCTCTGCCTTTCTCCGCCTCGTGGTCTTTGACCTTCTCCTCTTTCCATATATGCCTCGTAAGGTATGTAATTCCAAGAGTTTCTCTTAAAATGGCAAACCACTTTATTTGTTGTCTCTGTATGCAGCGCAAGATTGGTTCTGCTCCAATTCTTTCCCTTATAACCTCATTCCTGATTTTATCCCTTCTAGTCACTCCAGTAGCCTTCCTCAGACATCTCATTTCCGTGGTGACCAACTTTTGCTTGTGTTGTGTTGTAAGTGTCCATGTTTGGCACTGGTAACATAAGGTGGGAATGAATACACTTTGTACAAGGTGTATCTTTGCGTTGATTGGTATTGCCTTGTTTAGGTTACACTGCACAAATTACTGTATTACTTGTTATTACTGTAGCAAGTAATAGTCTATGTAGGTCTACTGAAATTTCTTTATGAACTGAATCAAAAAGTGTAAAAACCTGAAAAGTTGATTATAAGGCTACAGTGTTTAGATTTTGTTGTTTTAAAAATGTAGGGCTGACTCCTGTATAAAACTCTGGACTACATCCTAGCTATGGAGCAAAGTAAACTATGACAGTTATAGGTGTGTTTCTTCATCTTTCTGTCCCATTCACATATAAGCCTATTTTATATAATGAGACTATGTTCATGTAGTCAAAGTTTGTCTCTAAAAGTAATAGCATATCATTCAGTGTGAAAGGCAACAGCATGCCACATGACCATGAAAACATCTTCAGATGCAAACAGCACTAGCTCTTTGGTTGTAAACGGAGATGAGCACCACACCCTAGAGTCAGATACAACTGGATTCTGAGCAAGGATGACCTTAACCTTTATGTTAGAACCATGGTTCCCAAGGTGGGGCACATTCCCCACCAGGGTGGGTGGGTGGAAGATTTGAGAATGAGTTAACAGTGAATGGCCTTTTAGGCTTCCTCCACGTGAATAGGAGTTCACTTTTTGAATAATAAGAATTAATTTAATTTAATTTAATAGATTTATATACTGTCCTATCCAATGGACTCTGGGCGGTGTACACAAGTTATAACCAATATAAAACAATGTTAAAAACCCTTAAAAACATAGCAATATCCCACGGGTGGTGGGGACATCAGGATTTTAGAGATACTTAGGTGGGGCATGGCCAAAACAAAAGGGTTGAGAACCACTGACTTAGAAGAGAAGTATAGGATTTTCTGGTTTTAAATTTTTTTTTGGTAAGTCTATTTTAATAATAATAAAATTTAGCAAAGAAGCTCCTTCTTGGAACTGTAGACTTAAAGCTGTTAGCAAATCTGGACAATGCCCTCAACCAGTTATACATGTCAAAAAGAAATTATTCTGTGCAAAAGATTGTTCATTTTTACCTAAAATTTAATCATGGAATTGTACAGCATTAGAACATATACATTTAAAAACGTAGTATGTAGCCTTTTTTTCTTTAACATATTTTTTCTTAATCTGCACTAGAATTTAAGAAAAACATCCTGATTACAGTCAAATGTAAAGCAGATGAATATAAAACAGAGGAAATACTCTTTTCACATATGGTAAAGCAACTGAAAAAGGCAGGATGGCTAAATGAATACAATTTCCAACATACTGGCTGTATGCCAGTTGTGCAAACAGTTGTGTTTAAATCCTCTTTTACTTATGCAAAGGTGTGACTTTTGGAGGTGAAGTGTCTCAAAGTAAGATCACGTGACTCAGTATGTAACAGATAACATATGCAGAGATTTCTTAACTTAAGACAGTTCGCCTCCAAAAGTTACACATTCTGCATAAGTAAAAGTGTTAATTAGATTCAATTTGCCATTCTCACCTTTCACAGCTGTTCTAGAGAATTAAAAAGAAAGTAGGATTTTTGTTACAAAGATTTACAAGATTTGTGACAGCTTTTAAACTAATCTATACCACTATATTATAATGACTGCATGAAGTTGAAGTGATTATACTATCAATTTGGAAGGGGTGTGATAACAGAATTTGTTGTCAGTTTTGCCATGTGTTTAAAAATAAAATTTCTGATTATCTCGGTTTTTCCCAAACTTTGGTTTTTTATTTCAATTCCCAGAAACCTAAGTCAATTCCCCAAAGCACTGATCAGCCAGTGTACTGACTTAGGCTTCTTTTATGTATTTTTAAAGGTGGGGTGGAATCTCAATTAAGCCCACTGCTGAAGGGACAAAACATACACATGCACACAGTCAGATGGAATGTTTCAAGCTCAGAAGAAATTTTATATATAAAAGGTTCTGATAGGACCACTTGTATAAATATCAAGAATATTTTTTCTTTTCTCTCATATCAATTGCTCCTCTTATTATATACAAGTGTCATAAGGTTCAAATGCTTATCTTAAGAAACAGGATATTTTAAACCACAGGAAAGGCACTTGATTCAGCTTTATAAGTTTCTGTTTATGATAACACATATAGCCTGATCCTATAAACATTTACTTGGAAATAAGTCCTAAGTTCCATTGGATGTCTTCCAATGTGGCATTTAAGAAGTTTTAAAGTTATAAAGGTGTTATGAAGGATGCCAAATAATGTGGTAAAATAAAGAACATTCAGACATGAAATACTTTATATGCTATATCTGTAGCAAAACTAGAGTGTGTGGCTCTTTCTATCTTCTAATAGAAACTCTCTATGATAAAATACCAGAAAAAGGGTGTTTTGGTTTGCATTTTTCACCTTTATATATTTTACAAAGAACTACCTTCAACAAGAGACAACAACAATGAAAGTGGTATTTTTAAATGAGCATGAGACAGAGTATAATCATGAGTACCACAAATTTCAATCAAAGCTTGATTTGCCAGTTTATACGAACCCATTTGCTCTGAATCAACAGACAGTAGCTTACTATAAAAAAAGAGTGTAAGCAAAAAGGTTTCAATGAAAACATCTCCAAAATCTCCCTCTCTTCTTAAGTCTGATTTCTCCAGAATTTAGAAATTCATAGTTGTCATTATCAGCAGAACTTTTTAGTGCAATATCCAATAAATAACTATATATAATTATTTGCATACAATTATTAAAGAAAAGTAACCCCAAATTATACACAAGGACTTGCAGCTATGACTAGTAAGAACTGCACCACACAACCAGATAGTAACTGCCCTTAAATAACCATATTTCAGCTAAATGTAATTATATGAACTAGCCTGATGCCTGTATATACAGCCTTTGTACATATAAAATATTTTTAAATCTGGTTTACCAATGCATCCTTTGATTCATACCTGAACATTATAAACACCAATTTCTGAATAAGTCAGGACCTTAAACCACAGATGACGCTAGTTTAGAATCCTGATTGTTTTTAAACAAATATAATTTAATGGTTAGCAAACTGACTTACAATTATTATTAAAAACTTCCACGTTGTGTACAAGTACACCGATAAACAGCCAACTACACAGCTAAAATGTTTGGTCATAGCTTGTTTTATTGAACAGCCAAAAAAAATCAGTTGATCATAACATCCTATTTAAATTTCAGACTGTCAGCAAAAGCAGCATTGGCTGGTATATATTATATAGGCAGGAAAGTTAATAAACATTGTGTAGGCAATATTTTTAGTAGAAGTGAACTAATGTCTACTTGTTCCCATATATGCTGCATCTCCAAATGTAAGGCTTGATTTGGAATTTAAAAGTATTTACAACGTAAGTCACAGTTTACTAGTCCGAGGATGTCATGATCTTGTACGGTTCCTCATCACACGGTCCCACATACCTTGCTTTGGTTCTGATATCACAGTTTAAACAAGTATCCCTTTACATATGCACCAAGACACTGCTTTACACTCCTTTAAAAACCAAGATATGACAAATACTGTACATGCCATCATTGTCAATCCTTGTTAAAGTGTTCCAGAACTCACTGAGCCTCCAGCTGCATCTACTGCTCTTCATCATCATCTCCTCTCCCTCTCCCCCCCACCCCGCACACTAAATTTTATCAATTTAAATTAATCAAATTTGCCCAAAATGTGTGACTAAAATTAAAATGTTTTAGCACAAAAATATTAACAGAACCTTCTATAGCAAACATATTCCTCTACCTCCTTTTGCTTGTTAAACTCTGTTCAATGAATATGTGGACTAGTAGTAGCCTGGCTAGCCTTGTTCCCTGGCAGGAGGAAACTTCAGAATTTCATACATTTATGCCAGTACCAGCCATCAAGGTGAATACTTTGGGTGCTAGGCTGGCATTTACAGCCTTGCTTCCTGACCATGTGTTCTTTTACAAAACATGAGAGCTTCACATTTGTCCAAACTATGAGCCAGAACTACAGTGGCTGCAAATATAGAATGGGAGTTTGTCACACTAACATCAGGCAAAGTTGATGAAAAAATGAACAAGAACTCAAGAGTCAATATAATTATATACAATAAATAGGGAGGCTGGACTTGCACCAGACTAATATATTATTTGTCTCAGTATTTAAAGTGACTAGGTAAAAAGAACATTTTAATTACCTATTCAAAGTACATAAGTTAACATAACCAAAAAATGCATCATGTGCCAAGTTTACACAGACATCAATACACTTATATACACAGCCTACAATTCTATCAAAATATATCGGATTGAGAATAAATCAAGATTTCAAAAGCAACACTTTTTAATATAGACAAATGAAATATTTACCATGTTGAAGTAAGACCGGATTTTTACTCCCTTTGCTAAATCCCATACTATAACATTTCCATCATGACCAGCAGAGAAGAGAACTCTGGAATCAAAAGGATGACTCTCAAGTACAAATACCTCATCTTCATGGCCCTAAAATGTTTAAGATAACAAACAGAAACTAGTTAAGTTTGGCTGCACATCTAATAACATAACTAGGAAAAGGAACTTTAAAAAATATAGTATGGGGAGAAAGCTGGGCCACAGATAATTGTCTATTATTACCAATTCAAATGCTAAGTAGATAAGATAATTTTCAGTTTAGCAAGTGACATGAAGTGGTATATAAATTTAATTGCTACTGCTATTGCTACAGTAAAATTAAGCACCCAGAATATGCTAAAGAAAGGGCTACTGGAAAAATAAAAAGACAGGTTTCAGTTATGGAAAAATCCTAAAAGACAAGGAACAAAACTTTCTTCAGATATCTTCAGCTATATGCCCAAAACACAGGATGCCTCCAGAAGTACAAGCTGCCACTCATTTTGCTTTAAACAAGTCTTTGTGGAAAGTACAATTTAGCAAAGAAGTGATTGAGGATATACCTGTGTCTATGTGGCCATGCATAAATTTGTGTGTTTAGAAAAAAAAATTAAGTAATGAAGTGGTGTGGTTTTTTCCCCTAGAAGATACAGCACTTCCTAGTACTGTATATCTAACTCAAATCAAAAGAAATGGTTTCCACATTTTGGTTTTCACTATTTACACTATTTGAAAATACTTACAAGGTTAATTTGAGAACCCTTAGTTTTGTAAATACAAGCTATGCCTATTATAGGAAGACACCGCTACACGCAATTGTTACAACTTTTTCCTTACCATAAGAACATGAATAAGCTGGCCAGTGAAGGAATTCCAAACTTTCAAAGTCATGTTATTAACGGCGGTAATAACAGAATTGTCGTGACGATCCCATGCCACCATAGTAACTTTCAGTTTTGTAATTTTGTCTTCTATACCTTGTGGCTGTTGTCTACAGTTAGTGAACAGTCAAAAGATACAATACGGTATCATTCAATAGCTACAAGAACATCTCACAAGAATTCATTAAAATCCACCAAAGAAATTTTAAAAGATTTGAACTAGGAAAGAGGGGGGTGCAGTGTGGAAAAAGCCCACATTCTAGTGAGCAGCAGGAGCCCCATTTTATCAGCTGAAGGAGGAAATAAAAATCTGGGCTCTCGCCCCGACTACACGTTGCAAGAACCTCTAGAAGTTCTGTTACCTAAAAATGATTAGGAGCAAACATTATAGAACATCTTCTTTCAAGGACTGAAAACTTTAATTTTAGTAATTTTTACAAAGGGTTGAGACAATTTGGACCACAAAAATACTTAATCTGCTCCCCACAAAGATGGACAGTGCAGTACTCCATAGTCAACTCACCCTCTTAACTGTTAATTGATTAGGAGGACTGCCAGAGCCACATTTGCACCAATCCTAAGAATGTGTAATTAGACTAGATGATTTATAAATAAACACACATTACTACTGGGATTTCTAGCAACTATTTATTTCTTATATAGGTGTCCTGATAGTAATTATAGGAAGAATTTGGGTGATTGAAGGAAAGGTTGCTTTGCAGCAAAATGAAAACAAGCTGATCATGTATCCAGTGGAGAGGAAATTAATTTACACTAGATTAGCCTATTTGCCTGCTTAACACAGTGTTGCCTGTTCTTCTCTCACCTATTGCTGGATCCCCACCTTTTTAAACTAGAAAGTATTGGCTTTTTCACTGAAGAATGATCTTTTACCAAGACATGAATTTAATTATACCTGAAGTCTTAGTAAGAAGTGAAATATTTTCAATTGTATTTAACAAACACAAAATGACTTACCCTGCAGGACGAGTAGCCATATCTAGCAAAATGCTCTTCCATTCCCTTCTTTTGAACATCCAGATTCGTGCTGTCCCATCACGACTTCCACTGACAAACCTAAGAAAGTGGGGAGAATAGCCTTCATTATCCTTTATAACCAAGTTGTTATGTAAAAGTTTTCAACACAGATTATGCTAAAAAATTAAACCAAAATCCCGAATACCACAAAAGTACCCTAATCTATTTACAGATCACTAGACTAAAAATCACTAGACTAAAGTCTACTGGACATACAAAGAGCTGTGTGAAGAGAATAGAAGTAACTGACCAGCAGCTGGTCGCTAAAGCCTCCTCTTAACACTACAAATGTTTTCAATTTATTTACTATAACTATTCATTCATCCACTTTAAGAGACCATCTTCAGATGATAAGGAGTCTTAGTAACCTCACTGACATGATATATTCTAAGATCCCACAAATAAGCTTCTATAATATCTGTTTTATCTTAGATTACAAATGAATGAAACTATATTACAGAGGATGAGAAAGCAAAAACACATTGTCTGAAATCCTTTTGTTTACCATTGTAAGTCACACTAGAGCTGGACCATTGAAACTGTAGGTAACACAATTCTTCCATAACTTCCACTTATTCAAATGAGCCTGTTCTAGTTGCAACTTAGTTTAGGGTAGTAAATCACAAATAGAATAGACCAAATTGACTAAATAGAACTTATGGGAAAGCTGACATCAAATCCCAATTGATTCAATGGGCCTCCTCTAATGTGCTAGGCAATAGGATTTCAGCCACTAAATGAGGAAACTGCTGGCTTGAGCTGACAGAATAAAGCAGGAACCAGAGTGAGATATTATAGCACAAAATCAGACTTTAGAAAACCGCCACTATGCAAGAGCTTAAAATGTTGCACAAGAGACAGAATAGGGGGGAAAAGAGATTTTAAGGAAGTAAAATTATTTAAACATAAAAGGCTTTGTGACATGAATTTGTGATGGAATGTCTTTGATACAAACATACCCAACTACAGTACTGTGGTCCTGTTTAGACTGGACCAACATTTAAAAACAAGGCAGTTAAAGAGAGGGTCTTCTCAACTGTAGTTCCCAACTAAAGAACATACGTTATCCCTTTACTTATTGTTTTCCTAGATGGTCTTTAAAATGCTGCTGTTGAAGCATGTAATATAGTCTATAAACTTTTCAATGTTTTTACTAGGCCTGACATACTTTACTCATCTGTTTGTACTACTTTGCAACTGTTTGTAATATTTTGTTTTTACAGTTGTTTAATTTGATTTATTTAGGTTATTGATAACATGTTCATTTCTTGCATTGGTTTTAAAATGTTGCTATCAAGAATCTTGCATACTAAGATTAAAAGAGTGATCTATGTTTTTTAAAAGTTCATACAAAGATATTAACTTCAATGTATGAAACTCTGGTTAGAAGTCTACTGATACACAGAAAATGAAACATCTCATTATTCAAAGCACTTAAAAATTACTCATATAGCACAAAATAGATGCTTCACTTTATCTTTAAATTAACACCTATATATTGGAAGGGAGAATCATAATAAAGCAGCAATTGGCATCAATTTATTAAATCTTTGTTCTTCACTGTCATTCAATGACTCAGAGGCAGTTTGAGGAAAACACCATGATGATACATTGAAAGACTGATTTGGTAGGAAAAGCTATCAAGAGTAAATTTTCTTTTGTTTGATAAACCATAAGATACCTAACAAATCTCACAGTTAACATGAGTGGATCTAGTATTCTATGCACACTTACCTAGGAGTAAACTTACTAAATGGGATTTACTTCTAGGTAAATGTGTAAAGAATTTTGCTGAACAATATATAAAACTGTTCAAGGCATGCTCCTGTGGCACTTTCATTAAGCCAAACTTAATGAGTACACAATTTTGTCAAAGTTCATACTCAGGCTAGAGGAAATACATAAATGTATGGTTTTTGTAAATACAGTAAAGAGAAATGCAAAGCTATACACAAGCTGCTAACTTTCTTACCGATTACCCGTGTTTGAAAACTGAATGCTATCCACTTTGTCCTGTGTAAACAAGAAGAAAATTAACATCATGACTATAAGATGTTAATACTTTTCAAACAAATAGCTAAGCAATTTTGAGGAGGTATTTACAGTATGAAACTCCAACTCTGATATCTTCTCTGGCTGACCTGATCCAAAGAAATAAACCCTAATGATGTGATCTGTACTTCCAGTGGCCAGAAACATTCCACCTAAAGAAAACCAAGAATGAAATAAATATCAGCACAGTACCATTTTGCTTAATATTTTGAGTTTTACTCTTAAATTCATAACGTATACAACAATGTACTACCTACCTACATACTGTGATAAAACACTAAAATTTGCTATCCTTTGGCCATTCCATAACTCTTCAAATCAGTGTCAAGACTGAATATGTCATCTATATATTTAGCAAATTTGCTTTTGTAGACATCGGATATAAATATACTGATTTTTATTAAAATATATTGCCAGTAAATATATAATCAGAAAACTTTATTTGCTATTGTTCCCCTTTCTAGATGTCACTCAACAACCTGTCTGTTTATTACATGTCAGGCAGCTGTCTAGAACCTCTACTCAGAGAGGTGCTGTAATAACAAACTAAGCTTATTTCAGGTACAAATGCTACTTTTTATTATATTCCAAAACTGCCAGTAATATTGATATGTTTTTGCCAAGGTAGGACACTTTACCAGCACTAAAAGAAGAGCAGATCATTTGGACTCCAGGTCTTGGACGTTCTGTAAACTTTGTTGGTCTTGAACTGCAAAGTTTAAACAACATAACACAAGTTTAAATTCTCCTAGCTATTTAAGATAGCAAATGAAATAGCCAAATCTTAAAAATAAAAACATTATGCTAAAAATATAGGTATATTTTATTTAACATACCGGTATACTTTATGGTACTCTCACAGACAAACAGTAAACATCAAAATAGGATTCAGTATCTATTGAGAAGTTGCCACAACACAATCATCTGTGTTGCTCATAAATTCAGAAAAATCTACAGGGGGAAAAACTTTAAAATTGTTCTGCCCAAACTGGTCTAGATCCCAGACCAACTGATCAACCAAAAACAGTTCTATTCATGGGATGTTTTTGGACTTTGAGGATATGTAAACACTCTGAACATTTCAGTCAATACTCAAGAATCCTTTCCTGTCTCTGATAGAAGAAAAAAAAATCCACACACACACTAGTTTTAAGGCAAAAATTAAACCAAACTTTCAGTTTCATGAATAGAACCCATAGTTCTATTTCCACGGGTTAAATGCACTGGGATTGCATCAATGTTTTTGGCCTGCCATAATGAAAGCAGATCATGCTGTTAAAAACAGGACTTTCAAGTGCACAAGGAAGCAATGAATACCCCCTTGTACTACTAGCATGAAAAGACAACTGAACATAAAGCAAGTCACTGAATATGCAGAAAAATCAAACAGGATTTTGAATTTTCTGAATGTATACTCATGTATTGATAGAATACAACTGAATTTGTTTAACAGTCATTCAACAGAATATTTTTATTACCTAGATTCGGGATCTAACATGTGCTACCTTTTGTACTACAAAAATACAGTAATAACTCAGATAACATTTGCATAAGAAAACATTAAAACTGCATAACATTAAGCAATCTGGAAAAAAATTGCATCTCAGAATGTTAAATCCTATGGGATGAATTGGATAGTGCGCTAAAGCCTGTGTATCTCTATACAATGTATCTCTATAGAATTTTAACGTTATCTGATGCGTCCCATATGATTTTAACGTTTTCCGATGCATGCATCAGATAACATTAAAAATCGAATAACAATAAGACTTGAGGAACCAAGTTTAAATATAATAGTAGTTAATTTTGGAATTAATTGATTTTTACTGGGCCTTCCTATACACAAAAAAGGACACTGGAATGATTACCTTCTAGGAGAAAAACTTGTGCCAGGAAACAGCCTCAAGTGGGTTAGACTGTGGAAGTGTCTACAATATTTCATAACATATGGCTGCCAACTATAAAATACAGTATTCTTCAAAATGTAGCAGATACCCATATTGTTTGATTTACAAGATCATTCTCTAAAAGATATAGCAATCGTTGCCTAATAAGCTGTGTTTATAATTGTTATTGTAAAAAAAATCAGATCCTAAGCTAAAGTTTCATTTTAAAAATTATTTTTAAAAATTGTATCATCACTTGAATAGTAGCACTTCTGAAATCCTGTAATGTACTTCACACCTGCAGAAGGGTGATATCACCAAGGGCAGTTTTTACTAATTGAAGAATTCCTCCTTCTTTCTTGCAGCTTTCATGAGTATCCTACTTCAACAAATGGAAACCGTGGGAGCTGCCTTAATTACCAAAAATTTCTCGCTGATTTCCAATCACAAGAATTTTTGGTAATTAGCACTTTTTTTCTTCTCTCTCATAGTTCCCAGAACTTTCATGTAACGAAATGGATGAGTCAGACAAGCTGCAAGAGAGAATGAAGCATGCCATTCCCAAGGAAAAAAAAATGCCCTCTGCCAGTGACTTCCTCCCCCACCTTAGATATTACTTATGCAAAAGGACTTCAGCCAGAATGTACTTAAGAGGCCTAAGGGTCAATAGTGCAATAGAATAAAGATATTGATTCTTCCTAGTACTTGAGATTTAAAAGCTTTCTCCATTATGCTACAGCAGTGTTTCCCGACGTTTGGATTTTGGACTTCAATTCCCAGAAGCCTGAGCCAATTCCTCAAAGCACTGATCAGCCAATGTACTGACCTAGGCTTCTTGGAATTGAAGTCCCCCTGTGGGGCATGTGTCCCACATTGGGAACCACTGCACTAAAAAATACTTGTGCTCTCTATGCATTCACACCTGAGATGAAGTCACCGTTCTGCACAAGTCAGGTAAAGCAATCCCCTTAAAAAGACTATGGAGATGGCTACAGTTCTGGTGAGATGGTTTTTCTCAGTGTTAGGTAGTAGTTTTTCAGCCAATTGGTAAGCAAGAATTGATTGTTTTCACAAGCCACCTGGCAGATCTTTGGGCAGAAAGTCTAACTCTTCCAAAAGCAAACAACAATGCAGTTACAATGATTCTAAATATTAAAATAATGTGTACAGAAACTAACTTTATTTTAAGGGTACCAGCATCCCACAGCCAAAAACATATTGTGCCATCTGCTCCAGTAGAAGACAGGTAACGTTTTGAGCCACTGCACAACGGAGAAAACTGCAAAACAACCAAAGTTAGTTATAAAGTTTTGACTTTTAACCATCAATGGAAAAACATGATGAAAATTACTTTCAAAATACTGTAAACTGAATTCTCTATCATAATTATCATTTCTATAAAAAGTTGTTTAATTAGCCACATGTAAAACCAACAGAAAGATCTCCACTGTAAGCACAAGTTCATTTTTATTCCCTCCCACCCACCTCTCTCTTTCACACATACTGTCTTATATGTGAACAAGGTTTCTCCCCACTCTGTTGTTTTCTGTTATCATTATCACCTACAACAGAGAACACAATATTTAGATTGATGAGAATTAGGTCTTCAGATTAATCAAGTATTACAGATTACTACAGCATTTAGATGTGCTGCCAAAACTAAGAAGACCCAAGGAAGATGCTCTCCAAAGCCATTTTCTCCCCAAACACATTTTTGTTTTCTTTTTGTTGTGTAATGCCAGTTCTTCCACTCCCAAGAAAAGGCTGCAGGGGTTGGCTAATTAAGGATGCAGTCTGACAGCTCTCCATTTTAAACTAAAGGCTAGAATCATGTTAGTCTAACTCCATTGTACATTTCAGTGATATACTTTTACAAGTTAAAAAGCCAGGCATTTGTTATCAAATCCCAGCTGTGTGACCCAGTATGCAGTAACAAATGCTTACATTGATTTCTTAACCTGTCAGAACTTACTACTGGCATTTATGCTGAAGACATACCAGCATAAATATGTAATTGGATTCCAGATAAAGTACAGTATTTTCTTTGTTAACTTTCGGTAGCAGTGATCTGAACCAATCAGCCATTGCCTTTGGGGGCATATGGCCAACAGCAGAATGGGAGTGGCACTGGCACAGTTCTCTCACCCATCTGGTGTTCCCACTAGCCACAGACCTTGAAAAGAAATGGCACATAGTTTTAAATATGACTCAGTGGCTACCACTCTTGGAGCCTTTCTTTGATGGAGAGAAAATGAGATGTATTCACCAATACTACAAAGGTGCCATCAGCTCCACCGCCAGACCTGTTATTTGGTCAGGAACGGGCAGCACCACTGACAGAATTCAAATAAGAAGAAAAAAAGTGTTCAATTTAATGAATCTTTTTTACTTCTCAATTTGTTTACTGAGCACATTTTCTATACTTTTTTGAAATAAAATGTTACCTGTAATGATGTTATGGATGCACTGTGCCCTTGCAAAACAGCCAAAGGGGCACAAGTTCGGAGACACCACACTCTGATCATTCTGTCACAGCTCCCTGCAGCAATCATCGTATTCTCATAATTAACTGCCATATCTGATATTTCAGCAGCATGTCCTCTTAAAGTAGCAAGCAACCTTCCATCATCAGTGGCCCAGATTTTCACGAGACAATCATCAGAGCCCTGAAAAAAAGTTACCAAGAGAAATTCCAAATTAAAACCTACAACACTTAAGTGTTCACATAAATACAGTGGTACCTCGCATAACGAACGCATCGCATAGCGAAAAATGCGCATAACGAAGTGTTCGTTATGCAAGGACGATACCCCACTTAACCAAAAAAAAAAAAGATTTGTTATGCAGGGGTTTTGGTAACCGGGGTATACCCGCTCAATGGGATCCCTGGTTAACAACAACACCACCACCACCACCACCCCCGTTATGCAGGGTATCTCCCATAGGGAACCGCATAATGGGGGGAAAACTGCATAGTGACTAATTCTAAATAGACTCTTAGAGAAGCAAGATCTTCTTCCCAATTGTTAGTGAACCACTCACTCCCACCCTATCCATATACAGTTTTTTCCACCACTACCGATATTTTTCAGAATGTGCAAAGGAATACACCCAGCAGAATACTATCCATTGTTCTTTATAGCCAAGCAACAGTATTCTAAAATGACTACTTTCCTTTCCTTTTTTCCTTAGAAGAGTTTGTTTGGATATTAATAGACTCAAAAAAGAACATTTAGTGAGAATAAAAGGGCAGCTTTTCTTGATGACTGCTCCTGGACTTAGAAGCTCCCTTCCAATGAGAGCTAGCCGGGCCTCCTCCCTGCTGTTGTCTATCTGACAGGCAAGCACACTTTAGGCAATTGGCTAACTGTTGAAGAAAGAGCTTTTTAATAAGAAATACAGTACTGTGGATTTAGTAATGATCAGTTTTTCTATTTCTTTTTATTGTTTTGATATGACCATCTCCTTAGCTATAGTTTAATATTATAATGTAATGTGTTTCTAGATGTATCTGCTTGTTTATTAAAGTTGTCACAAGTCCTAGTCCTGGAAGAAAGGTGAGACAGTAATCAAATGAATAAATAAATATAAATTTAAATAATTTAAATATAATATATATTTATATCTATACATATATCTATAATATATGTATATCTCAACCCGTGGGGACGTTAGCGATGCAGTGGAAGTTCTTTCCAGGTGCCTGGAGGCTGTCAAGGTCTGGATGGGGGACAACGGGCTTCAGCTGAATCCTGGCAAGACTGAGTGGCTGTGCGTAGGGGGTCTTGTGTTATCTCAGGAACTACCATCTTTGGTTCTGGATGGGACAGCTCTGCCCCAAACAGACCCGGTACGTAATCTGGGGGTCCTCCTGGACTCGCGACTACTGCTCAAAGAGCAAGTTGCAGTCGTGGCCAGGAGGGCCTTTGCACAACTTCGTGTGATTCGCCAGCTACGGCCGTTCCTAGACCGGGACTCCTTGCTCATAGTCACACATGCCTTAGTCACCTCCAGACTTGATTACTGTAATGCGCTCTACATGGGGCTGCCCTTGGTGACCATTCTGAGGCTACAAGTCATGTTGTTATCCGGTTTTTAGCGTTGTCCGGGGTATACACCGAACAATGCTAAAAAAAATTGGGTGCGTTGGCGCGCGCGTGCCAAACGCGGTTTGGGGAGGATACGGAGATTTTCTCCATATCCTCCCCAAGCCGCATTTGACAGGCGTGCGCTTGCACGATGTTTTGAAAGGGTGTGGGGGACCATACCCTTTCCAAACATCGGGCGTGTTGGCGCGCGCGCACCAAACGCGGTTTGGAGAGGACATGGAGATTTTCTCTGTATCCTCCCCAAGCCGCATTTGACAGGCGTGCGCTTGCACGATGTTTCGAAAGGGTATGGGGGACCATACCCTTTCCAAACATCGGGCGCATTGGCGCGCATGCGCCAAACGCAGTTTGGGGAGGATTTGGATATGTTCTACCCAATCCAACCCATCCCCCCCCACATGATTGTTCTGGATAACGCTAAAAATCGCATTATTTGATACAAGATTTTTCCAAAAATCTTGTAACGTTATGCCGTTTTAGCGCTATACGGTACAATCTTTATCCGGGGTATTACTGTATCTAACATTTGCCATTGACAAATCTTATTTTTAAATCTTATTTTTAAAAAGTTATCCATAGCAATACATCAACTGGCCGTACTCCAAGGTAGAGCTATTTATGTTATATGTTATGTTAGACAAACACAGACATATTTCTGACTACTGCAAAGGTAACACAAACATTTGTGTTAAATACATGTAAAACAGCATGCTAACCTATATTGAGGTTCACAAAGAACCTAATGCTATTTTTGTGTCTGCAAAGCACTGCAAAACACAGGACACAAAATTCACAGCTTGATTATAAGATAGCAGAAGTAGCCCATGTTTTCTGTAGTAGTTTTGAGCACTGCACATAAAACTTAAAAATGCAAAATTATACCAAGACATTTACATGAATTTGCACTTACAGTGAATATTCGTCTGCCTGTTCGGTCAAATGTTACACAATAAACTGAAGATAGGTGCCCTAAAATTCGCTTGTGCATTTTCATGTGTTGATACACAGCAGTTGGAATAAGGTGTTCAAGTCTGTATTTTCCATTTAACTTTCTTGAAAAGAGAGTTTCAGCTATAAAACAAAAATGCATTTTAAATATCACACAGATGTCTACGTAGAAATAGATGACTGTTTTTGAAAAGCACTATGAATAAAGAGAAATGGGCTATTCTTATGCAAAACACATGGTCTCATTAGCTTCCTAAGATAATTACAATAATATATCCTTTCAAGCAAAGTTATACTGAAGTCAACAATTCTAAGATATGGTAATATCTCAATGAACCATTAAGCTCACACACTTCAGAACATAGCATTCTAACTAGAATACAGTTCAAGCAAAATAGATGCTCTCAGAAAGTAACATAAATGTATTAGGAAGTGATATCTCTATCAGATCACTAAAAACCAACTAATCAGCAAACTTCTGTACTTGAAATGCCACGTCTTCAGGCTCTGCACCAATATTTTATGTACAAATTATGAATGCTCCAAAAATTTCATGGCAGACGTTTGCCAGACATGCATTGTAAAGAGAGTTCAAAGCTAGTTACAACTTGGCTATGGGGAGTGTGGTTCTAATTGGCTTGTATAGTCTATGTTTACTATAAAGATGTTAATAATATAAAAATGTTGCCACCAAAGACCAAGTCATGGTCTTCCATTTGGCCAGATATACAAGCAACATACACTGAACACTGACCAGATACACTAACTATAAAGCAGTTGCAACTACAGTCAAACCTCGCATAAAGAGCGCCTCGCATAAAGAGCAACTCGCTTAAAGAGCAGAATTTTCTCTGAATATTCGCTTCTCTTAACAAATAAAACCAACCAAAAACTCACTTAACAAATAAATCGGGGTTCGCAATCCCCCCCCCACCAGAAGTCACAATTGGTCACTTACAATGGTGTTTTGCTTAAAGAGCAAACTCGCTTAAAGAGCAATCCTGTGGAACGCATTATACTCTTTAAGCGAGGTACAACTGTACAGTAAACCCACTGAATCAATGAGTGCTATGGAAACTGTTGACTTACCATTCAACGATTACTTCAGTTAAGTCCACTCTAATTTGGACCAGCAAGTGAATTTTGGTCTGACATACAGTAATTTGTAACAACAGAGAGACACTACAAAGACCTTGTTAGCAGCAAACTAAAGTGTTTTGAGAAATACCAAGAAATCTATATAATGTGTAATGAGACCAAATGTATTATAATCATACACAATTACAATACAGTAATACCTCGGATAACGCTAAGACTTGATTCCACAAGTCTTGGTATTATCCAATTTTTAGTGTTATCCGATGCATGTTAAAATCCTACGGGATGGATCGGATAACGTTAAAGCTCCACAGAGATACATTGTAACCGCACAGGCTTTAGCGGTTGTTATCCGATCCATCTCATAGGACCTTAATGTTATTCGATCCAATTCTTCTCCCCAGATTACTTAACGTTATGCGATTTTAGCGTTATCCGAAGTGTCAAGGATAATTTTTTATCATTTATAAAGACTCTTCACAATGTATTATTTTCAATCACAACTTTCTTTATTAACAACCGATTAACAAGACAACTTATATCTTCTATAACTATCAAACTTACTCAAGCCTATCATACTTATCCAACTTATCTAAACTTATCTAAATTAAAAGTCAAGAGAATACAAATACCTTATATTAGGTGAGGACGTTGGTTGAGACCCGGATGGAAAGAAGGGAGGAGTAGGGAGCAATACAGAGACAGTATCCTATCAGGACCCGTTTCTGTCTTGCCCCACCCCCTCAACAGAGAGAGATGCCTCTCTTAAATACCTTTTTGTGTGTGGTTTTTTAGCACGTGTCTTGTGGTCTTTTATCACGTGCCTTGTGGGTTTTTTCCGGTCACTTGTCTGGTCACAGTGACCCAACAATAAGGTATCACCCCCTCCTGCCTAGCTTTAAAAGCAAAAAAAATCAGGAGGAAACAAGTCTCTTTCCTCCCGATTTTCTTGCTTTTAAAGCTAGCGGGGAGGGGGGGTTGGGGGAAATAAATATCCCCCACCCACCCACCCCGCAAGGGCAGTCACTGCCCTTGCAGGGAGGGGGTGGGAGGTATCCCCCCAACCACGCTAGCTTTAAAAGCAAAAAAATCAGGAGGAAAGAGGTCTCTTTCCTCCTCCTGAATTTCTTGCTTTTAAAGCTAGCCGGGGGGGGGGGGGTAATAAATATCCCCACCCCCGCAAGGGCAGTGACTGCCCTTGCAGGGGTTGGGGGTATTTCCCCCCGAACCCAACCCCCCAGTGCTAGCTTTAAAAGCAAGAAAATCAGGAGGAAAGAGGTCTCTTTCCTCCTGATTTTGTTGCTTTTAAAGCTAGCGTGGAGTTGGGGAGGAAATACCCACAGACACAAGGGCAGTCACTGCCCATGCAGTGGGTGGATATTTCCCCACCAACCCCCCTAGCTTAGAGTGCAGGAAGGTCGTGGAGGAAAGAGGCACGAGATGGTGCCTATTCCTCCCCCACCTTCCTGCATTCCAAGCTACAAGCGCTGTGCATGAAGAGGGGTGAGGGAATCCCCAGCGTGCATGCTGGGGATTCCCTCACCCGTTCTTCATTCACAGCGACTGCAGTAGGGTCAGGGGAAAGGCGCACACCTTTCCCCGACCCTATTGCAGTCGCAGAGATCACTGGGGGTGGTGGATTGGGTAGCCCAATCCACACACACCCAGCGATGACTTCAGGGACAAACCGTGTGGTTTATCCCTTAATTCAGGGCTTTCTTTTAGTGTTGTTTGATGCATGCATTGGACAACGCTAAAAATTGGATAACGTCATGACTTGTGGAAACAAGTCATAACGTTATCCAGGGTTTTACTGGATTTCTAATATGCTGTGATTTCCTTTTGCAGGAAAGAGATTATGTTAAACTATATGTAACAAAATCTAGACTTCTGTTTTGCAAAATATAACATATTACAAAAACTTTTTAAAAACATAGTTTTGCACATAAATTTGATTTCTAAACCAAATTTATTTTTTTATGGCAATATAATATTATGGCAGTTCCTAAATGCAAGATCAACATGGTCAAGTAGGGACTTCTGGTGGACAACAACACACGGTGTGAATGTGAAGAGACAGAGTCCGACCCATTTGCTGGTCTGCTGATTGCTGCCAGACATGCACCAATGAGGACTTGAGTTTTGGCAACAACAAAGCGAAGAAAGTGGCTTCATTTTGGCAGTTCAAAGTTTGATTAGGACACAAAAGAAGAATGGCAGAAATTGACTTTATACCTGGCTAAAAGAAACAGTGTTTTGCCACTAAATCCAGCCAGTCATAGATTGCTGACCCAATTAAAATATTCAAATTTTTGAACAAACTGCAACAGATCCCAATCTGTTCGAGCTCACAAATTACAATACCCAAGAAGCCTACCCAATTTCTTCACAATAGAGTAATGCTGTAATGCACACGTTGTGTTTTTTAACAGTTAAATCAACAAAAAAAATTAAAATCATACAATTATCTTGTAAAATATACAGTTGTACCTCGCTTAAAGAGCATAATGTGTTCCACAGGATTGCTCTTTAAGCAAGTTTGCTCTTTAAGTGAAACACCAGTGTAAGTGACCAATTGTGACTTCGGGGGGGGGGGGGATTGTGAACCCCGATTTATTTGTTAAGGGAGTTTCTGGTTGTTAAGCAAGGTGACCATTCAGAGAAAATTCTGCTCTTTAAGTGAGTTGTTCTTTAAGCGAAACGCTCTTTATGCGAGATTTGACTGTATATGCCTCATTACATTTCATGTGTATTCTGCTGTTCCTCCATCTCAACTGCATTGTGTACAATCTGCCTTCTTTAACAACATCTCTAAACTTAACTGCAGGAGTTAATCACAATTTCCCTGAATCGAGACGAACTTCTCTAACTACTTTTTATTACCTTTTTCTTATTTTTCCCCCTGATCTTTTTAATATAGCTACACTCAGTCTCACCTAGTTACAATCTTGCTATACATTTATCTTGGCTAGCAAAACTAGAAGACTAAGGAATAAGTGCCAACATGCCTGTCCCATTCTGCCTTTTACATATTTTGCATAACAATACCTGAAGACACCTGAGAGTTGTTGCTTTTCTGAACGCCTAGAACAAACTAGGATATTAAGCCATTTTCATGGTTTAATAACTCGGGTCACTAAGAAAGTTGTTATTATAAGCTCATAATGAAACAAACAATCTTTCTGGTGTCAAGTCATTTAATCCTTCAAACATTCAAAAAACCATATTGTAGGCCTTCAAGACATATAAGGCACATTATTTTTCTACACCATCCAATAGCCACTTGGCAAGTACCACACACATCCATTTTTAAAATTAAAACAACAGCATATCTTGCAATGTATTTCCGTTCCAATACTGGCATAAAACTTGGCAGGACAGTGTCTTTCTTTTTAGATGACAGTTAATTTCACAGAGTATGTTGAAGAAAGAGTTTAAAAGAACAGTCAAGTGTTATATGCAATGAGAGAAGCACATTTTGTATTTCCTATTTAAGCAAAAATAATTTATCATTTCCCTTTTCCAAAAATGTTGAAAACAAAGATGAAAGAATGTCAAATACACAGCACTTCTGAACAACGTGCTCAAGGTCCAATTGAGATCCAGCATGCTCTAAAGATTTGCAAAGCCACCCATGATTATATGTATGCAATGGAGCAACAATAAATAATATCTTAACAATGTTACCTTCAATGAGGACAAAGCAACAAGTTGTTTTATTCATTTCAATTACAGAACAGAAAAGGAAATCAAGGAGAAATCTCAACCTACCGGAGGGTGTAACAAAGAGACACTACTTTATCAAGATAACCATAAAATCTGTACCATCTGCAGAAATTATAAGGTTCGAGCACACATTTCCAATCTTTCATATTCCTCAGAGGGATCTTTATTAAGTATACTTTCTGTCTAGGAAAAATTACTTCCCAGACACTGGAAGAATGCATGGAAAAAAGACACAAGGCAGCCAATCTATTATAACCAAGGGGTGTGTACCCAAGATGAGATGTAGATTACCAGTGCTTGTGCCCATTCTCTTCCAGGCTTTTTTGAGATACAGTAATACCTCGGATAACATTTACCTCAGATAATGCTAAAATCGCATAACGTTAAGTAATCTGGGTAGGAGAATTGGATCGAATAACGTTAAGGTCCTATGGGATGGATCGGATAACAACCACTAAAGCCTGTGCGGTTACAATGTATCTCTATGGAGCTTTAACATTATCCGATCCATCCCGTAGGATTTTAACATGCATCGGATAACACTAAAAATCGGATAACACCAAGACTTGTGGAAACAAGTCTTAGCATTATCCGAGGTATTACTGTATTCACTAGTTGTTTTTTGTTTTGTTTTGGGGTGAGGGGTTCAGGAGTGGCAAAAATTTCCCAGGGGGCAACAATGTCACACTCACATATATGACACTGGCACCATGGGGTGGGGCTGTTAGCTCAGAAGAGCCCCTCCCCCCCGGGGGGGCCTGGCTACGGTCGTGATATCCAGTAATGCACAAACCTTTCACTTTTAATTTAACACCTGTTTTCTTAAATGTAGGGGATGAAACAGGCCATTTCCCATATGAACATGCAGAGGTCAAAATGAGAACCTGCGACCATCTTGCACAGGAATTACTGTCTATAAAGACAAGAGGTAATTTGAGGGAAAACCTTGCTGCCTTATAGACTGAGAGGCAGCAGGGGGGCGGGAGAAGAGAAAGCAAGTAAAAATAAAAAAGGTAAAACAATCTGGAATTCAGATTTTATCACATACAGGCAAAATAAAAGTTTTGGCAGGAATACAACATAGTCCCTGTCTAGCAGGCATCTAAGGGCCTCCAAAATTTTGTGGACTCAAGAATAAATCCTGAATTACCCATATCCCACACCTATACTCTTACCTATATTTGGTGGGCTGCCATAGTTGATTGGAGACTCTGGAGGTCTTCCACAGTGCAATGCAGCAAGAGCAGATCCCTTCCATACAACATGCTTGCAGCCTGTTTTAATGTAAAATAAGAAAATGTAAGAAAAGAAACATGATATTCTCAAGTGTACAAGCCACTTTGCAAATTGATCATACTTTTATTTGTGCGAAGCAAAGACTGCCTTCCTGCTCCTAGTAAGGTTTGAACTCCTGGAACACTCTGAGGAATTTCTTGTTCAAGAAGGGGTCCCAGACGATGACATATTTGGAACAGGTGATCAGGTGCCAGGTGTCTGTAGTATTTTACCTATAAAGAAAACAAAAGTCAAACACAGCACAGCATTCAACATTTTACATCGTTTTAAAATACAATAGCAAAATGGTTATCTTGAGAAAATTTGCAATATTTGATATCATAAACTTTTACTATGGTTGCCAATATGCAGAGTTGTGGAGAAACAACTAAAAATTACATACCCAGATAAACAAACCAGAGCAATTTCTATAAAATATGCATGATTTTTAAATCATTAATGAATTTAAAGTGAAGATATACTTTTCATTTCCAGAAATGCCACTGACGACGACAGCACCTACACAGTGTTAAGCGATGAATTGCAACTTCCTGAGGAGGGGTCGGGCATCACTATTATCATTCCCACTTTACATATGCATGACTACAGATATATGACTGAAATTAAAATACAGTAATACCCCGGATAACGTTAAAACTTGGTTCCACAAGTCTTAACGTTATGTGATTTTTAATATTGTGCAATACATGTATCGCACAACATTAAACCCTAGGGGATGTATCATACAACGTCAAACTCCAGAGATACATTGTAACCAGCACAGACTAAAGGGGGCATTGTGCAATACATCCCATAGGGTTTAAAGTTGTGTGGTGCAATTTTTTTTTTCAGATTTCTTCACAATATGTGGTTTTAATGTTGTGTGGTGCACGTGTTACACAGGGCATTACTGTACCGACTAGTCTAAAACCACCACGTGAGTTCAAAGGAGAAACAAAATCTAAACTGCAAACTTCCTGACTGAAAGACTGAAATCCCGTAGTAACACATGACTCAAGTATGTGTTTGACTAAAGTAGGCCCTTTAATTCACTAATGGTTCATGTGACACAACTGCTTTGTAAGTTTCACTGATTCAATAGTCGCACTCTATTTGTGTTAGGATTTCAGCTTATGATATTTCGTTTTTGGATGAGCAGGGGGGAAATACAGCATATCCAAATCTTTTTTATAACATTCACAAATAATATAGTGTCATACAGGAATAAAATATAAGTTCTGTAAACTGGTAGCACACATAATATATGTTCACAATGTATTGCAATTATGGAAACCGGTCTAGGGTTAAAATGGCACATTCTGTTATATATCGAGTTTTAACTCATAGAAAATTATGAGTCCAAGAAAATAATTTTTAAAACCCTATGTTGATCAGAAAGTAAAAACAGTAAAACCTCAGTTACAATTGCCCCAGTTTACGTTTGCTGTGGTTTACGACGGAAATTTTAATAAAATTATTGCCCTGGTTTACGAACTTTTTCCAGTTTACGACCGGGAATTGCACTATTTTAAGCTCTAAAATGGTGACCAGTGCCATTTTAGAATTTAAAATGGTGCCCGATCTCTCTGCACAAAGTCACAATTCATCACTTACCACTGCGGAGGTGCTGTCGTCATTGTAGGTGGCATTTCTGCTACTATTTCCAGACTGTCCACTGCCTCTACTAGCAGCAGGAGTGTCTGGGAACCTTATCCACTCGGTTTCAACCTTCGTCCGAGCTCCCTTGGCAGCGCTACAGCCAGGAACACAAGCCTCCCCCAGGTGCCCACTCCTTTGTTCTCTCTCTCTCTCTCTCTCTCTCTCTCTCTCTCACACACACACACACACACACTAGCATTTTGTATGATAAAAGAATTTTAGTAGTATTTGAAGCATAAAGGGTAATTCTTTATTTACAGTTGCCACTTAATAGTTTTAGTCAGGAGGAGAAAAAAATAGAAAAACAGTCTCCAGCATATAAAGAGAACCTCCACATTGGTTTCTTGGTCAATGAAAGAAGACTGTCAACAGAACAATGGAAGCAAGGAAACAAACAGGAAGAGGGAGCGGGAGCTTGCCTCAAATGCCAGCAGCAGGAAAATAACTTTACTAACCAAATTAGTGACATAGGGCAATCACTTTAGACTGCAAACAGTTTACAATCTTGTTACCTCTATCTCTGGCAAAGGATGCCTAAACAACTGGTTCACCCATCCCTGTGGGCTGTGACTGCCTACTGCAAAGGCGGTACAGAAGGTTTCAACTAGGAATTGGACCTTCTTAATGACACTGTCACTCTGGAACGCTCTTCCATCGTATGTTTGCCAGGCTCCCATCCTCCAGGTGTTCCACAAGCTCATAAAAGCAAAACTATATAAGAAGGCATTTGGTGCCAACTTGCCCCTATGTTAAGTTTTATTTACTTTCAGTTAGATCCTTTTCTTCCTCCACTGAGCGATTAATGTTCTGTCAACATTTGTGGGGGCTTTTTTACTGCTAACAGGTATGTTATGGTTTGGAGTTGATATGTATTCTTTGTTGTCTTGTTCACTGTTTTTCAAGCTACTGAGAGTAACTACTACATTAGACGGTGGTATAGAAATGAAATGAATGAGTGAATGAATAAAGTTCCTTTCCACTAATAACCAGTGTTAGTGCTGGCAAGATTGCTACTATCCCAACAATTAAGATATGATTAGTTTGTCCCACTAACTTTACTGGATCTATTTTTGCTGTTCAGTCACAGTGTCGATTCCGACCCTTTGTGACCCCATGGACCACTGTCCGCCAGGCACTTCTGTCCTCCACCATCCTACTCAACTCGCTCAGCGCTGTGCCTATTGTCTCTACAATACCACCTAGCCATCTCATTTTGGGCCACCCCCTTTTTCTTTTGCCCTGCACTCTACCCAGCATCAATGCTTTCTCAAGCGAATCCTCTCTTCTCATTTCATGTGCAAAGTACTTTAGCTTCATCTTTACTATTTGACCTTCTAAGGAGCAGTCAGGTTTGATTTCTTCTAAGATTGACCTATTTGTTCTCCTCGCTGTCCAGGGGACTCTCTAAACTCTCCTCCAACACCACATTCCAAAGGCATCTATTCTTCTGCGCTCAGCTTTCGTTATGGTCCAGCTCTCACAACCATACATTGCCACCGGGAATACCACTGCTTTCACTAGACAAATTTTTGTTTGCAATGTGATGTCTCTACTTTTCACTATGTTCCCCAGGTTTCTCATCGCTTGCCTCCCAAGAATCAGTCGCCTTTTTATTTCATGGCTGCAATCATCATCTGCAGTGAGCTTTGATCCTAAAAAAGTAAAATCTGTTACTGCTTCTACATCTTCCCCATCTATTTTCCAGGGACTGATAGGGCCTGTTGCCATGATCTTGGTTTTCTTTATATTGAGTCCATAAAAAATACAACCTGTTCTGCCGTATGATTTTTGTGTGTGGATAACTCAGTGATTTAGCTATCTGCTTACAGAGTCAGAAATTGGAAGTTTGATTCCCCCACTGTGCCTCCAGGAAGATGAACCAGCCTGTGTAGACAAGGGCAAGCTACACAGTATCACAGAGTCCCAGAAGAAGATAATGTAAACCACTGCTCTACCTAGAAACCCTTGGAAAGCATCACTGTTAGTCAGAATTTATTTGATAGTACGTTATTGTAATGCAAGCATTACATATACAGTACTTGGATGTTTATAAACTGTGGACTCCTATTGCTCACAATTAAAAGGCACTAACACCCCTTCTTTTGCCTTCACAGATTTTCTGTGGTAAGATAAGGGTGAACATATGCCAGAAGCAACAGTTAAAGAAAATATCATCTAAAATTCTAAACATTACAAATTTTAGTGAATGTGACAGTCAAAGGCTATGATAAATGTGCAGTCCAAAATGGATATATGAAAATGCTTATGGAACAATAAAAATTATTTACCTGCCTCTCATGTATGTTTACACCTGATCTCATTTGCTGATTTATCCCTTTTGCTAAAATCTAAACAACTTAAAATCTTGAGTCCCTTAAAATCTTAAGCTACTTAAAATGTAAATTTGGGCTATCAGATAAGAGTATAGTTTGACTGCAATTTAAGTAAGCAGACATGAACTTTAAGTCGTATCTGACATTGGATCTTTGCTGCAGAACAGCAAATCTAGTCGAACTGGCAGACAGACGTCTCCCCTTCCCATCAAAGAAACCTAAAATTCTCCTCTCGACAAACATTTCAAAAATACTCCAGACTGATTTAAAGAATCTCTGAGCAGAAGAAAATGAACTGGAATTGGACTTAAATCCAAAAGGATGATACCACTACCGGTAGCAGGAAATGATTTTCAGCAATTTAAACCTCTCCAATTCAGTCCCATAGTTTTCTTGACTTCTGTATAATACATTTCATCAAGCAGAACCATGGGAAGGTTAAATTTTTAATGTCCAAAAATCTACCCATGCCAATGAGGTCACTGGGGATGATTGGTAGTACTGTATTTAAATACTCCCTTCTTCTGATAATTTCATATAAATTCCAAAACAGTAAAAAGGAGTTTTATAATTTCCACACAGAAAAATCAAAATAATTTCACAGAATTTGGAAAACTTGTAGAAGTAAGAAATTTTCAACTAACCCCTGCAAGCGAGTGTCACCTTTCTGCAAGTAATGTCATACACTAAGATTTCAACCACAATAACAAGAACACAACACTGAATCTAGCGTAGATCTTTATTTCTACAGTTCTGTTTTAAATTTGAGTCCACAAAACAATCATCCACATTTGCAACACCTTAGAAAGCAAATGTTCTTTTACAGGTTTTCTTTCCTACTAACATGACCCCAATCATTGGTCATAATCTCATTATTTACATACACTGGCATACATCAAACGTAATATATCTGGATGGTGAACTGCTATTAGTTAAAAAGTTGACAGTTGTTTTCCTCATTGTACATCAATCACATTATTTGACACATAATTAAAAATACAATCAGCTACATTACAAATACCAATTCACTACTGAGATATTTACCATTTACCTCATACACAGGTAATGATTCTAACTAAAATATGTTAATATTTACTGTTTGTAAATGTGTGTTTGCAATAAAGACTTCATAGTGTCTTAAGGACTGGTAATACAGTATACAGACAGACAGACAGACAGGAGATTATGTGGATAAGATAAAAGATTGTACATGTGTGGATGTATTTGGGGAAGAATAGATAAAAGAAAAAGATGAAGACATATGAAACAAATAATTTTGTGGCAAACCTAAATTTTCATTTCACATAATCTTTGTGTAATCTTGTTTAACCTTCAGCAGCACTGTGAAGGTTCAGGGATAATCCAAATAAACAGACTATTTATTATTAAATTCATGTGCTTCTTTTCTCCCACATCTTTGCCCCCAAGTGTTTATGATAGCCCCCCCCAAAAAAACCTGCATCACCAAAACATAGCAATGCTATAATACAGTACAACTAAATCTATTATAATATTAAAACACTTTAAACTAAAGCATCTCAGTAAAAAAAAAAAAAAGCAAATCATACTATACAATGAAAATGCAGAAAATTCAGCACACCTAGTTTCAGACCCCTTGCCGTTAGGCCCTTAGATTGCTTTTCAGGTGTGACAATGTGGTGAGTAATCTTGAAAAAAAAGTGGTTATTAATTATTCATGTTTGTGATCTGAGGTGATCTTCCAATTTGGGGAAATACAGTTGTACCTTGCTTAAAGAGCATGTGTTCCACAGGATTGCTCTTTAAGCGAGTTTGCTCTTTAAGCGAAACACCATTGTAAGTGACCAATTGTGACTTGGGGGGGGAGGGGGAATTGCGAACCCTGATTTATCTGTTAAGCGAGTTTTTGGTTGGTTTTATTTGTTAAGCGAAGTGAACATTCAGAAAAAATTCTGCTCATTAAGCGAGTTATCCTTTAAGCACAACACTCTTTATACGATGTTTGACTGTAAACAGAATTTCTCTATGAAATAAATAATCTTTTGGAGGAAGAATGTATGGTTTCAAAAGGAGAATTTTTTTTCTCCTGGGGCTCAAGTTGTCTTTCAACAGTGCACATTTGCCCTTCTGGAAATTTCCTACCAATTTCATGAATGCATCCTTAAAACCCCAGAAACATTTCCACATCCAAATGATTTGGCAACATTACTGGCAGGTTGTTGCTTCCCAGTCAGTCAGTTTTCTATGGTATACTAGAAGTTTTTTAACATTTCATTTCACATTAATTTTTAATACTTTGGGGAGAAATTGGAAGATCTCACCACTTTCATTAATAATCAACCTTCACAAATATTTTGCAGCACTAACCTATGCAATCATTCCTACAGACTAGAACAGGGGTGGCCAAAATATGGTCCATGGGCCAGACCCGACCCATGGCACCATCCAGGCCACACCACTCCTGGAAGCAGAATTAAAATGTGCATGTGCATAATGCTGCTGTAAATGCACCCATAACTGTCATAAACATGTTTATGAGAGCCATGAATGTGTTTTAAAGTGGGAAGAACCACACGACCAGCCCGCGATGCAAAGTTTGGCCACCCCTGAACTAGAAGAAATGGCAAGTACTTTACACTACAAGTTTGAAGAAAAACTTACCACCATTGAGAGAAGGGAGATATGAAAAACATATTGTGCCTTTACTTATGTTGTGCTCTTCATGGTACATGGCAATCTGGTTCTGAGTCACAACAAACCTTTCCTAACTAAGAAACATTTTTCAATGTCGTGAATAAACCCTGGAAAAGAGTACAGTCAAACCTCGCATAAAGAGCGCCTCTCTTAAAGAGTAACTCGCTTAAAGAGCAGAATTTTCTCTGAATGTTCACTTTATGCGAACATTCTCTGAATGTTCACACATTATGCTCTTTAAGCGAGGTACAACTGTACTGTATCTCTGCCAGTAAAATCCACCTTTACTATTTATAATGAATAATCACACTTATCCCTACAGAGTTTAGAAATTACTTCAAAACAAGAGGACACTGTTCCCAAGTAGAATTGTGCTCACAGTGGACTTAATTTAAATCACTAGTCAGTAAGATTAGATTTAAATTATGGTTTTCTACATAAAGAATCATTTTCATTTTCACTGCCTGCCCCTCTCTCCTCACACTAAGCTTCTGGTACAGGTCTGTTCCACTCACAACAACCTTCTCCCATTCATTCATTGATTTTTTTTAATGTAACACCTTTAAAAGGTAATGGGGTTGATTCTGTGAATATAGATTTGCAAAGGAACGATGGGATTAAGGTCTTTTTCTCAATCTGTATGTATTTTATAGCATTTTTGTTGGGAGAAAGCATGTGATCTCTGCAGACACAAGTTTTGAGATCTTCTAGCATGGTGAACCCTGGCACTCCAGGTGTTCTTGGACTTCAATTACCAGAAGGTTAAGTCAGCACTCCTGCTGATCAGGTCTTCTGGGAATTGAAGTTCAAGAACAGCTGGAGTGCCAAGGTTCACCATCACTGTTCTAGAAGATAGAAAAACTGCTGATTAATCTTACAAAAAATCTGAAGTTGTAAATGGATTAATAGAACTCATTTACCAAAAAAATTAAACATTGCATGGACATGCAGCCTCATGCTACATAATTAAATTTAATTCTTATTGTTTCATAACCTATTCTTCTTGTTGTTCTGTTGTATTCGAATCTTGGCGACACACACACACACACACACACACACACACACACACACACACACACACCCCACTGATCCAGTTCTGCAAGTCACTTTCTGGTCCACACACACACACACACACACACACACACACACACACACACACACACACACACACACACACACACACACACACACACACACACACACACACACACACACACACACACACACACACACACACACACACACACCCCACTGATCCAGTTCTGCAAGTCACTTTCTGGTCCTGAAACATTTAGCACACAAAGTCCTCATTGGTCCCAAGCCAGTATTGATGAAGCTCCTGCCCTCCATCAAGATAAATTTTAAAAAATATCTTTAGATTTTTCCTCAAAAATATTTATTTTATAAATCCAATTTAAATTTAAAATTCTGTTTCAATTTTTCAAAAATCCAATTTTTAATTTAAAAAAAAAACATTGATTTTTATCCAGCCTAACTGTGCCCTAGCATTTCTTTGAATAATCTAATCTTTTAAAGGGATATTTCCCTCTTTTGAAGGGAACTATTGAAGCAAACACAAAAGAAAGCCATGTAAGGGAAACCACATGTCTACAAATCCTACACATTCTAGTGTACTAGAAGTGCATTTGCCTTACAACCCACAAAAATCCCTTCATAAACTAATCAGGGGTTTTTTATACAGAAAGAGCCTCCTCAAAGATTGTGGTACTTCTAAACTACAATCAGGCATACCTTGGGCAATGATAACCTTGTGCTGGCTAATCTTTCTAACACTAGGTTAGGTGAAAGGAACTATGGAATGAATTCACCAAAAGATGGCTTCATTTTGGCAGTTTCACATCTGGCCTAGACACCAAAGGAGATTTTTTTTTAAGAGTAGGAAAACAATCAGGTGTACAGGTGGGTCGGGAACAGTAGTGTCAAGACAATAGTTTATGTCAATTCTGGAGACAGTGACTGTTTTTTCCCTGGACAAAACAGAAAGAAACTGATAAGATATTATAGGGTTAATAACTGCTCTGTTAGGTCCTGTTAAGTACTGTTTTTCACAAGTGAGAACCTAAAAAAGTCTAAAATACTGTATACCAAAAGAAAAAACACTGTGATAATCTTTAATGCCTGTAAACAAGTCCTTCTCTTAATTAGTCTCCGTATTATTTATTGCTGAAGTCATCTTATATTTTCTGACAAATATTTTACAACTGTAACCGACCCAGTTCGAACCAATATCAACTGACTAAATCAACTATTAAAAATAGTTTCTAATCCTGATAAGAAACTCTGAAGAAATCAAACACTGAATTCATCCCCTAAAATTTGGACATTGAAGTTAATGATGACAAAACTGCTTTCATTTCTGACAAGCTCCAATTCAGTGTTACATCTGAACCCTTGGATGTAATTAATCTCAACTACGTGTTTCTGGAACAAACCAGCTTCACAATTAACAATAAATAAAACACAAGAAGCAAAATATTCAGCACTATGTATAAATATTACATAAAATTCTTTTTCTACCCTTCTGTCACCGTGCAAACTTGCAGCTGACACTGGGAATCTACATTCTCTGGGCAATATCTTGCCAGAACAAAGTGGTGATAGCAAACATAATTATTTGGTGAGAGGAATAATCATGTGATGAGCATCGCACCAAAACTATGGCTGTTTCATTCTATTCTATGTTCAGTAATCTTAAAAGGCTATCAGCTGAGCTGTGTTATACTGTCATACATACACATATGCATGCAACTACACACATACAGCACATCATTAATACATTCAAGATCTCTTGAGTCGAGTATCCCCCTTTTGCTCTTACAAGCTATGCTTGCCAAAACCTCAGTGAAGTACAGTATTATGCCCACTGCTACACCTGTGAAAGGCTCTAAACTTAATCTAGAATGTCAGGCTTTCTTTCTTACAATAGTTCTAAAATATGCCAAGAGACAAGCTAAGTCTCTAAATGGCTCTGTGCACGTACAGAAAAGCAACATGTTTAGCTTTTAGTAGCAGAAGAAAAACTTTTAGGTGAGTAAGATTAAAACTCAACCCAACTAAAACTGAACACACTTAGTCAGCACTCAATTCTGACTCTCTAAGGAAAGAAAAACAAGCAGAAAAACTGGCACAGAGGGGAGCCAAACAGAACATAGTGACTGGAACCATGAGCAACAGCACTCTACACTGTGATATTATATAGCTGGCACCACTTATAACTCCAAAAGTGATACATGCTCCAGCCCTTCCAGACTGCAACAAAACAGAAGCCTTAGAGAAGATATTGTCCATAGCTTCATAGCCAAAGCAGTAAAAGGCCTGCTATCAGCAAGAATTGTTCCTACTACACAAATACAGTCAAACCTCGCATAAAGAGTGCCTCACTTAAAGAGTAACTCGCTTAAAGAGCAGAATTTTCTCTGAATGTTCGCTTTGCTTAACAAATAAAACCAACCGAAAACTCGCTTAACAACTAAATCGGGTTCGCAATCCCCTCCCCCATTGGTCATTTTCAATGGTGTTTCGGTCAAAGAGCAAACTCGCTTTAAGAGCAATCCTGTGGAACGCATTATGCTCTTTAAGCGAGGTATAACTGTAGCTGTAACTGAACCTGGTTTGACAGTGGGAAAACTGATATTGAGAACAGATCTGTAACTTCCAGTCTACACAGATTTTCAGAGGTCTGAAATAACATCTGAACAGAGCCTAAGAGCATGCCAGAATATCACTATGGTTTACTTCCTCTAACTCACTGGTTCCCAACCTTTTTTGGCCATGCCCCACCTAAGCATCACTAAAATCCTGACATTTCAGTCTTATCATTCAAAAAGTGAACTCCTATTCACATGGAGGAAGCCTGAAAGGCCATTCACTGTTAGTAGCTCATTCTGAACTAACCCCCTGTAGGGTGTGTACCCCACAGAGCTCCTCAGACATATACCTAACTCACTAGACTAATCACCAGCCAGCCTACAAATCAGACATTCATGAACTCTATTTCAGCATTTGGAAATTAAATGACTGCCAGGTAGCACTAAGGCAGCTTCCTTTCTTTTTTAACAAGAAGCAAGGCCAAAGCTAGAACATGGAGCTAGTGAGCTACATCCTCCACGTAATATACAAGGTAAGTGTGTCTAGTAGGGATGGGATCTTTTAGGTTTCCTGGATTAGAAGACTCATAATTCTCTACTCCAGCAGTTACGCATGACTGACAGAATTTATTTACCGTATATACTAGAATATAAACCGAGTTTTTTAACCCAAAAAATGAGGTCCAAAAAGGGGACTCGGCCTATAGATGGGTCAACAACCACAAGGTCTACAAATATGTTTTTTTTAAAAAAAAAAGCTGTTCAGCACTTTAAAAGTCAGTTTCGGGACTTCCGCAGCAAAAGAATCTGAGGCGCAATTAGACAACTAGCCACAAGAGAGCGCAGATCGCGATTTTTCCATTAGAATACACTGAAAATCAAGTTCTCCTATTCTGGTTTGTTTTCAATTAATTCCTATGGAAAACCGCAAATTAAGAAAGAGGCTCTACAATGCAATCACATCTCCCCTTCCAAACTGGTATGGAAAAAGAAAAGATTTTACTTACTGTCCCTGCTCCATGTGTCCAAGATGGAGAAAGACATTCTCCTTCCTTGCAGGGGAGTAAGAGGCTAGACTAGAGCAACACTTCCTGCTTCAGTGCAATTGACCTGCCCACCCACTTTACCTGCAGCGCCGCCACTGGTGGGTAGTGCAAGTACAGTTTTAAACAATCACTAAAATAATTAATATTACTATATTTTAATGTATTTTAATTACTGAAACTCACTAGCAGCTGCTGCATTTTCCACTCTCGCTTATACTTGGGTCAATCTATTTCCTTGGGTTTCAAGGTCAAAATTAGGTACCTCTGCTTATATTCGAGTCAGCTTATATTCACGTATACAGTATGCGCTATTTATTTACTATCAACTATTCTGGGTGGCTTACAATAGAGTTTTTAAAAAAACCTGTATGTGGCTTAACTGAAAGAAAGGTCTTGGGATGGAAGGTTCTGAGTCTAAGATAAACCTAGCTCCAGCTAAGATATCTGTTCCAGTGCTGGAAGCTTTCTTTTTAACAGGAAATGAGGCACAGTCAGAAAGCCTTCAACTTGAGGCTTTTTGCCAAGATGAGCCACATATTAAATATCTGTCAGGCAGAATTCCCAGAATGGAGAACTATGGAATTTATCATTTTTAAAAAATCTCTTTCTTACTGTCACCCTATAGGTTTGGGTCTGTGGAACAGAAGTCATAGAATTATGCCCGGGGGATTCTTCAAGAAATCTTAAGAGCTGGAAGCCAACAAAACCAAATGGTACATCCCTATTTCTGGCTGTAACGTACAGAATACTTCACCGAATGGTTAACAGATCACTACGTGAAGCTTACAGTGTAAAAATATGGATAGTTGCAAGGGGTTGGGGCAATGTCCTTCCAAACTGTTTTTAACAATTGATCTCACTAACCAAACAGTTCTACAGGATAAACTGTACAAAGTACTGTAATGAAAAATAGGTCAGATTTCTTTCATGTAAATAAATGGCTTAACAATGAAATTAATCTCAAATACTTCATAGATCTGTAGAAGTCTAGATTTCTTTACCAAGTTTCTCTTAAACTGTTAAAAGATAATTATGGGTAGGTTTCCATGTATCATACTACAGATTTTTCTCTATCTTGCAAAACTTTAATATCACTTCCTCTAAACTTCTTTCCTGTCATCTGCATCTACAGATATCTGCATACATTATTTATCAGATTGCTGAAAAATAGCCATGACAATTGCTTTGTTTGGGTGAGTTTTGAATAGCTGATTAAAAAAGTAAGGTTCTTGGACTTTCCCTCCTTTTTTATCTATTTGTGAATGCCAGAAGCACAAGAGTGGGGTCCTGTAAATCATCTTGACTAATGATTTTGGTGTTGTCAACATTAAAGTTGATCTTTACTTTATAAAGCTTGACATCCTTTTTCCTGCTAGCAAAGCAAGGACAATACTACAACATTTTCCTGGCATTTTGCATCACAATCACAGAAGTAATATCCCACATTCATAAACTAGAGGTCTGTTTAAAAGACTGAATGCCCTGTCTTTTTAACCAGAATTTTAATAATATACAATACATTCAAATTTACAATGGAATAAATCATTAAAAGGTCTAGGCTGCTGTACCTAATACTGTATGTCTAAAAACATTCCCCACCAAATTCAACAGCGGTTTCTTCTAAGCAAGCTCACATAAGATCACAGTGAAAGTGCTTTTGACATATTTTGAAAATCCAGGAAGAGAGTGCTTCTGGACAGTGTAACCTACCATAAACCTGCCAAAGTACTCAACAGGCGCAACTGAGTTTTGCTGATACTTATTCCTATGATAAGACTTCTCTCTGTTCTACCCCCCCCCCCCGTGAAACCTCTCCCACCTCTGTGGATTCCGAGTTTGTGTGTTTATTTCTTCAATTACACTTTTTTCCTGTGGTATGGGCGAAGTCCCAATTTATCTTCTTGCCTAAAAGTAAGCCCCATTTGCTTTAACAATACTCATTCATTTCCTGAAGTACTGGTAAGATGTTTGGACAATGCCACAGAATTCAATAAGCATGTGCATCAAGGTTTACACAAATTTCCCTGTATAAAGCAAGCATCTTTAAGATCCCATATTTTCTAAACAAGACAGATCAAGTTCAAATTTAAGAAAAGCACATAGGAGTCACTTCCTTTCCAGGAAGCAACAGTAGCCATTTAACTACTGAATTCACTACAAACTATGAAAAACATGTAGCAAAATAAGACAATGGCAGGGTTGCACTTTTTAAAGAAAAAAACTTTAAAAGTACTTATCCAATCTTCCCCAAATGTTGTAGTTAATCACTCTGGTAAATATGATTCAAGAAGCCATTCAAAAATGTACCGTATATGCCGGTGTACAAGACAACTGGGTGTATAAGACGACCCCCCAACATTTCCACTCAAAATACAGAGTTTGTTATATACTCGCTGTATAAGACTACCCCCTCTTCCGCACACCTTCCACACACCAAATAAAACGTAAAATAACATCAGATTTGATTTCAACATGTTAATTTATATTCAAATGCTTATGACATGCAGAAAAACTGTCACAAGGTTGTATGTTATCAAACATGCACAGTAAAAATAAAACAGTGCAAGTTTATTAAACGTAATTCACCAAAGACATTTCACTAAAGCTGAATGGAACAATAAACCTATGGGAGCTGCCATGCTGTTTGTTTTCCAATCTGTTAACCAAACTGGAACTGTCAATGATAGAAGGAAGATAACAAATATAGGGAGAGAGCAAGTGCCAGACAAGTCCCTAGCAAGTTTGCTGGAGTGACAGTTTCCCTTTAAAAGCCTTCAAACTCCTGTTTGTCATCTGATATTAAAAGTTGTTATCCGATCCATCCCATAGGACCTTAACGTTATTCAATGCAATTCTCCTCCCCAGATTCCTTAACGTTGGTACACGTTATCCGAGGTAAATGTTATCCGAGGTATTACTGTATTTTATTCAACTGAAGTGCACCCGGTGTACAAGACGCCCCCCCCCCACTTGGAGGCATGTTTTTCAGGGGTAAAAAGTCATCTTATACACCAGCATATACGGTACTTTTTTTTACTGCCCCTCTATCAGTAATGGCCCAGGGATACACAGAAAGAGCTTCCTCAAAGATTGTGGTATTTTTGAACCACAATCGGGCATATCTTGGTAATGGCAACCTTGTGTTTGTTGCTGGCTAATCTTTCTCACACTAGGTCAGGTGAAAGGAACTCCAGGATGAACTCACCAAAAGGTGGTGTCACTTTGGCAGTTTTACATCTGGCCTAGACAAGGAAGAAGTAGTAGTAATGGTCCAAGGAACGGTGTTCTGACTGGCCAAACAGTATCAAAGGAGAACTACAGTAATACCTCAGATAACATTTACCTCGGATAACGCTAAAATCGCATAACGTTAAGAAATCTGGGGAGGAGAATTTAATCGAATAACATTAAGGTCCTATGGGATGCATCGGATAACAACCGCTAAAAGCCTGTGCGGTTACAATGTATCTCTATTGAGCTTTAACGTTATCTGATACATCCCATAGGATTTTAACATGCATCGGATAACACTAAAAATTGGATAACACCAAGACTTGTGGAACCAAGTCTTAGCCTTATCCGAGGTATTACTGTACTGTACTACAAAAATGATTATCAAATTTTGATACTGCTCTCTGATTTTTAAGCATTCATTTGGATTGCTTTACAGGGGTACAAAGGAAAAACTTTATACAGATTGCTTTTGAATCTCAGTTACTCCAGATGCTATTTACATGTGACAATGCTTCTGCTATGAAAATATATATGTATCATGAACATGCAAAAATGCACTTATGGAACATCACATCTAACTCCCAGAGGTAGGGCAAGAATATGCTACCACATCAATCAATAATACAAAGTCTCATTGAAGGAATAAAGAACACACATGGCCATCCCGATCTGTTTTGCAACATTAATAAAAATGAAAGTTCACACAAAATGTCCAATAATAGAAGAGGAAAAAATGTCTATTGTTGAGTGGAAATAATAATTCTAGTGGGAAATAATCCGCATTATGTACTCCACTTTACATGACACAGCACCAAAACTTCTTAACCATATAGTTGAAATAACAGGAACACACCCACTACTCAAAGGACCAAATCACATTGTTGACACAAACTATCACTACAAAACAACACTGTTAAGAAGCAGAACAGTGCTTTTCATAAAGACAAACACCGCACAACCAGAATGCTGATGACATCTAATTCTGAGTAGAATCTTGCTGAATGTTGGTGAAGAATGATATCAGTATATGTCTCCTTGAACTCTGTTGTGCCACCAACGACTGTGGAGAGTGCCCACTGAAATCAGTTGGGGTTCTTATGAAAGACAGTACTGGATATGTCTTTATGGCAGCTCCTCAAGCATCAAAATTCTCACAAAGTGCCTATTCTTCAACATATCTGATCTCACGATTGTGGCACATCCCACATAGGCCTTTTAGATTGCTGTACAGTTGTACCTCGCTTAAAGAGCATAATGCGTTCCACAGGATTGCTCTTTAAGTGAGTTTGCTCTTTAAGCGAAACACCATTGTAAGTGACCAATTGTAGGGGGGATTGCGAACCCAGATTTGTTAAGCGAGTTTTTGGTTGGTTTTGTTAAGCGAAGCGAACATTCAGAGAAAATTCTGCTCTTTAAGTGAGTTACTCTTTATGCGAGTCGCTCTTTATGTGAGGTTTGACTGTATATAGTCTTCAGGGGTTCCCAACATGCCTAAGTCAGTACACTGGTTGACCAGTGCTTTGGGGAATTGACACAGGCTTCTGGGAATTGAAGTCCAAAAACCAATGGCTGCGCAACACTGCTGTAGACTGAGAGCTGCCTTTGAGAAGACTGAAAATGTTAGCAAGTTCAACATGCTGCAGTCAAATCACTGACTGGTCAGAGGAAGCACATGGATCCCTTGTTATAATAACTTTATTGGCTACCAATTTGTTTCCAATCACAAGTATAAATGTTGTTTATTGCTTTATTTGGGTCAGGAAATCTGACAGACCCTATTTCCTTATAAGCTTTACTAAGCTTTGAAATCTTTAGAAAATGTTCTTTTCATTCCAACATACTCAGAAAAGATCTGCAAGAGAGGGGTTTCTCCACAGCTTCTCCCTACTAAGCAAGAAAAGGTTAGTCTTTTTTTCTGCTGTCCTTCTGCAACATGCAAAAATTTAGTCTGCCTTTTATAACTGACAAATTACTGTCAAAGGGGCTTCTTAACAGTTTTGGGACATATTTTCCTTAACAGTGTTTTTAAATGCACCTTTAATTTAATTCTGTTTTAATCTTTTCATTTTGTTTTGTTCTAATTATACAATGTTACCCAATGTTACTATTTTGCTGAGCCTAATCCATTAAAAAAACCCAAGATATAAAACCAACAAATGAGCAAACTGCCAAGCATGATAGAAAAAGACAGGATGACCCGTGCAACCATGACAGGACCAAATATTTCAGCCACTGGCATCACTGACCTATATATATATTTGAACCACTCTCGTAGAAGCAGCCAAGCTCAGTGACCAACTTAAAAGACTCCAAAAAGCTGGAAAAAATGACAAAATAATCTACACACAGATGGACAAGTCCACCCATACAATGCCCAAGTGGGTAAGCAACTTTAAAATGTGAATGTACACTAAGAAGAAAAAATGGCAATGTTTATTGCACACCTCTGATTTACTCTTCTCTGATTTATTCACAGGACAATATTTTCAACAGAGCGCTGGGGTAATTCAATTGGGCAGGAGAGACAGGAAAGGAAAGATTATAAACAAAGAGGCAAAAAGGACCCAAACAGCAACATAAAAACTAAAATACTTAGCACTGCCAATTCAACAGCCAAGTATCCACAGCAAGAATCCATGGGGCCAAAAGAGACAAATTTGAACCTAGGACTATGCACTAGAAAATCACAAGTACTGTACTGTACTACATAAAAACAGATAGAAGAATAGACAATAGAAGCAGGTAAGTGAAACTGTCATGTAAGAAATAAAATGCTACTAAGTCAGTTCACTTGTCTAATACCAGATAGTCATAACTAGCACAACTATTTTCAGGGTTTAAAGAAAAATTTGTCCTTACACTATTCATGGAGACAACTGTACTTAGATCTTTATAGATATACCCTCTACAGACTATGGTTTAAAACTGAACAAGAGAAGTCCAAGCACCTAAGCATTTACATAGAATGAAGGATACACAGTCCAAGTATACTAAATGATAAAATACTACTGCAAATATATGAGCGCTGATCAATTTAGTACAATTCCAAACAAGAAAATAGATTCTAATTTTATTTCCTAATGAAGTGACTAAATTTTGTACATAATAGCCTCTTGCTCATTTATCTGTTGCAAGTGAGAATTACCCTTCATGTAAACAGATACCGAAGCCAATGTAATTTTAAGTGGTTCTTCAAGCCAGTGATCTGCCACAAGCTAGCAGAATATGTAGGCTAGTAACAGTCTTGCCAAATTTATACTAACCCAACTTTATACTTGCCTCCATACTATTCCAGTATCATCTGGTAAAAAGATTAGACATAAAAGCCCAATTCATAATGGACACCAAAAATCACTTACTCTTTCAGGCCAGCATAGACCAGGGATCAGCAAACTTGGCTCTCCAGGTGATCTTGGACTTCAATGACCAGAAGCCTAAGTCAGAACACCTGCTGATCAGGGCTTCTGGGAAATGAAGTCTAAGAACATCTGGAGAGCCAAGTTTGCTGACCCCTGGCATAGACTAATTCTAACCTCATTATTTTAGTGCTGCTTCACACTCATTTGTTCTTTCATGCACACCTCTACGTTACAAAAATAATGTGGTTTTAATGGAATTAATTGCACTCAGTCAATCTTCTTAATTAATCAGTCATGATCAAGAACCAAGCCACTGAATATACTCATAAAGGTAACTGTATTAAAAGTATAAACTGGACAACATTAAGATCAGAAATAAAAATGGCATCCTCTACCACGCACAAAATTTCAACTTTCACTTTCCAATCACATCACAGGACTGCTATCTACAGTTTCAGGCCTAAAACCAGACTGTTGTTCCCACTTTCTATAATGGCAACTGACAGTTCCTAGGAATTAATTAGGTCTTGATGGCAAGGCAAGCATGCTCCCAAGGCATTCCACAATGTTTGCCATATGCAGTTATTACTCAAGCTCATTCTACACAACACTGATGGCACACTTGTGTCATTGAAAATAACTCTTACTGTTGCAGAGACCCTAAACGCACCATCCTTTTTCTTACTTTTTAACAGAGGTGCATGTTACTGTCTGATATTCATCTGTCTGAAACCCAAGCAAAAGATGTACCAATGGAAAACCAAAAACTTTGGCCTTTAGTAAAAAAAAAAGGCATTTGTTTCAATAAATTTTATTTGATATTTTTATATTCATATATTTTGAGATTTATCATATAGTTACAAATGGTTCAAGTTATAAAATTTTCAAAATACAAATGAAAATCAATTGAAAATAATGGCTTGAGTTATGAAATTTTCCAGAACAGATTAATTGGTTTTCAATGCATTCCTATGGGAAACCATGTTTCAAGCTATGAATTTTGGTTTTCAGTGCATTCCTATGGGAAATTTGAGTTACAAATTTTTCATAACATGAAAAAAGGCTTGGAACGTATTAAATTTGTAATTCGAGGTACCACTGTAATAAAGAAAGGATTGGTATTAAGCATATAAATGGATAAAAGCCTGAGAACACACAACAAAAGTCAATAATACAATTCAAAACTAATTTACACTTTTCTAAATGAGTAAAATTCAATCTCCCTTGTTTACACTGGATTAGTGACTGATGATACCAACCCAGCAGTGCATGCACCTATACAATCAAGATTTTAAAAAAGGAACCTTAATAATATATGTTAATTACACCCTTCCCTCAACACTTGAAGAGGTAAAAGAGGATATAAAGAAGATACCCTTCCCTTACCTAGCTGAAAAGGAAAAAACAGGTCTCCACAACTTTCAGAATGAAGGCCCTTAGCTCTACAACAGACGTAGCAGGTGTTTAACTGGCTCTTTTTTTGCAGTTCCAGGACAGCATCAAAAGTGTAAGATTTACTATACAATTTCAGTGAATGACTCTCTTGGCTAAAGGCTATATTCAAGTATAGTAGGTGGATCTCAACTGATGTATACATACTAAAAGCAATCACTGTAGGAATGAACACATCCATAAAAACAAACTATGTACAAATAAAAGGCAATTATACATTCTATATATCTTCACGTACACCTTTTAAAGATATTTTAAAATTTTATTCTGCTTTTCTAGGAAACCGTTCTACAGCAAGAAAAAACACTTTAAGTTTAAGAAGCTCTGATCTGTTAAGAACATGCAAGAGAATAAGTTCAGTAAACAACCAAATCACTTCTCCAATGGAATCTATATTCCTTTGTCTCCTTTTTTTCCCAGTAAGCCATCTGATGCTTTAAAATGTATTAAAATGAACTATTTTGGTTTGACTACTGCCATATTGGTAACCAATGACCTACAAAAGCTTCTGATTTCAAAATAACAGAAAGGAAATCAAGCAACAAAAGCAGTATGAGTTTACATCTCTGTAAACAAAAACAACCAACCCTTATAACTCCGCATAAAATTTAGCTATGATTCATCATGCTGCCTTTTTCTAGCTCTATATTTAATCCATAGATTGCATCTATGTTTAAAATAAGTACTCAAGAACTTCCTCTACTGAGATATCCCACACATTGCTGTGAAAGCTCCTGACAGGAACATTAAAACTGAAGTTTAGGATACAAGTCAATCTGCATATTTCCTTAACATACAATGCAGGAAAGATGCCGTCTTTACCTTTTCACAATCATTTCTGCACAACTTACCTGAAGGAATAGTGTACCAAAACTATCAAGTACCAACTGTGTCCAAACCAAACCAGTGACTGATATATGTTATCGAGTCCTTTAACTGATGACGACCTTTATGTTGAAGGAGTGGCTCACCAATGCTACTACTCACCCAAATGAGTCTACATAGGCCACATGGGGATATAAATACAGGTCTCTTGAGTTTAACACTCTATCCACTGTACTACACTGGCTCTCAAACAATGACTACCGTGTCACAAAAACTAATTGCTTGATCCAGCAAAAGCTTCCCATGGACAAAGGTTTTGATTCAACTGAACTTTCCACAAAGCAATATGTCTTCCTTCTTCTGCAGTCTTGTACCTCCTGAAAGTCTCTCCAGAGATTTGAAGACACCCACCATACTAGTAAAAGAGGTGGAACTAAAGGAAGCAGAGAAGTGGTGTTAAAAAAAACCCTTCCCCTTAATCAAGCAGAGGAATTCAGAAAGAACTAATCTATGGGCCATTCCCACAGGAGAACAAAATTCTAGATCCAATGCAGGGAGTGTATAGCAAAAAGGAAAATTGTATTCCCATATAATGTAACAGTGTGGTGCGACTACCATTCAAAACAAAAAGTTAAGTTTTGCTATTGGCAGTCTTATAAACTGTTGAGAAATTCAGCATCCGACTTACCATGAGAATTCCCTCCTAATTTCATAAAAGGGGGGGGGGGTTAGTGGACCACTGAAATAAGGAAATGGTCTAGGTGCAAAAGTTCAATGTGCATAATCTGTTAATGTGTCCTAGCTTTTCCCCAAATTCTATAAAACATATTTTATCTACACGATTGTAGGGAGAAGGCTTGATCTACTACAATAATAACACAAAACAAAACCATGTGAATGTGATAAAAACTAGTAATTCATTCTCTTCCCACTAGTTCCTTTACAACATTAACAATAAAGACCACCAACGGGGAAGGAGAATCATCTACAGGGTATGGGAAAAAACATTCTCTTGCCAAAATAATATATACAGAAATCACATCAACTGTGTCACAAAACAAGTTTTTAGAGTTGCCACTGCTAAGTAGACACCACTTTAAAACGTTATCAAAGTAAACAAAGCAAAAGACATTCAAAAAAACGTTGTGGCACCTTAAAGACTAACTCCCACATTTTTATGTTAGCTTTCCTGGATCAAGCCCACTTCATCAGACATAAGAGTGAGACTTCATGTCATTAAATTATACATATCATATGACATACTGTATAATGCCATAAAGTCTCACTCTTATGTCTGATGAACTGGACTTGATCAACGAAAGCTAACTTAAAAATACAGGAGCCACAACGTTTCTTGTCTTTCTTTATTTTGTTTACTCTCGGCTATAATTGCACAAACTAACCCACTTTTTAAAAAAAATCACTTTAAAACCAACCTGTTCTGAGCTTACAGGCTTAGGAAAACTGATCGCTTGCAGCCCTTCCCACGGGTCACTGTCAAGGACCGTTTCTTTCTACCACTATATGTTCTGAGCAAAAAGAGATTGGGGTTAAGGAAGTTGCAGCTTTGCTCCTGTAGAAAGAGGGACCTCCGCTCGTTGCTCCATCTCAAATCGTTACACAGCCCCATTGTGTATGGGAAGCAGGACTGCATGGAAAAGAGCGCCCCCGTCTCCTCCCAGGCCTGGCTGGTTCTCACAAGCTTCTCTCTCTCGACTCGCTCCTCCCCTCCCTGCCTCCTGCTCTCTGCACAACATCCATGACGTACCTTTATTTCTAGCAGAGGGACTGACTCCGGGGCTCTCGCATTCGTAGGATGATGATTATTATTATTTGCCCTAATATCCAAGAAACCAAGGCTTCTGGAAAAATACCACCCGCTCCCCTAACTCAATACGCCTCACCATCCCTCCCCGTCCAGAAGCCCTGCGTTTAAAACAAGCCTTTAATTTTATTTTATTTTCACTCTCCTTAGTTGTTAAAAAAATTGCGGGAAATTCAATTTTTTAAAGGGCTGCTCGCAAAACTTTCCCTAGCACATCCCATCCGCGCCGGCCGCTTCCCCTTACTAGGTTCTCGTAGCTCCTCGGGTGCTCCTTGCCCGTCCAGTCCGTGCGTTTGGGAAGCAGCTGGGGGGAGAAAGAAAAAAAGAGACACCCACCCGGTCACCGAAAGGCCTCCTCCAAAGGCCTCCCCAGGAGAGAGAAAGAGGGAGGCCGCCCCACCCGCCTGCCCGCCATGGGGGAAGGAGGAGGAGGAGGAGGCGAGGCCGCAGCTGAGGCGGAAAGGCGCGGGTTGAAGAAGGCGCTGCTGGCCAAAAACTCACCTCCTTCTCGGCGACTTCTCGGATCAGGACCTGAAAGGGGAGGGGGGGGACAAAAAAATGGACGGGGGGAAAAAACCGTGAGAGGGAGAGAAAGGGGAGGGAAGCGCCCGCCCGCCCTGCCCGCCTTCTTCCCATCCACCCCGCATTCGGCAGGGCCCCAACCCCGCGGGGCTCCCCTTCTTTCTTACCTGAGCCGCTTGCTGGCACGGTCCGTCCTCCAGAAAACGGGCGATGAGGAAATAAAGCTCTGAGGGGAGATAAAAAGAGACACAGAGAGAGAGAAAAAGACACCGTGAGGAAGAGGAGGCCTCGTCGGCAGCCACCACAAGCGAACCCCAAAGCCGGGGCTCCGTTGTTGGGCCACTTACCCGCTCGCAGCTCCGCCGTGTGGGGGCCGCCGCCGTCCCCGGACATGGCGAGCGGAGGGAGCCCGGCTGGGCTCAGGCCGAGGCTCCCCAGCGGTGGGCGGCTGGGCCCCCTGGCAAGGTAGATAAATAAATAAATAAAACACACACAGCCGGGCGCGCACTCGCCCGCCCAGTAGCTGTCAGTGTTTGTTCAGTTTTAGCCGCCGCTGCGAAAGAGCTCCACCATTCAAGGAGGAGGAGGAGGAGGAGGAAACAACAACTACTCCTCTCAGCAAAACCCAGCGCTTGCTGCTGCTGCTGCTGCTGCCTTTGCTGCTGCCACCACCGGCCAGTACAGCCCTAGCGCGAGCCTGATTGGATCCCTCCGCCGAGACAAAGAGTCCCAACCTCCTCCTCCTCCTCTCTCCCCCCCTCCTCCTCCTCCTCCTCTCAGGGAGCAGGTTTTCTTCTTCTCCCTCAGGCGGAGCTTTCTCCCCCCCCCCCCCCACCAACCGCCTTCAGCTCAGCACGAGAGGAGAATCGAACGTTGGGGCGTAAAGGCGAGGAAGATGTCGGACTGAGGGAACAAGGGGGGGGGCGCGCGCGCGCGCGCGCGAAAGGGGGTGGTTCGGCTGGGCGGGCGGTTGGTTGGGCTGAAAGGCGCTTTCTCTGCGAAGGGCGGAGGGATACGACGTCGTGGCCGCCTCACGGAGAGATGGGGGGGGAGAGAGAGAAGAGGGGAGGAGGGGGAGGGAAAAAAACCAAGGGAGAGATTGAACGAGAGGCCCTTTGGCGGCGGCGCGGGGAGTTGCTCAGTTTTCAATGTAGCCGAAATAGGAACCCAAATGAGGCCAAAAGAGAGAGAGACAATGTCCCCCAGGGGACCGTACGTAGGCCCCACTGGGTGAGGCGGCCCTCTTGGGCCCTGGGGGGGGGGGAATAATAAGGGGAGAGGGTTTTGAGCCCTGCAAAGTGTGTCTCTTTTACGCCCCCCCCTCTCTTTTGCTGCCTGTAAATGCTACAGATTTCCATCCGCTTGTAAGTTACAATGTCATGCGTTGTACTGTTATTATTGGGTGTTTTATTTTTTCCTTGGGGTGGCTCATTATGGGTGGAAGAGTGCGAATGAGAAATTAAAAACTTGTCTTTTTTTTATTTTTACAAAGCTGTTCTTAAATGCCTATTGCTTTTTTTCCCCCCTTTGTTGCCTCACTTGACGAGGGAAGGTAACTCGTGTCCTTATTGATCCATTCTAATGTTAATATATGGGCATTTTCCACTGGTTAATGTTTAGTTATTCCGAAATAGGAGGCATTTTTTGTTATTATTATTTCAAAACTAGGGTAAGAGCACTGGAAAAAGCAGGAAGGATGGCAGGGTGAATATGCATTGTGTGGCTGGACCTGAAGTCATTTACAGCTGGATCGATAACATACAGAAGGGGTTTATCAGCAAAGCACGGTTGATGATTACATTTGCTTTTTGTCTTGTCTACAGTATGTGGGGAAAAGAACAGAGTGCCTAAGGTGACCTATTTGTTTTGCTGTGAGAGAGAAAACCATTCTACAAGCATAAGGTTGCATTACTTGTTTTCTGTCAGGGTAAATCGTAGTAAACATTGTAATGTATCCCAATTTGGGGGTTGAAGGTAGGGCAAAGAAAAATGCCATGTCCTCAGACAGAATGGCATGGAAATATTGAAGTAATTGGTGCAGGTTGAATGATAATACCTGATCTGACGGAGCTAAAAGTCTTATACTTACGAAATGGTAGAATGACTTCTTTTACGGTCAGAGACTAGTGTACGTTATACAGAATTCACACAAGAAGTCCTACTTCTGTAAGACTGAAGTTTAAATCATGGTTATGGAGCTCAGGTAGGAAGTTATGGGTCAAGCTATCCAGGTTTGGGCCCAGAAAGGAAGAAGAGACTGTGTGGATGCTTGTTTAAGTACAAGGTGGGAGTTGCTATAGTAAGAGCAATTACTGCAGCAGTCATCACATTCGCTGATTGCAACCTTCCATAAAATAAACCTTATTTCTTGAAAATTAAACAACCTATGTAACCAGTCCAGTTCGCATTGGGGTTATATCTGGAAGCAGAATAGATTCAACCTGGAAAGTATTGTGTCATTTAGTGATCCGCAGGTTAACAAATGACTAGAATTAAGGTACAGTACAACATTCTGAATGTTGTGATTTAATTTTATAGGCTTTCTTGTATCCATCATTTTTATATAATCTTTGGCCTATATGCTACCTTGGAATATTAAGTATATATACATATTGTAGAACTTTGTGGAGATTTTAATTCCTCTGAACTTTTAATAAAGTACTCTTCTTAACTATTGTGGGATTTCTATTTAAAATATAGAACAGTGATAAGGAGGCTTGCAAGTCTGTCCTACTGTTTTAAAAATTGCTCACGTGTGTACAGTAGAAGAGTTTTCTTAGACATAATTATCCTGTATTTAAGTTCAATCTGTGTTTCATTATTATTTGAATATCAAAGAATTTTTCAAATTTTCATGGAAGAAAGTTTACAATATCTGCAGCAGCTTTCTTCTTTGTGTTTCATATGTTGTACAATAATTTTGTTGATAATTAAATTCACATGCAAAACACATGTTTTAAAACATGTTTTAAATAAGAAATGTAACCCACTAAACAATGATGCAGATCTTTCATTAAAAAACTATTGTTCTGCAATAAGGTCTTTGCCTTTTTTCCCCATGCACATTGCTTTGTTTTCCACAGATACAGATCTAAAATTATTTTGGTATTGTCTATTTAAAACTTCTGGTGTTGGATTTGATTTGTTTAACTATAATCATGTTCTATTAACTTGGTTTAAATGATACTTTAGTAGTGCATTGTTCATGAACCCAGTGAAATGTTTGTGATTTTTTTTTTTTGCGGGGGGGGGGAGATATTTTTTAAAATAATGTCTCAAGAAATATACTTTGAAATTTCTATATTTGTGTCAAAATAGATTATTTTTAATTTCGCTGCACTGTGTCATTGTGATGCAGAGGTTCTTTCTGAACTGCTTATATTACAACGGGACGTGTTTAACACAAAAAGATTGCCCCGTTTCAGATTAGAATGGTTGTTCAAAATACTGTAGATACAAAAAGAGATGCTAATATGTTATGGTATTCTATAAAACAAGGGTGCAATTACAGAAATAAACTGTTAACCTATCCTATTTCAACAGGCTGCCTTGACTTCCTTCATTGAAAGAAATATGGCATATAAATAAAATAAATAAAACAGATAAATAAATAATTTTATTTTTCTCAATGAATATATTTTTCAAGATTTTGTTTTCCTTAGTGGAAGATGGAGTTTCAGGAAACGGGGGAAATTCCCATTAATGGATAAAAACATATTTTTGAGAAAAGAAACTTTACTTTAATAGCAGGGTATAGAATATTTTCTATTCTGGAAATAAAAAATACTTTGAAATAATAAAATGATATTGTCATACTTGAGTAAATCTAGTTTTCAATTAGTAATATTTCTAGTACATTTGAAGTAAAGCTCCATGTTGTTATAACTAACTGTATATTGTTGCCTATTGATTTCCTTAAGGCAGAAAATTATGAGAAGGATCAATTTACAGTATTTATTTATTAGTTACACTTATACCCCGCCCCTCTAGGGATGAATGAATTCCTACACAAGCATCAAGGGCACTATCCAAAGAAAGGCACTATCCTCAGAATGAAAAGCATATTGAGTGGGTGCCAATGAAACATGAATGTAAGAACTTCACTTATGCATGGTTGCACAACCACTAAGTGATAATTCCATTAAAGGAGGTACAGTACCTGGAAGTGCATCAGCGTGTGCAAAAGATGATTCATGATAGCTGCTGCATGTAAAACTGCTGTATTGTGAGACTCATATTAACATAAATATGGTCCTCATTCCAAGACAAATCCTAAATGCTTGAATTCATGAAGTTTGGCATCAGAATGCTTGTTTTACAATGTAGAAGTATTTGCACCCCAGCCATTGTTGCAGCAGGAAAAGTTTTCTACATCTTTTGTTAAAGCTTAATTTTGAAATACGTAATGGATTTCACTAATACTGTACAGAGTAAGAAATGGGGTTTGATCTCGAGATGAATGGACCTTCAATCCAGCTATTCTACCAATTAAATGAAGGATGGTACAACATTTTAAATGTTGAATGCTATTTTGTTAATAGAAAGAAGAGAGTTTTCATCATATCTCTCCTCCTCCTGCAGAACTCTGCAAAACTTCTCAGCGTGTTCTGGAGAGGCATGTAACTGTACATAATATTTTGAGGGAACATATACATCCCTCTCTTCTAGTTGTAAAAGCTGGGTGTGTTCTTTCCATAAATGGAGTGCTACTTAGATATAGGCTAGTGATGGTGAACCTTAGCACTCCAGGTGTTCTTAAACTTCAATTCCCAGAAGCCCTGATCAGCAGGAGTGCTGACTTGGGCTTCTGGTAATTGAAGTCCAAGAACACCTGGAGTGCCAAGGTTCGCCATCACTGATATATGCATTAAAGCTGTGGAAACTAGAGAAAAATAGCAAAAGGAGTAGTGCAACAAATATTGTACAAGATTACTTAGAGAATATGCACAGCAGGACAATATGTCTGGATTTCAATTCACTTTTCTCCCAAAAGTTTTCCTCTGAATCATAAAATGGTCCTTCTGTAAATGGAAGGGCACCTGTGTAATCACCTAGATTATTATAACAGTACTGTATTATTAAATGACAGGAAATACATATTTTTATCTTAAAAGGGAAATCTTAATATTTCTGATTTGGTATTTATAATCAGTCTATTGTTTTTAAAATGTATTAGTAATAGACTTGTAAACTTTTATAGAGGATTTGTCATAGTGTGGATTTCGGATGTATCTTTAATAGTGTATTATCAGTATGCTTACAACAAAGCTTTTGCAACACATACCATGGTAAATAGTAACAATATTCTGTGGGCCTACTTTAATCATTACTATGCTAAGCAACAAGATTTCAGCCATTCTCCTAGATAGAAAATATAGTTAGATTCTACAGTGCGGAGCAGTGTTAATAGGTTGAAATAATATAAGGAAAGGATAATTCCCTCAATACCTTGAGGGGTAAAAGAGGAAGTAAAAAAGAAGGATCACCTGTAGTTGAGTGTGTGTGTCTTACTCTGTTGCTGTGTGTGTTTTTAACTACCGGTAAGCCATTCCAAGACATGAAATTCATCTATTATTTTGCCACTGCTCTAGGATCCTAGGAATCTAAGATCTTTGTTTTTCACCAGCATTGTAAGTGTAATTTCTCTACTGCTTGGGAGGTTATCTATATGAATGGCATTGGTAACATATTCTAAATATTGCTTATGAAAGCATATATAATCTGGAGGTACTGTACATTTGCATTTACATGTTACATGTGATTCCAGTCCTGACGGTCAGTGTTGATGTGTTGTAGTTCTAATTTGTTGAGGCTTAGTAAATACAGTCAAACCTCACATAAAGAGCGCCTCACTTAAAGAGTAACTCACTTAAAGAGCAGAATTTTCTCTGAATGTTTGCTTCGCTTAACAAATAAAACCAACCAAAAACTCGCTTAACAAATAAATTGGGGTTCGCAATCCCCCCTACCAGAAGTCACAATTGGTCACTTACAATGGTGTTTTGCTTAATGAGCAAACTCGCTTAAAGAGCAATCCTGTGGAATGCATTATGCTCTTTAAGCGAGATATACAGTTTGTAATTGTGGTTAAAATGGATTGTGATGTACCTATGGAAAGTTTATATTTTTCACACTATTATGGTTAGTTACTGTTTGTCTCTAGATTGTATAGTTTTCATAAATTGTCCATGCATTTACTAACAAGAATGCCCACAGGAATTTCTCTAGGGCAAGGTCAAAGATATGTAATAGTGGCTGAAATCCTGTTGCTTAATACGGTAAGTCACAGGAGAGTGAGCCTGTTGAATCAGTGGGAATTTGGTGAATCAACTCCTCCATAAGTTCCATTGATTCAAATTGGCCTATTCCAGTTAAATTTTACAATGCTAAAATAAGTCACAACTAGAGTAAACCCATTTGGATCAGTGGAATTTAAGGAGAAGTTGTATCATAAATGCCTACTGGCTCAATGTGCCTACTCTAGTGTAACTTGCTATATTAAGCAATAATATTCCGGCCAGTATATAATTCCTGCATATAGTGTGTACCACAACAACACAATGCACCTGTTTATGTAGTGTAACATAAATAAATTTAGGACTTTGGGACCAAGTCTCTCCTTTCTCAGACATTCATGCTTGTTTAAATAACTTTATTACAGTAACTTTGAAAGGAAGAGTACCTGCTATTGAAATACATAGTTTACAAAAAATAACCAAAATACAACATCTTGGTGATACATCAGAGATGTATCACAGCATGTTGACAAAATCAGAAGGAATAGGAGAGGGAAACAAAATATTGTGGCACTTTAAAGACTAATCATTTTGTTTGTATGTGAGATTTTGTGGCTCAAAACCTATTTTTCTGATACTTTATATTACACTTCATGGTTATTGTTTGCTGTGTGTTTTCCAAATGAAGATTGGATATCTCATAGTTCTTTCCTAGAAGAAAATGGTTGTGATTAACAAATAAAAATGAATGAAGGATCAAACAACAGTTTCTGCAACAGCTATAGATATCCTCTTCAAAGCAAGAGAACTCATGGCTACAGAAAGTTAAGTTTTGGCCTAGATCAGTGGTTCCCAACAAGGGGTACACAGCCCACTAGTGGACTTCAATTCCCAGAAGCCTAAGTCAGTACATTGGCTGATCAGTGTTTTGGGGAAATGACTTAGGCTTCTGGAAATTGAAGTCCAAAAACCAGCATTTGGGAAACACTGGCCTAGATCAGTTGGCGAACCTTGGCACTCCAGCTGTTCTTGACCTTCATTTCCCACAAGCCCAAGTCTCTGTGAATCCACACAAATGGGTTTACTGTGCGTGTGGATTCACAGAGGCTTGGGCTTCAGGGAATTGAAGTCCAAGAACAGCTGGAGTGCCAAAGTTCACCATCACAGGCCTAGATTTTAGAATTCTGATGATTGTAAGGAATTCTCAAGACAATAAGAGCTTGAAAATGGGGCATTTAGATAACTTCGTTCAGACTTATCACCTGCTTCCAAATACTTAAAATGCCCCAATTCAAACGTATACGAGGAAAGCCGAAATCTTATTAATTGGCTATTTGGGAAACAGAGTAGAGCCGAAACCCACCTTCCTTCCCTCCTCCTTCCATTCCTTCCATGTCTAGGCCAGATGTGAAACTGCCGGAATGATGACACTTGGTTGACTTCATTCTGCGGTTCCTTTCACCCGAAGTGTTAAACGTTTTGAAAGAGTTACTTACTTACAGTCTCTACACTTGTTGGGAATTGAAACTATATTTAACAGTCATTTCTACTGTACAGTATATTGTTTCCCATCTTGCTGGAGGAACAGTTTTGGAAGCCAGGTTCCACAGAGTTTGAGGGGCATCAAATCAGAACATAAGTACTGTATAAGTCTAACGTTTTGTATGTTTGTTGTTTAGCTTTCCAAACTTTGACCAAATGAGTGCAGTGCTAAAAAAAAAGTTTAATGAAAGCTGTGGTATCGTGACATAATACTTTATTCTTTTGTTAACAAAAATCAAGACTGAATTTTTACAGTAAGTAGTAAGGCCATAATGATGGCTCAGTAGAAGTAAATGCTTACTCTAGGCTGCACATTCATTCTTTTTTAAGTTTATTAGTACTAAAAGCTATTTTCACAATCATAAACCACTAAGTGACCAGGTTCAGTTTGTCCAGTCTTTCCAAGTTTCTTAAACCACAGCTTAGAAAATGTGCTTTTATTTGCGATAGCTACAATGCTTGGACTTGTGCTTGGTTTTAGCTTAAATTGGTTTGCATTTGACAAGAAGTCTAGAGTTTTTTGCTTCATCTTAGTGAAGTCCTTTATCTTTATTAATATCTGTCAAAATTAAAATTGGCATTCAAGAGGGAGAAAGTGAGTGAGATATAAGAGGAGCACCACAACCTGTTCTTGGAATCATCTGCCATGATTTATGAAATTAAGAGACGTAATGTGAACCTGGTCATCATATCTCTTATCACTTGTCTCTATCTGTTTTTTAATGTTTAAATGTTTTAATTTTTTATGAACTCATGAATTTTTAATGTTTTATAATATTGTATGTTCCTAAGACTACCCATTGCTGTAATGTACTTTGTAAGCCGCCCAGAGTCGGGTCTTCCCGAGTGGGGCGGGGTATTAAATGCGAACAAATAAATAAATAAAATAAAAATAAAAAATAAATCCGTTCCAAGACATCTCATTCATATATGTCCTGTAAATAACTACTTGTCTGGTCTTCTATAATAGTAAAACATGATTATCAGGTAGAAAGATTTTTTGACAGAGGGCACGACAATGGTAAAACAGATGCAATATGTGCTGAGAGTCCCATGTTCAGTGATTAACATTTTGGATTAAAGAGTCTCAGATAATAATGTTGGAAAATATTACTGGTTCATTCCCTAGAAGGAAGTTCATAGGTACATTAGATAGCAGATGTTTAGCTGACTTAGAGACTTCTTCTTTTCTTCCTCTTTTACCCCATTGGATGTCAAAGGATAACTTAAAGTACACCATCATATAAAATCTTAATAAAAGCTCGGGGTGGGGTTAGACTACAAATTGCACTAAATATAGATAGATGTGCAGACTGGTAATAAAATAATTAATACAATACCAAAAGATTACCAAGCTTTCTCTAACTAATGAGAAAAGATTCTTTTCTGAAGTTTCAGTTTACTCTAAAGAATGAGTCTAACAATGTTTTAATGCAGACTCTTTAAATGAAAGTTACTGTATATGTTGAACACTGTTTACAAGGTTGATTAGTTTTGTGGCTTCAGAAGGTTTATTTCTCTTGGTTTTCTGTTTATTTGGAAGTACCGTAATGTAATCTGATAATTGTTTCTTTTTTTACACTTTAGACAGAATCAGATTATACATAACTAAATGAACCGATTGCATAAGAGATTTTAAAAAGCAATGAACTGTACTATGTTGGAAATCAGTAGATCAGAAAGTGATTAATTATGCATTCTCTGGAAAGGAGAATGGGTATTCCCTATGTGTTCTTTCATAGTATTTTTGGTATCATATATCTAATATCTGTGAAACATACAAAGCCCATATTTCACAAATAAATATTCCATTTTCACTGTAAAATACAGGCAAATTCCCATTGCATTGAAAAGTATATTGTCTGTGTCTGCTATTTAACCTCTTGGGACTCAGCTTTTGTTGAATTGTTTTGCATATAGAGTCAAGTGAGGAGGGATTACATACTGAGTTGATTAATCTGGGCTTCAGATAATTTAAAATACTGTTGTATTGTTGAAGACTTCTTTGAAATAACTGAGAACTTAGCAGTTTTTAAAAAGAAAATCATTTTAGGTCACTTTAATGTTTCCATTTTCATTTTCTATTATCAGCATAGCTTTAAAAGTAAAGAGATATGCCTTTAACTCAGCCTGAATGTTTACCATTTCCATCTACTGACTAATATGCTAAAGCTTCAGCATATCAAACCGTCTATTAAATATTTAAGTGATAGTAGGTGAAATAAACAAGTTTATGTGGCAAACTATTATTAAAAATAATATTGGTATATAATGGGTACAAAGTGTATTAAGTGACTTAATGTATTTTCAGTGGCTATGTCAAACATTCGAGTGCTTGCATGTAATAGATGTGAGTTTATTGTTGCCATTTTTCTGACACATTTTCCATGCAATAATATATAGCAACAAATACTCACCATATGAAGCAGTCCTGAGTACCCCCTGACACTAGGAACATCTTGATGGTCTTAATGGCTGCACTTTGATTCCAAGCTAATGCCTTTATTTACTATGTTTGCATAGTTATTATTCAGAGGTGAACATTGCAATACATATGTTCTATCTATCTATCTGTAATAAATCTTAGAACTTCAGATGTGGAAGGGACTTTATTCAGAGGTGGAATGGACTCACATCTATTACATTGAGTCAAGCCCCTATCTAGGAGACACTGTGTGGAACTGAATTCCCTACCTCTAGTTCTGCATATACCTATATCCCTAGAGCAATTTAGCAGTTATACTGCCCATCTGAAAAAAAAATTCCCACTCTGGGTGGTTTACAATCATAATTCATAGGCATGACAATTTTAGATTATTTATTTCATGTTAGGTTTTTCCCCCCAGGCCATCCTTAGCATAAGCAGCTCCTGAGAGTTAGGGAATGCTGTGCAAGTGCATCAGATATGGGCTGTAGGCAGACCAGCACAAATGCAATGCCCTGTCTGAAGGGGAAAAGCTACAACTGCATTTAATCTGGTATAAATATCAATCTTCCACAAAAAAGTATATTTGAATTTCATTAATTAATTATTCAGCCACTGTTAGCAGGTACACGGTAACTGGAAATAACCACATGTTTACTGAAAAGCTATCTTTGGTGAGGCTTGCTTAGCAGATGTAAAACAGTCAATCTAAGACCTACTTTTTTATTTGACTTATATTCAGGGTTTTACCTCTGCACTGAGGATGAAGGTGGCTTATGAGCAAATTAAATTGAAAAGTGCAGTCCTGTCCTTTTAAAACTTCTGCTCAGTAGGACCACCAGTCAATTGCCAAAAGCCTTTTGTTACATGCTGTCACATTGCCTTTAATTTATGGCAGCCCTATACTGGGAGGTGGAAGATCAGCAGTTCAATTCCCAAGTATTGCAGGATGGAATGTACTCCCGTCTTTGTCCCAGCTCCTGCCAACCTAGCAGTTCAAAAGCAAGACAGTGCAAGTAAATAAATAGGGACCACTTCATTAGTAAGGTAACAGCATTCCGTGTGCTCCGGTGTCTAGTCATGCCTGCCACAACCACAGAAACGTCTGCAGAAGCAGACAGTGCTGGTTCTTCAGCTTTGAAACAGATGAGCACTGAACCCTAGAGTCAGACAGGACTGGCTTTTGACCAAGGGGAACCTTTACCTTTACTATAAATGTGCAATCACTAAAATATCTTGTCCTGATCAGCCCTGATCAGCTTTTGTAAACTCAAGACCTTCATAGAAACAGACTGATCACCGCTAAACTAAAGTTGGTTGTACCAAAGCAGTCATTTTCTGCCTGCAACCAGCTCCAGTCAACAGACTGGCTACAGAGTTTTGAATTGGATGATCTTTCAGACACCTTTCACAGGTAGCTCTGTAAATGATGTGTTGCAGTTAACCCAAATAGGGTAAGATTGTTTTCTCAGAAGTGTTTCCTTGCCCTTCTATAATACCAAGCAAGGGTAGCTGAAAGAATGATAAGTAAATAGTTTTCAGTAAAGAAATATTAGGCAGTAATTGAATTGTAACATAGAGCTGTTTGTATTCAGAATAATAAGGGCAAGTCACATCAAAACCTGCTACAAAGATAGTTCTCTATATTTGAGGTAACACTGGGAAAGTATATGTGTAGCCATAATTGAACAGATGTGTGCTATCTGTAGCACACACCACACTGCTGTAACTGTACTTTGTCTCCTAATCATCTACAATTATATACGGGATTGAGATGTTGGGCGTACTACAACCATATGTGTCTTGAATGTTCCCCCAAAACAGAAGCCCAGTACCTGAAAATAAAGTAAGGATCATTTTGAAAATATTGTTTCTCAAATGTTGCACGCATGCAACGTGGCGAGAAGGTTTAATCCTTCCACTGTGCCAAATCTCCTCCCACAATATATAGGACATCCTGAAAACTTCTAAAGTAAAAGTGCTGGAAAACAGGTAGCACATCAGGACACAGCAGTGTATAGCTATGGGCTGTTAAGCAGTAGCAGTGATAAACAGAAGAAGACTACTGAAGCCCAAATGTGAAACAGAGAAGTTAGTTTCAGAGTTCCTAAATTGTTTGTTGTGACACATGTTGTAAGAGGTGGCCTTGGATAAAAAAAAAATCTGTAATGTCTCAGAAGGATATGTTGCAGTATTTTTAAACAAGAAGTGTTCAAATGGTGGTGGTGATTAATGTCTTCTAATCCCAAACTTAGCATTATAAAGATAATAAAAAAACATACTGCTGCAGACTCCTGGTAAGACATTTCTGTGAAGGACTCTCCAGAGTTGATGGGGTAGATGTGGGGAGAGGAAACATAAGGTGAGTTGTACATATGGATTTGGTCACTTAAAGTTGGATGTGCCCACAGCCTTCAATTATCTGGATTCTCAACACCTTTAGGCTAATGTAAACAAAACTATAAAATGTCTCATCAAACAGAGCTGAAAAAATTGGAATGAAAGAAGACAGAACATATTACAATGGCAGGATGTTTGACTATAGATATGACCCTCCCAAAGTAGAACGTGCATTTGCTGTTAGTTTTTTTAACAGGTGCATAAATCAGAGGGTTTATTTAGGTCCTGTCAACATATTAACTGGATGATTTTTAAGTGAGGCTTACCTCCAGTCATAAATACTGTTACTCAAAGGCAACTCATTAATTTCAATACAATTTCTTTTTCTAGTTAAGTATATATAGGAAAAATATACTGTGTTTAAAGAGGGGTACAGTATATTGTAGAGAGTTGTCTTTAGCTTTATTAAGTTAACATGATTTTTTGGTAATGTGCTTGATTAAATCATTTTTGCAACAAACATGTGGGAAAGCTAATATTTTCTGTAACACCTTGTTTTTTTAAAAAAAAAACATAGGAATTTACCCCAATTTACGTTTACAGGATACTAAAAAAATCTAACACTGTGTTAACGTTGGTAGAAAGTACAAATAATAGCATCCTGGAAGGTTTAGGTGTCCCAAATAAGTCATGTGTGCAATACTATTTGACATTGGTAGCTTGAAGTTTAAAGAAACCTTAGTAGTATAAAAAATAAAAAGGGAAAAATACTTGTTGCAAATAGAGCAGCTCTACTAAAATGGTGACAGGGTGGGGGAGGAGTATTGAGAGCCAACAAAGTTCTGGACCAATTATGTGGTCATATTAAAAATGGATCTATATTTAAAACAGTTGCTGTGAATTTGCTTCTGTTCATTAAACATGTTACAGTAAAACACCGGATAACGCTAAAACTTGGTTCCACATGTCTTGGTGTTATCTGATTTTTAGTGTTATCCGATCCATGTTAAAGTCCTATGGGATGGATCGGATAATGTTAATGCTCCATAGAGATACATTGTAACCGCTCAGGCTTTAGCAGTTGTTATCCGATCCATCCCATAGGACCTTAATGTTATTCGATCCAATTCTCCTCCCCAGATTACTTAATGTTATACGATTGTAACATTATCCGATCCAATCGTTATCCGGTGTTTTACTGTAAATGTGAATGAAGAACATTCATTTAACCCTTGCGCTTCTTTCCATGAAAGTTACTTCAGAAAAGCGTCCAATAAACAAGTATATACAGAGACACAAGCATGCATACATACATGTGTGTGTGTAAAGATAGGTGAATTGTGTATCTTTTAATTGTGTGCGTGTGTATTTGATCTAATACAGGTGGACCAGCAGCAAAGATGATTGCTTTCTTATGTGCAATGCCACTTGAAGAGCTGTGTATTCATTTGTTTCCAATTTGTCCTCAAAGGTAAAATGTCACCCTTGCTCAAAAACCAGTCATATTCAATGCACATCTGTTTATAGCCAAAGAGCCTCGCTGTCTGCATCTGGAGACGTTTCCATGGACACGTGGCAGGCATGCCTCAACGGAATGCATGGGATGCTTCTGACCTTCCCATCGAAGTGGTACCTATTTATCTACTGTAATCGCAATTTCTTGCTTTCAAACTTTCAGAATTCAGTTGTCCTCATAGTGGGATCCTAAAATAGCAGACCTCTGGAATCCCACCAGTCAAAGTGGGAGGCAACATTAACATGATGTCCACTGAATGTTTTGATTGACTCCGATGGGTAAATTAAATAGTGAAAATTATTTTGAAAAACAGAAAAGGTCAGAAAATGAAGAAGGATGGGGAAATGTAGAACTATTTTGTTCAGTTATCTAATAGCTTTCAGTTTTAATAACATGCAAGATTGTGGCAAAGGGGGACACACAACATATTCACTAGTGATCACTGATGTGGAGTAAACTTCCTTGCACATGACCAAAGTTAGTTTAAAAAAAACCTGTTTGTCCGGACATACTTGTAGATCCTGCATCTGGCTATGCTGAAACAATCTGCATGGGGAGAAACTCAAGCAATTTTAAGATTGTCCAAGGGAACTTAGAAACTGACAAAATGTGATTTTGTCATTTTGAAAGTTCCACTAGACTGTGTGGCAAACATTTTCCCTGGAGCACATGCCACTTCATCAGAATGCCAAATAACAATAGTTTTTAAGGGCTTTGAAATAATTGTTTTTACAATAGCAGACAACACGGCTACCCTTCTAGAAGTAGTCTTTCTAACAGGTCTGTGTTTGATTAGATAAAAATAGACCAAACCATTGATGAGGAAGCAGTCACGTTCAAATGTCAATTCCCTGGTGATTCCCAAGTTGAAAACATTAATGTGTCTGGCTAGAGACTTATTTCAAGCAGCAAAGCAGAGATGCAAAATCTAAGACAGATAAACAGCACCTGCTCCCTTATTAGAGAGGCGACCGAATGGAGTCCAGGCTCAGTATCTTTCTGTTCCCTTAACAGCACCAACGGATTTGGGAAGCAGGGTAGGCTTGTACACATACCAAGAGAGCTCTTTTATACGTTACATTTACCTAAACAGGAAACAAGATCTTTGTTAGAAATGGCATCAAAGATATGTATGTATTGTAACTTTAGAATGAGCTGGAATATATACCAGTACACATTTGTTTGTCATATGTTTACTAAAAGGAACTATGTTTTCAAGCCCAGATGACACCCCTGGTCACCCGGATCCTCAGCACAAATCATATTACAGTACACTAAAGCCCCGGTTTACGATTTTGGTCTGTTCTGACATTCTTCGTCATAAACCGGAAAAATCGTAAACTGAAGCACGTTTTCCATAGGAATGCATTGAAAAATAAAAACCAGTCTGGACCAGACCAAAAATAATTTAAAAATACAACCCACACAAAAATAAAATCCAAAAAATTGCCAGACACGATCCTCTCCCATACCCCCATCGACCCCACCAGCTGGTATCCTGCTTGTCTGTACATCGATCGAACTCCCCAACTGATGAGCAGCTGGGGTGGAAAAGGGGGTGTTCTTGAGGTGTGGGAGAGAAAGGGGAAGCCCCTAAGAACACCCCCTTCTCCCCCCCAGCTAACCCCCAGAGGTGGAGATTGATTGATCTAGATGCAGAAGAGGGGGGGAAACAGAGCAAACAGTAAAAGGAAAAACTAATGACAAAGTGATCCCCCTACCTTTTGCATGGCTGCCAAGGGAGCCCTGGCGGGGGGGAAGGGGACTGCGGGGAGCATATCTGCTCCATTCCAGTCTTCGTCTGAGGTGCCCTTGTTGCACTTCAGCCAGGAATGCACACCACTCTGGAACATCCTGGTTACGCACCGGGCACCCAAGTGCATGTTCCTGGCTGTAGCGAAGCAGAGGGACCTTGGACAAAGACTGGAACAGAGCAGACATGATCCCCATAGTCTCTTGCCGCCACCACAGCAGCAGTAAGTCACAAATCATGACTTCTGGCAGTGTGGGCAGGTGCTGTTTTAGAGTCTAAAATGGTACAGGGCTGCCATTTTAGATTAAAATGGTGGCAGTCTAATTCCCAGTTATAAACTGGGGAAAAAATCATAAGCTGGGACTTCATTTTTGTAGAATTTGCCATTGTAAACCACAGCAAACAACCCAAGGCACTTGTAAGCTGGGGTTTTCCTGTATAAAGCAATTTTATTTATTTATTCAATTTGTTCTGCTGCCCCCTTGCCAGGGCAACTCCGGGCGGCTTGCACGAGACATTACAAAACCCCGCATAAAAACATCCCTACAATAAACATAATAAAACCCTAAGCTTAAGATCATTAAAACCTAAAAAAGAGTTAATATCTGAAATGTTAACATCAGGCAATGTATTGCAAGAAATTGGGGAAATGATGTGGTTTTAAAAATTGAAGATTGCTATAAAGAAATGTGGGAACTTGTTTTAAATGATAAGTTAACCTGGGAATTGAATTTCAAAAAAGGCATAGTTAAGGAAAACAGATTTTGGAAAATATGACAATTATTTGTGGAATCTACACTGGATAGAAATGGAGGTATAAAGCCAGATCAAATGAGTTTTTGGAAATAATGAAGAAGACTGTGACATCCTTCAGACCTCCAGGCATTGTATATATCACTGTGGTGTGTATCTTAAGTTAGATAAAATATGGGGTACACTAGTACCCCGGATAATGTTATGACTTGGTTCCACAAGTCTCGTCGTTATCCGGTTTTTAACGTTGTACGATACATTGATCACACAATGTTAAAAAAAAAGCCCTGTTTCCCTGGAGGCTGCAGCAAGCCAGAACGTCGGGATTTGAATCCTGACATTTTGGCTTGCTGCAGCCTCCAGGGAGGTGGGGGAACTTTGGAAACAGCTTGGATCGGGTCTCCCCACCTCCCTGGACCCGGGGGGGTGTGTGTCAGAGACCCCAAAATTGGTTTTAAAAAATCCATTTTTTTAACCAATTTTGGGGTTTCTGACCCCCCTGCTGGGTCCAGGGAGGTGGGGAGACCCGATCCAAGCTGTTTCTAGGCTTCCCCGATGTCCTCAGCCAGTGCAGCAAGCCAAAACGTCAGGGTTCGAATCCCGACATTCTGGCTTGCTGCAGCCTCAAAGGGGGGGGGCTTCAAAAATAGCGCGCTTCGGCTCTAGGGAGGTCGGGAGACCCGATGCGCGCTAATTTTGAAGTTCCCCCACCCTCTTTGAGGCTGCAGCAAGCCAGAATGTTGGGATTCGAACCCTGACGTTTTGGCTTGCTGCACTGGCTGAGGACGTCGGGGAAGCCCAGAAACAGCTTGGATTGTGTCCCCTGCCTGCTCCTGATCTACAGCTGCATGGTGGCTGGGGAAGCTGACGGGGAGTCCCTGTCGGCTTCTGTAGCCACCCGCCCTTGCCTCTGCAGCTGTGGGGTGGCTGGGGAAGCCGACGGGGGAGCACCCCATCAGCTTTCCAGCCTCCCCACCCCTGCCTCGGTAGCTGCAGGGTGGCTGGGAAGCTGAACTGAGAACCCCGTTCAGCTTTCCAGCCACCCTGCTGCTAAGAACAACTGTATCGGATAACGTCAAAAATCGCGTTATTCGATACAAGATTTTTTTGAAAATCTTGTAACGCTATGCGGTTTTAGCGCTATCCGGTACTCGCGTTATCCGGGGTATTACTGTATTAGATATTATATCAAAAGAGGTCAATTTTTAATGCATTTTTATGTATTCTGATTATTGTCTTGTTTTATTGTAAGAATGATTATTATGTTATTTTCTGTAGTGTTTTATATGCATCTTTATTTGAAAATTTAATAAAAAAATAAAAAAAATCATTAAAACCTTTGACCAACAATTAAAAAGCTAAAAAAAACAGACAGCCTTTATATCAACCAACCGGGGGGGGGGGCTTTGCCCCACCAGCAGCACGCCATACCTGGTGAGCTAGCCATGTTTTTAACCCATTTCTGAATGGCAATAGCTCTGCCTGGAGGTGCAACTCAATTGGTAAGAGGTTCCGGAGCCAGTGTTGGGCATCAGCAGGTTCACCCCGGTTCACCAGAACCAGTAGCAGAAATTCTGGCTGGCCCCGCCCATCCAAGTTTTGAAATAAAGTAGTCCTAATTTGGGTACAACGTACGGCTTTCCCCCAGGCCACACCCACCATATCACACCCACAGTGTGTTAGTGGTAGTAAAGAAAAATTGAGCCCACCACTGGCCGGAGCACTTAATATACCACCCCATAGCGCTTAGTGCACTCTGGGCGGTTTACAAGTTAAGTTGCAGTCCGCTCCCAACATTCTGAGTACTCATTTTACTGACCCCAGATGGATGGAAGGCTGAGTCAACCTTGCTCCCTGGTCAGGATCAAACTCACAACTTGTTGGTTGCAGTATAGCAGTTTTAACCACAGCGCCACCAGGGCTCCATTTAATGGTAGAAAACCACCCACAACTTTTGGGGTTACAGCTGTACCAAGTGGACACATCATCATTGCTAGATCCCCTGCATCAGCTGCCATCCAATGACCACCCCCTGCAAGCTATGTGCTGACAAGACTGCTGGAATGAAGATGTCCATCTGGGCTTTTGGCCACTCTGGGGCTCTCTGTCATTTGGAGTAATCAAAAGCTCTAACTCTGGAGTCGCCAACTTACGGCCCATGGGCTGGACTGTGGCACCATTTCATGTGGCCCACCGCTACCTTCACCACTACCAGAAGCAGATCCATTTACAGCAGCCATGGACATGTTTTATGGCAGTGTTTACAGAAGGAAGAACGTGACCAGCCCGCTCAGCTGTCCGAGGGGCATGGTCCAGCCCACGGCTCAAAAATGTTGGGAACACCTGCTCTAACTGATCTCACTCCAAGATCTTTTTTTAATTTTCAATTGGCCCAGGGTTGGGATACATTTCCCCAAACTGCAGGCACTCCTGTTCTAAAGTTATTCCTGAACATTTGGCTTCTTCTCCTGACCACAAGCAACTTTTTATGCTGGACTATGCTGGGCTGGAAGGGCCTATGTAGACAGGCCTTCAGTTGTCAATTACAAAACAAAAGTAAACTGATTTGCCAAATCAGATGATATGATCAAATTAAAGTATGCTTGGTTAGAATAAACAAGTTTTTACAGCTTCTAAACATAGTACTGTATTGACATCTCTAGTAATGAAGCTCTCACTCTTGGATCCTCTTTTAGTTGGCAGGGCTTTTCATTCTTCAGCTCCTTCCATCACCTTTATATGATTTATTCCTTTCCCGTTTCCTTTACCTTGATCTATGTACTAGCATACTGTACTTCCTTATTATACTATTATATCACTCCAATGCCTAGTCATGCCTGCCACATGACCACGGAAATGTCTGCAGAAGCAGACAGCACTGGCTCTTCAGCTTTGAAATAGAGATGAGCACTGAACCCTAGAGTCAGATATGACTGGCTTTCGAGCAAGGGAAACCTTTACTAAACAATAATATATGCTGTCGATTGTGGGTTTGGTATGTTTTTCTGTTAGATTACTTAAGAATTTTTATTAACCATAACTCTTCTGTTACCACCATCACTTTTGGCTAACAAATTTGGTTAGCTTTCTACCAAAGTATCTTCGCCAAAATGTCTATTAATTGAATTTTCTACTTTGTTCATGTTTACTCTATAGTTTTCCATTTTTTTGTTGTTCGGTCGCACAGTCGATTCCGACCCTTTGCAACCCTATGGACCATTGTCCTCCAGGCACCTCTGTCCTCCATTTTTTTCCATGTTCCATTTATCTTTCAAATTATTTCCCCCTACCTTCTCCTTATAGTAAAGGTAAAGGTTTCCCTTGCTCGAAAGCCAGTCGTATCCGACTCTAGGGGTCAGTGCTCATCTCTGTTTCAAAGACGAAGAGCCAGCGCTGTCTGCTGCAGATGTTTCCATGGTCATGTGGCAGGCATGACTAGACACCGGAGTGCATGGAACAGTTTCCTTCCCACCGAAGTGGTTCCTATTTATCTACTTGCAATTTCTTGCTTTCGAACTGCTCGGTTGGCAGGAGCTGGGACAAAGACGGGCGCTCATTCCGTCCTACAGCACTCAGGAATTGAACTGCTGAGCTTCCGCCTCCCAGTCAGCATCTTGGCGACTTGAGCTGAAATATCAACTGCCTCCCTTTCAACTGTCAAATTTAACTGTCCATCTTGGTCATGAGGGCAACATTCCAAGGATTCCTGTATCTGCAGAGCCAGGATTAGCAACCTTTCAAAACTAACTTCTGAAATATGGTGAGTATGTAGCCATGTTATAAAAAAGAATAAGCATGTGTTCATCAACCTTTTAAAACAGGTATAGGCAGGCTAAAGATCTGTCATGTCTATCTGTTCCATGTATGAACATCTTTTTTGCAAATCAGATTGTCAGTATTCATCAGCCAGAGCCAAATGTAACATCACTTCAGAGCACCTACATCCAAAGTAAGAATAGCTGTGATGATGTTTAACCACCAGTAAGAGGAAGAAGAGCTGAATGCAAGAAACAAATATTCATTTAAAACTAAACAGCAAACTTTCTTCAAACACATTTTGAGCATTGGAATTTATTTTCAGTACTAGAACTGAGCTGAATATGTAGCTCTTTCATAAAAACATCCAAACCTAATCATCTTGCCACTTCATTCAATGGTTTTCCATCTCAGTAGCCTAATATTTGTGAAAAGTTCTTTTATCGCTGCTATTGTCAAACACTTGGGAATTAAACAAGAAACAACGTCAGCGATCCATTCCAAATCACCCAAAGATCTTTGTAGTCATTTCTACTCAAGAAGCTGCTACTGGGTTGAAAGGATAAGCCGGTGATAAATCACTGTTCCCAGAGGACACCTGATTGTTAAAATAGCAATCTTCGGGGAGGCTCCTTTCAATGGAAGATAAGTGATGTGACTACACCCTTTACTATAGGAGAGCTGGAAGAGGCAATAGGCAGGTGTAAGACAGGTACAGCAGCTGGCATGGATGACATTCGGGTTAAGCAGATCAAACATTTTGGACCAATAATGAAAAAAATGGTTACTTAGCCTGAACAATAACTAGAATGTAGTTCAGATACCAAAGATATGGGGGAAGGCTTGGGTGATAGCTATACTTAAACCAGGCAAACAACCAGAAAACCCCAAAAGCTATAGGCCCATATCTCATTTAGCCACCTATACAAGTCATATGAACGTTTAATTCTGAACTATCTGCAGTAGTAGAACCCCTGCTTATACCACAGTAAGCTGGTTTCAGACCTGGCAAACATTGTACAGCTCAAATTCTTAACCTAACACACTATATAGAAGATGGTTTTGAACTGAAGGTGTAGTGTTTATAGAGCTCACTGCAGCTGATGACAGTCAACCATGCAGCACTGCTGAAGAAAGTCTCCCACATCACAAAGGATTTTAAATTCACAAAAATCATAGGTTGTTTATTTGAAAACCATAGATTTTTGTCTATTTCCAAGAACAACACAGCTGATAGAGAAATCAATTTAAAATCATAGGCTGTTTATTGGAAAACCATAGATTTTTTATCGATTTCCAAGGACAACACAGCTGATAGAGAAATCAAAGAAATGGCCTTCCACAGGCAGTATGTTAGCCCCCCCCCTCCCCATTTAAGATATATACTCATAATCATTGCTGGAAGCCACTAGGAGCTTTCTATACACTGACAACCTGGCAATTGCTGCACAGTGCGCAACTTTTGAGGCTGTTGAGAAAAAACTGACTGAGGCTTTGAATTTAATGTCTATATATTATAGGAATAACCAACAGAACCCACTCAAGGATTGTTGCATTGCCATTATGAGGGGGCTTGCGTGGTTCAATGAGGCTATGGGCTATGCCATGTAGGGCCAGCCAAGATGGACAGGCCATAGTGGAGAACTCAGACTAAACACAATCCACTGGTGAAGGAACTGGCAACCCACACCAGTATCCTTGCCAAGAGAATACCATGGAGAGTATCAAAAGGCTAAACAATGTCACGCTGGAAGATGAGCCCCTCAAGTTGGAAGGTGTCCAATATGCTGCTGGAGAAGAGCAGAAGACATGTACAAATAGCCCCAGTGAAGTAGCTGGGCCAAAATTGAAAGGATGCTCACAGGGCTGTAGCTAGGAGCAGCCAGGGCAGGCATTGCCCACCCTGAGTTAGCAGTTTGCCCACCCTCAAATTCTGGGCTGTTTATATATGTGACATCCTGAAAATATATTCACCCACCCAAATCTAGAATCCTGGCTATGGCCCTGGATGCTCAGCTGTGGATGGATCTGACAGTGAAAGGAAAGTCAGAATGCTGTAAAAACAATATTTCATAGGAACCTGGAATGTAGGATCTATGAATCAAGGTAAGCTGGATTTGGTCAAAAATGAAATGGAAAGAATGAGCATTGATATCTTGGGAATCAGTGAACTAAAGTGGACAGGAATGGGTGAATTTAACTCAGGGGACTATTATATCTACTATAGTGGGCAAGAATCCCTTAGAAGAAATGAAGTGGCCCTTATAGTCAATAAAAGAGTGAGGAAAGCAGTAATGGGATACAGTCTTAATAATGACAGAATGATCTCAGTCCGAATTCAAGGCAAGCCATTCAACATCACTGTAATCCAAGTCTATGTCCTAACCACTGATGCAGAAGAGGCCGTAGTCAACAAGTTCTATGAAGACCTACAACATCTTCTAGAACAGACACCAAAAATGATTTTCTTATCATGATAGATGACTGGAATGCCAAAGTAGGAAGTCAAAAGGTAATTGGAATAACAGGCAAGTTTGGCCTTGGAGTAAAAAATGAAGCAGGGCAAAGGCTAGTAGAGTTTTGCCAAGAGAATGCACTGGTCATAGCAAACACCTTCTTCCAACAACCTAAGAGGTGACTCTGCACATGGACATCATTAGATGGCCAACACTGAAATCAGATTGATTACGTACTCTGCAGCCAAAGATGGAGATGCTCTATACAGTCAGCAAAGACGAGATCTGGAGCAGACTGAGGCTCAGATCATGAGCTACTGACTGCCAAATTCAGGCTTAGAATGAAGAAAGCAGGGGAAACAATTAGGCCACTCAGGTATGATCTAGATAAAATCCCTCATGAATATATGGTGGAGATGAAGAATAGATTTAAGGGATTAGACTTGACAAAGTGCCTGAAGAATTAGGGACTGGGGTTCATAACATCAGACAAAAAGCAGCAATTAGAACCATCCCAAAGAAAAAGAAATGCAAGAAAGTGAAGTGGTTGTCTGATGAAGCTCTACAAATAGCTGAAGAAAGAATGAAGGCAAAAAGCAAAGGTGAAAGAGAAAGATTCATTCAACTGAATGCAGAATTCCAGAGAACAGCAAAGAGAGATAAAGAGGCCTTCTTAAATGAGCAGTGCAAAATAATAGAGGAAAACAACAAAAGGGAAAGACAAGAGATCTCTTCAAGAAAATTGGGGAAATTAAGGAAACGTATCAAGCAAAAATGGCCATGAAAAAGGACAAAAACAGTAGGGACCCAACAGATGCAGAAGAGATTAGGAAAAGATGGCAAGAATACACAGACGAACTCTACAAAAAGGACCTTAATGTCCCTGACAATCACAATGGTGTGATCATTGACCTCAAGTCAGACAATTTGGAGAGTGAAGTCAATTGGGCCCTAGAAAGTATTACTAAGGTAGTGGAGATGAGTGTTCCAGTTGAGCTAATTAAAGCCCTAAAAGAAGATGCTGTTAAAGTGTTGCACTTAGTATGCCAGCAGATTTGGAAAATGCAACGGTGACCACAGGATTGGAAAAGGTCAGTCTACATTCCAATTCCAAAAAAGGGCAATGCCAAAGAATGTTCAAATTATTGGACAATTGCACATGGAATCCCCACTGCCCTTTCCAAAGAGGCAGGTGGATTGCCCCCCTGTGGGCTTTTTAAAAATGTTGTGCGATCAATGCATTTCACAACGTTAAAAACTGGATAACGATGAGACTTGTGGAACCAAGTCTCATTGTTATCCAAGGAACTAGTGTACTTCACAAGTGAGCCATTCCAATCATGACATGTAGTGATTTTCTAATCCATCAGGATTAAAGACATTTACCTACAATATACCTAGTAAAACCTCAGATAACACTAAAACCTGGTTCCACAAGTCTTGGTGTTATATGATTTTTAGTGTTATCCGATGCATGTTAAAATCCTATGGGATCCATAGAGATACATTGTAACCACACAGGCTTTAGCGGTTGTTATCTGATGCATCCCATAGGATATTAATGTTATCCGATGCAATTCTTCCACCCAGATTGCTTAATGTTATGCGATTTTAGTGTTATTCGATACTAATGTTATCTGAGGTATTACTGTATTCATAAAAAATGTCAGCACTATGTAATTAAAATGAAATCAAACTAATGATCCAAAATATTGACTTCTCAATTCTTTCCAACAAATTGTCAGTACATTTTTATATCATTTGAAATGCTATATATGTAAATTGCAACTTGATAAACAATGGGAGGTTCACAAATGTTGATTTAAAGTAAATGAGCCCTTGAGAAGAAACAACAAGAGTCATAGAAATAAGTCACTGCTAGAAACTGGAAGCTTCTGAGTCCGTCCTTAATTTGTCCTAGACATGAACACCTCATGTTCCATACAGTCAGTCAATGCAAGTTTCATTTATTCTAGTTTCTGTTGGTAAAACAGATTTAAGGATTGGGCAATAAATCTCTTGTGTCTTAATTACCTATCTACTAGAGGAAGAATAATACCTTCCTACATCAAAGGGATGTCGCAGAGAAATGCATTAGTGTGCATGTATTAGAAATTCAAACAGTGGTAATCGGAGTGAAATAACAAGATCAATAGGACTCCACTCTAGGTTTGTGCATAGCTAGGACTTGCTCCATAAAATAAATTGCTGGATTTTGTTCAAAAGCCCATCTAAAGCACAAGATCTTTATTATCAGATCAGGACTAATGACATAATAAATCTGCATATAAACATATCTTTAAGCTTTTTATGTACAGCATCTTATTTATTGCACATGCCTACCTAAGATACATGCTTTTTATGTTTTATCATTTGCCTCTGCTGCTGCAATTGTGAGTACAATGTGCTCATGGAATAACTTGTTTCAAAATAGGAAGCTGCAGGTGGTATAATTTTGCCAAATAATATAGACAGACATTAGAATTAGACAATAATTACTTTATTTATTGACGGAAACATGCAGAACTCCCCAAACAATATGGCCACGAATGCAACAAAAATAATATGACTAAAATACAAGAAATATTTCTCCCTCTCATCCTGTAGACAATGTAGATGTTCTAGTTCCAGGCAAAAAGGAACAATGGCAAGGTGCTTTTAATGGGCTGCAGTATGTTAACATGGGTATTAAAAATTCATTCAGCTAATTTAATACCCTTACAAACACAGCCTCTTAAATTCAGATTTTTTGCTGCTTGATCTCTACTAGCTACCGCGCAACGATTAGAATCCTCTTCATTCAGCCATGCTTTTTCTGCAATGGTCTTGTTGTGTGAATGGTTCACATTTTTCCAAGCTTGATCAGGAAGGTGTCTATCCAATACCTCCCTGCACAAGAAAACTAATTTGTTTCCATATAGTAATCTCTGGATTGTGTGCACTGGCAAGACAGATTGCATGGAGGGCTACGGCAATTTGCCATCATGCTCCTTGGTGTTAAACAGAATAACGGTTTTCGTGTCTTGCCTCTGTTTTGATATATTAACTAGCATTCCTCTAATAAAAGTTGGAGAAATCGCCACATGTAGATTAAATATGAAGTGGGCTGAAAATACAGGTTTCAATCTTGTTGCAATAACATACACTACTGTGTAAGGCAAATAACATGGTCAGCTGCAGTTTTTCAAAAACTAAACTTTTCTCCCAAGGCTCCTAAACCCTTTCCTCACTTAGAACCCATGGAAACAAGGGGACAGGAAGGGAAAGTCTTTAACTACTAAAAATGCTACTGGTGGGATGACCTCATTGGTGGTGTGATTTTTGATAATTTAAAGATCACCCCCTCCTGTTCTACAAATTCCCAGTGATGAAAGAGCTTACACAAGGGCCTAAGGAGAGAAAGTGGAAATATTTAATCCCTTCTTCCCAAAACCACCCACAACCCTTGGTTGATGATGTCATCAGTCTTATGCAGTAAAAGTTATGGCAACAAGATTTCAGTCTTACCGGTAGATGTTTATATGGTGTGAGTGATGGTTAAGGAAGGGAGGTATGAAATAAAAGCTCTTCCTCTGTATCTGTCAACGAAGGAAGGGATAGTGTGTTCTAGCTCACGTTTTGCTGTTACAGTTCTATAAAAGTTATGAAGTTGAAAAAGCATGAAACTATGCTGAAAAGAAAGTCTCCTGGTTTGTAGACCATAGGCATTTATTTATTTATTTTTCTTATTTATATTGACGCCCAACTCCAAAGACTCTGGGCGGCTCACAAATAAGACTTGTCTCAAAAATAAGTCTTCCATGATATGAGATCCATTCACCCATCTACTGTGGTCCAACAGAGTTCAATAAATTTTTTAGTTCTGCATGAGTGCTATATATATGAGTCTACAAATCAAGGAGGTCAGTACAGTATTCTGAAATACTTGCCAGGCCATACTGAAGGACTGGTTGTGAAGTCGTATGTATATGCTGTGAAGTCATTTTAAAATATAAGTTGACTATAAATGCAAAGTTTGATGTTTCTTGAGGGAAATAAACACTTTCACTAAATTCTACTTTGACTGAATATTTAGTATTAAAGTCTTCTGGCTCTACATGGTAAACCCTGGTGACGAGTAAACATGTTTAGAATGTGGAGTAATTCCCATTTACTTTCACAGGCCTGGATCTTGATCATGAAATCACTGGAACACAACCTATAAATCAATGTGCTTAGTATCATACTAATAAGAGCTAGGTATTTAAGGCGTATCCCACAATTTAGAGAAAATATTGAGGAATTATATTTGCTAGTAGCAACAATTTACTATTTAAGCAAATGAGAAAACCCTGATATAGTCAACAGGTGGCCATAAGTATATATATTTCATTAAAATCACATAAACCTTAAGTACAAAAGCACCACAGATTATTGCTGTAGAAAAAATGGCTAAAAATAATAATCCAAAAACCCAAGGGGGGAAAGGTCATCAAATCCAAGAGACTTCCATTTTCAGAAAGTGAATATATTCTTCCCCAATCTAACAAAAAAACCTTTCCCCAGTATGATGTTGAATTTTTAAAAATGCCAACATTGTGAGTTTCTAGAAGCATAAGTATAGAAGGATGAAATGTTCATATATAGGTTGTCACTTACTGTAAGTCCTAAAAAAATTAGCATTTACAAAATACTTGATAAAAATATCTCTTAAAAGTTGTCCAGAGGTACATAAAATCATCCTCTAATGTTCCTTTCAGGTCACTCATACTTGTCACTCCTTGATTCAGTTTTCCGTGGCTGTAAAAAAAGGTTAATGGGAAAAGTGGTTATATTGGTCTAATATGGCCATCCCACTCAAAACTACACAGCTAAAAAACTTTTAACACTAGGAATATTTCCTTTTTCTGCAGGTATGTGTTAAGAACTCATTTCATGCTATTGTTCTCATGTTCCATCAATTCATTTCCAATGTATGGAGACCCTATGGAATTAGTGGCCTCCAAAAGATCTTGTCTTTAACAGCCTGGCCCAGCTATTCCAAGGCCCATTTGTTGTGACAATCCATCTAATATTTGGTCTTCCTCGCCTACTGCTGCCTTTAAATTTCCCCCCAACATTATTGACTGTTCCTGTGTATTTTCATGCTACAGTTAGTTCAATAAGTAAATGATAGAGCTGCTATAACTTCTCCTAAATGTATTTCTTCCTGGTTTGAAAATCAAGAGAAGTTGTACCTGCCAGCTTTCAACATTTACAATCAAAAGTGCCAAACTAATGTTTATAATCACTGCACACATACAGAATACTGTTTCAAACCTTTCACTTCAACTGTTTCAAACTGCACTTTTACTGACAGCATACTGAATGGGGCACCTTGTGTGTTGAAACACTAACAGCTGAGTGACAGAGGTGAATCTGTAATAACATCATGGGACCATAAGAGGAAAATATTAATAATAGGTGTCAATGGGTCAAAAATTGAATTATAAAATACACAGACTGAATCAGCACTCTCTTCAGTACCTTCCTTTGACAGTTCCTGTGTTTCATCCTTCTTCCCCTTAGCATCTTTGTTAGCCTTTGTTCCAAGTTCCTTCTGGTAACAGAGTAAACATAGAGAGATTTATTTTAAGGCAGAGAAAATGTCTCAGTAACTAAACTCTCCCCCAGAACCTAATTAATTTGCACATGACAAAAATTAACACCTGCACCTATTTTCACAATGAAGAGCATTTTTGGATAACAATTGTTCCTGTCTGGAAGAAACTTGAAGGTGTCTGGTTGGTGGAACGGAGGAGAGGCAATCTTCAACCATCATCCCCCCCTTTTCCTGAAACCCCAAATGTTCCTTCCCAACTCCTGAGTGTTCTGGAGCCCAAAACAAAAACAAACAAAAACCCAAGGTAAGTGGAGGCTCCAAAGAGAGATCAGTGAAGACCATTCTTGTTATATATTATCAAGTCATTTCCAATTTACAGCAACTGTAATAATGACTTCCAAAACATCCTGTCATGAACAGGTCTACTAAGATTCTGTGAATCATAGGCAGTGGCTTCTTTTATTGAGTCAACCCACTTCATGGAAGATCATTACCTATTCCTATAGCCTTCTGCTCTTCCTAACACTACTGTTTCTTCTAGTAAGTCTTGTCCTCTTGCAACGGGGTTCTCAGCTGTTTTAAGCCATGGGCCAGACCACACTCCCTCAGACAGCTGAGTGGGCCAGACTAGTGGTTCCTACTCTGTAAAATGCATCCACGGCTGTTGCAAACACATCCACTTCCACCTTCGGCAGTTGCAGCAGTGCAGGCCACATGAAATGGTGCTGTGGGCTGTAGGTTGAGAACCCCTGTCTTACAATACGTCCCAAGTATGATAGCCTCAGTACAGTTATTTTAACTTCTATTGAATGTTCAGGTTTGGTTTGGTGTAGAATACACTTAATATCTTTCCGCCAGTTCATGGTGTCTTTAAAGATTGCCTCCCTGTTTCTGACTCGGGAAGCAGAACTCCTCTGCAGGACTAGATATGACACTTCATAAATCAATGCCAAGCAAACTAAAGCGTTGCATTGCCTTGTAATCTATGTTTACAATCTTATACACAGTTATTTGTGTACTCCAAACTAAGGTCTCCAAACATTGGGCTCTGCTGACTATTCTTCTGTGGACAGGGGTTATGAAAATTCCTTGTGAGGATCCCAGTTCAGGCAGACTTTTGCCATCTTCTTTATCCCACTAAGAAATAATGCACCTTCTTAAAAGATTTCACTGATTCATACTGACTCCATACCCTGGAAATCCTATGCTGTTGTATGCATGTGTTTTATAGAATAAACAAATTTCTGAAAATAAATCCTATGCCATGATTGTAGGGTTTTTGTCCTGAAAGATCTCCTCAATTCTGCCTTTTCCGTCACCCACTTCACAGTGACTGGATTAGAAAGACCCAGGATGGAATTGGACTAGTGGAAAACAGAGGCTGTGGGTGGAACTATCAGCAGAAGAACCACCTATGACATAGGTTAGGTGTGACGAAGAGAATGACTCAAGTCCATCCAGTGAACACACAGTAAACCCATTCATGTGAATTCACAGAGACTTGGGCTTCTAGGCACTGAAGTTCAAGAACAGCTTGAGAGCAAAGGTTCACCATCACTGATCTAGGCAATCCAAGGGAAGGTATTTCATTGTTCATGTAAACAGTTTGTCTGTACAGCAGACTGGAATACTCCTACTTATAAAAACTAAATCTGACAGAAAATACTTTGGCAAAATAATTAATCTCCAGAGACTCCCATTTTATTTTTACATCCTGTGGGAATTCCATGTTTTGCTGGTTCTCATGAAAAAAGAATTGAAACGTGGTATCCTTGCATCAGCAGTAAAGATGGTTCGATATCAAGCTTATGAAGTAAAAATTATGACTAATTTATTTTCCAAACATCACACATGCAAGAAAACAGAGCAAATCACCCATATATAATCCATAGGATTCTAACTTCTTAGAATAAGATAGTAATGGACTGTTCTGCTTTACAAAGTTGGATATTGGGTTTTCATTTCTGAATGTTAAATTTCTCAGCTTTAATAACAATATATTATGTGACGGTAACCTGAGGCTGCCATACTACAACCTTGTTATTACAGAGAAACTCTGTGGAATTGACTATCCACTGTTCTGAACTTTTCTTGTATTAAGCATAAATGTAGTTTTATTGCTTTAGGATGTAATTATTTTTCCTCAAATAATGATGATATGCCTGAATTTAGTTCATGTTGATTAAACTGAGTAAGCTGAAATACTGATATAGTACATGGAGATAGGCAAAAAATTCAAAGAAAGTGAATTAGAAAGCATAAATTTTACCTTAGTGATTTTCTTTGGCTTAGACTCAGATTTGGGCAGAACAGGTTTCTAGGAAATATTTTAGACAGTTCAACAGTTAGCTCAATTCATAGCAAATGTCACTAATCTTTTTTACAGACCATATTGCTAGGAAGTCTTACCAGGCATCATCTGAAATAGTTGTCCGTGTGTCAGTTTGCCTGTTTCTCCCCCTACCTCCTGCCTTTCCCTCTCCCTCCGTCTCTCTCCACCTCTTCCTCCTCCTCCTCCTCTGTTCCCTGGGCAAACACTCTGAATACTTTCCCCCTCTGTAACAAGGGTTGGAAACTTTATCGTTCCAGATGATTTACAACCAACTTCCAGAAACCCTACCTGGCATGGCCAATGTTATGTATCATGGAAGTGGTAGTCCTAAAAATCTGCAGAACCTGTATCTTACTCTTCTCTAAAAGTTATGAGGTGGTATCCAGCCAACATAACTGCAGAGCCTGGTCACCTTGGTAACTGAGAATAAACATATGATTAGTGGTCAGGGGTTTTAAGTCCAACAGATGAATTTTAATATTATTTTGTGAGTGAGGATGCCTTCCAATTAAAACACTTCCAAGGGTATAGCCAAGTAAGTCAAGACATTTCAAAGAAAAACAGATTTCATTTGGCACAACTGTTGTGGATTGTGGCCTACAGCATGCAATGGAAGAAGCAACTACGGTCCATAAAAGCCAATGCCCAATAAAACGTGTTAGTCTTTAAGGGAGGGGTGCCCAAACTACACCCCGGGAGCCAGATTCAGGCCCCAACGACAATTCATCCGACCCACGAAGCCCTTGTCGCTCCCGTACGGGCATGTTTTATTTCCACTTCCGAGAGTGAAGAGGGCTTCATGGGCCGGATGAATTGGCATCAGGGCCCGGATCCAGCCCCCGGGCCATAGTGACCAGCCCCCTTAACCATGTGACCGGCACTTCTGCTTTAAGGTGCTATAAGCTCTGATGTACAGCATTGCACATCTTTTCTCTAGCCTGTGGAAGCCAACACTTTCCAATCAGGGGAAAGGGAAGAAAAATGGGAAGTGACTTAATCATTCCAAAAACTGAGCTGGGTAATACCTTCACTGGACCATTAAAATATTAGTCATCTGTATGCAGAGACAGGAAAAGACAATTAATCCAACACTGGCTGAGGTAAAACCATATGCCTCAAAGCTGATTCAACAAGCTTGCAGTCTCTACTTTTAGATATTTTTACAAAATCCCTGGCAATGTAACACCTGGCCAGGATAATTTTTATTATTACTGTATTCTGTTTTACCCCACCTCACCCCTGAGGCTCTGCAATCCTTTGTCTGATGAAAGGACCTGCCGGACTTGCGAGCTCATCTGCTCCTAATATAGTAGTCCAATAAAGATAATGCTCAGCCTTGTTTTGAATTTTGTACAAGGGCCACAAAGCTGTGTTGTTTTTTTATTCACCTTTTCAGGGGCTGTACTCCTCTGCAGTGGCTCAAGTAGTTAAGATGCTGACTGGAAGGTTGGTAGGTCAGCAGTTCGAGACCCGAATATTACACGACGGAATGAGCTCCCATTTCTGTCCCAGCTCCTGCCAACCTAGCAGTTTGAAAGCAAGAAATTGCAAGTAGATAAATAGGAAGGTAAACAGTGTTCCGTGCACTCTGGTGTCTAGTCACACCTGCCACATGTCCATGGAAATGTCTGCAGACTCAGACAGCACTGACAATTTTGTTGTAAACAGAGACGAGCACTGAACCCTAGCGTCGGAGATGACTGGCTTTTGAGCAAGGGCGACCTGTACTTTGCCTTACTCATCTGCACTACAGATGAGTTACTTCCATAGACTATAGAATGGACTTCTGTGGATCAAGAAGGTCCTAATCAACATGAGTAACGCCCATGCAGACTGGGGATGGTGGTGCAAGAAGTTTTAGTCCCCTCCACACAAAAAGAAACCCTCTTCCAAGTTCTGCTCTTCAAGAAAACAAACAAACAAAAGCAACATTGCCTTACCTATCAAGACACAGCATGACCAGCATCAATTGTATTGTAATGTAATGTAATGTAATGTATTGTCTGTAAGCCGCCCTGAGTCGCCACAGCGAGTGGGCGGCAATATAAATTTGAACTAATAAATAATAAATAATAAATCAACTTGTATGACCTGGAATGAGAAATAATGTGACTTCATATTTACACAAACAACTCTAACAAATACTTACAGCTGACAATCGTGCAGATCGTCTTGTTGGCTATAAAAGGGAAAGAAAATATCTTTGTAGATTTGTAGCAGCTCACATCCACACAATGCAAAAATCTGTCATCATTTGCCAACAATATAAAATGTACCTGGAAGACAACAGAAGCCGTTATTACCAAAAGCAAAGGTTTTTTCATCCCAAGAGATTAGTGAGTTAGATGCATGCAGTGTACTAGTCTAAAAGTAAATTCATTTACCGTATTTTTCGGACCGTAAGGTGCACCTGACCATATGACACACCCAGTTTTTAGGGCATTTTTAGAGTTTTCACAGCGCACGATCGATCGCTGGGGCTGTGGAGGACTTTGGGGAGGCATCCGTGCACCCATGCGGTTTCTCCCCAATGTCCCCCGCAGCCCCAATGATCAATCGCTAGGGCTGTTGAGGACTTCAGGGAGGCATCCATGCAACTGAGGTCGGCAGTTGGGTTGTGGGGAGGAGCACACAACCCAACTGCCGAAAGCAGTGCAGGAGCAGCGTGGCTGGGAAGCTGACCAGGGACTCCCCGTTCAGCTTCCCAGCCATGCCGCTCCTGTGTCTGCAGTGGCGGCATGGCTAGAAAGGTGAATGGGGAGTCCCCGTTCAGCTTCCCAGCCACTCCGCCCCTGTGCCACGCCACCCCTTCGGACCATAAGATGCACCCTCGTTTCCCCCACACACACACACTTTTTTGGAGGAGGAGTGCATCTTATGGTCCAAAAATATGGTAAGTACTACATTTTGGAATTGTATCTTTCTGTTTGTTCCTCCACAGTTGCTGAAAGCTCTTGCAACAAGATGAGTGGTAACAATTTCACAGACTGAGCTCAAAAGAATGAAGTAAACAAAACACCACCAAAAACCAGGTTCAACTGTATTCATTATGGAACCTTCAAAGCTTAGTAAAAACAAAAATATATTCTGTGAACATCCATATATAACGCGATAAATAATGTACATATAGTAAATCTGCATATTGTATCCTTAACCAAGATAAGTCTAAAATAGACATGCTGGATACAGAATTTGAATTATTCTGGAAGACAATTGAATGTCTTGATGCAGATGATTAAAGTCAATAAAAATGGCATCCATGTAAACATTTCATAATGCATCCACTGTTTCTTTTGGATTCTGAAATATGCCTGAGAGGACAGCCTACAAGTTTAAAAGTTATAACAGGAAGCTTCTGGGTGCTAGACTTCTGAGGAAATCAAAACTGCTATACTTAAAGGAAATCTGAAACCTCACTGAATGCAAATTGGTAAAGGAAGTCACAGAATGCATGTGTGAGAGTCAGTGAAAGAGAAAGACCTGACAGACCAACCAACCAGACAAAAGAGATGACATTTGTCTAAATTAATTTTATGTCAGAAAAGATTGTGCTGCCAATTTGATGAGGCAGCTCTAACTTTAAAAGGCCAGTCATTTTCATTGTGTAGATTTTGCCCATTTCCCACCACTTACCGTATCCGTATATACTCGAGTATAAGCTGAGATTTTAGCCAAAAAAGGGGGACAAGACTTATACTCGGGTCAACGACCATGAGGGTCCCAAGACCATGCTGGATTGAGATGTGCCGACAATGTAATTAATTTTACCATATTTTCATGCATTTTGATTATTGAAACTCATTAGCAGTTGCCAACCTAGTAGTTTGAAAGCAAGAAATTACAAGAAGATAAATAGGGACCACTTTGGTGGGAAGGTAACAGGGGTCCGTGCACTCCGGTGTCTAGTCATGCCTGCCACATGACCACGGAAATGTCTGCAGAAGCAGACAGCGCTGGCTCTTTGTCTTTGAAACAGAGATGAACACTGAACCCTAGAGTTGGATACGACTGGCTTTTGAGCAAGAGAAACCTTTACCTTAGCAGCTGCTGCACTTCCCACCCTCACTTATACTTGGGTCAATCTATTTTCCTGAGTTTTCAGGTCAAAATTAGGTATCTCGGCTTATATTTGGGTCGGCTTATACTGAAGTGTATCTGGTTTGTGTTTTTCTAACCACACCACAATGTACCACAAATGGAAGAAGGCCTTAAATATGAAACTGCCACAGTGGACACTAAAACAAAATTCAGTTATGATTGAGAGGGAGGAGAGAACTCAAATTTAGGGGACCTGTGCTGTGTCCCACCAGAGCAGATCGAAGGGGCTCCCTGTAGGTTCTATCTGCCAGTTAGATGAGAATAGGGGCAGAGGATTTTTAAGTTTTGATTATTATGACTTGAGTATGTATTTATGTTGGGGTTGTGATTTGTTGTAAGCTGCCCAGAGTCACCCTGGTGACGGGAAAGTGATACAAAGCTAAGAAATAATAGAATGAGTTCCAGCCTCAGTCCCAGCTCCTGGCAACCTACCAGTTCAAGAGCAAGAAAATGCAAGTACAATAATACCTCAGATAACGACTGCATCGGATAACGCTAAAATTGGATAACGATCTGCTAGCGTTATCCGATGCAGTCGTTTGTTGCAGCAGGGTCGCTGGAAAGCTGAAAAGGGTTCTCCGTTCAGCTTCCCAGCCACCCTGCAGCTGCGGAGGCAGGGGTGGGGTGGCTGGAAAGCTGACGAGGGGCTCCCCCAGTAGTTTCCCCAACCACCCACAGCTGCCCCAATTCTCATCTAACTAGCTAAAACTAAAATAAAATTTAAAAAGCTAAAAACCACCCTGGATGGCCATTTATCAACCCACGGGAAGTGGGGGCTGCCCCACCGACAGCACCCCACACCTGGTGAGCTAGCCATGTTTTTAATCCCTTTTGAAAGGCAGTAGCTCTGTGTGGAGGCTCAACTTGATTGGTAAGAGGTTCAACAGGGCCGGAGCAGATACTGGGAAGACTCTCCTTCTAGTGCCAGAGAGACGAGCCCATTTTGGGCTCTCTTCCCCCCCTGCTGGCTCTGGGGGGGGGTGTCAGGGGACCCGATCCAAGCTGTTTCCAAAGTCCCCCCACCTCCCTGGAGGTTGCAGCAAGCCAAAACATCAGGATTCAAATCCCGATGTTCTGGCTTGTTGCAGCCTCAAGGGGAACAGGGCTTTTTTTTAATATTGTGCAATCAATGCATCGCACAACGTTAAAAACCGGATAACGACAAGACTTGAGGAACCAAGTCTCATCGTTATCCAAGGTACTAGTGTACTGTAAATGCAAGTAGATAAAGTCGCCATGGCGAGTGGGCGGCAATATAAATCTAAATAAATAAATAGGTAACACTTTGGTGGGAAGATAAACAGCATTCCATGCAGCCGGGTGTCTAGTCATGCCTGCTGCATGACCATGGAAACATCTGAAGACACAGACAGCGCTGGCTCTTTGGCAATAACCGAAGATGAGCATCGAACCCTAGAGTCAGATATGATTGACTTTCGAGCATGTGCAACCTTTACCCACTCACCCCAACAGAGACATCCCTCTGCACTGTGTAAACCAGTGGTTCCCAATGTGGGGAGCACACAATCAGCGCTTTGGGGAATTGAATTAGGCTTCTGGGAATTGAAGTCCAAAAACCAAAGGTTGGGAAACACTGGTGTATACTGGCAATGATAATCTTAGTTCAGGCAATAGGAAAGGGAGTGGACAAAAACCAACAGATCTACAGCATTTTGATGTATTCTTGGTTCTTAAAATACCACTCTATGTGTAAGTGCAGGTATAGTATGTCTTATTATTAAAGCCCATGCTTAAAGGTTTATGTATGGTGCAGTCTTCATAATGCTGTACTTTATGGAATTTTGCCATTTCAAAAATGTTTTAAAGGATTTTAAAATTCAATCTGCAAGAAGTGCTGATTTGATCAAAACTAGAAGGATAAGGTAGCCAGGAACCCTAAGGGTGGAGCATGGGAGGAGGTGGGGTGAAACGTCCTGAATAGCAGGGTTTTGCCATCCTCGTGACACTTTTGGAGTCACACTTGTGTCATGCACAGCTATTTCCTTCTATCAGGGGTGTGTGTGTGTGTGTGTCTTTCTGGGAGTACAGGAACCTTCCTTAATCCAATCCATGGATTTTTGAGAAGAAGCAACTTTCTTCACAGTTCATTTAAAAGAAGAACCTGTCCACATTGGTACTCTCATAAAGAGCATCAGGCTCTGGGTGAGAGTGATAAAGAAAATCATAACTATTGGTGCATTTACACAACACTGTGACAATATAATGCCAATTTATTATGGCTCCATCCTACAGAATTCTTGGATTTGTACTGTGGTGAGCTGCTAGAAATTTCTGCCTGTGAGCTATGCAGTTTCCCCTTGACTTATAGCAGAGAATGCGAAGTACCTTCCCAAACTACAAATCCCAGGATTCCTTAGGATAAAGTTGTAGCAGTTACAAATACACACACACATACACCCCATGCCCTCAAGCCAGTTACCTTCAAATGCTTTAAAACATTACATTTCTAGATTTCCATAATTAACACTAGGCTTTTAAAGTTCAAATATACCCTGCAGAGAAAATTAAAATGCTTTAGAAGAGAGGCAATTCAGTACTGATTATTCTAAACACTTGGCCTTGTGATTAAAATTGGGTCCTTCAAATGGGCAACTTTTTGGAAAGAGAGACAGTCACACATTTATTTGATCTATAAACCTTCTCTTATAGCATGCCAGTCAATTGTTAATGAAGCTACTTACTGTGCCAAAGCAAGTTTTACTACAGAAAGCTAAATCAAATAGATTTATTGCAACACTACCTGAGTTCAAGATGTAAATAGCTCCTGCTACAAAATGGATCTCACTGGAACACATAAGGCACAATCTAGAAAGGAGCTCTAGATAAACAAAAGAAAGCTGTACAAGAGCCAGTTTAATAGGCCTTACATGCGACTTCCCCAGTGAGTCACTAGACTAACCCAATATCCAAATTTGGAAAAGTTACTTTTTGGGGTTACAACTCACAGAATTCCTGAGCCTACATAGAACTGTGGGATTTATAGCCCAAAGGGTAACTATTCTGAGCCCAAACGGTAACTATTCTGAGCTCTGCATAGCACGGTAGCTGGGGGACAGAACTCTGCCCAAAAGAGGGTGCCTCAAACAGCTGGAAAAATGCAAAAGACATTTTCCTCCCACTGGTATAAGCAAAGAAATGTGTTCACACAGCTGGATGAGTCACATGACTAATCTCTCTGCTTCAAAAAAAAGGGGGAAAGACTGTGTTTCATCAACAGGTGAAACTGCCTCATATATTACACTGTGGAGGAGCCACCTGGGCAAACACATCCCAGGAAACTGTCATTTCTATTTATGTTCTCAAATGTGCGGCTCCAGAGGTCCTAACTGTTGACTGTCATGGCCAGGGCTTCTGGAAGTTTCAGTCCAGGAACTCTGGCAGCTTCATGTTTGAGATCCATCGCCCTATGTTCTTAGAGGCTCAGGCCAATGTGTTTTGTCCCTCATTCAGTTTTATATACTTCCCTGCACCCTGACAACAGAGGCAAGCGATAGATGGGCACAGCAATATATCCATTGTTGCAGTGCATCCTCTGTTCCACTGGCAATGCTAATACAGAAGTACTGTGCATTTCAGGATTGCATTCTTCTGTCTGCTGCAAATCCCACATCACACCTCAACATGGTGCACCTGGCTGTCCAACAGCTATGATGGCAGCGGTATGTTCCCCTGGCAGGTTCAATCATGTCACAAAGGTGTCAGCTATGGTCCAGAATGTGGAGTTCTGTGTTATGGAACTGCAGGTCAACTAAGTGGGGTCAGGTATTTGGGCAATGTAGCCAATGCATTGCTCTAACATGACCAAATGCAACATGAGCCCAGCCAGCTGTGTCGTCATATTTAAAATAGCTAACAGAGCATCGAAAACATGGGCCTCAGTCCCCCATGTGCTATCGCACTCTGCTACAGTAGCAGTAGGACATCCTGATGGCAAGATTCCCCTAAAATCTCGTGGGAGACAATGCTTTGATCCGCCACATCAAACTTGATGTGTGAAATACGGATCAACCAAGTAAGTAAATAAGTACAGTAAAACCTAGGATTACGATGGAGGTCCATTCCAACAACCTCTGTTGTAACACGAAAACTCATCTGAAGCATGTTTTCCCGTAGGAATGCATTGAAAAGAAAAAATAAGTCCTGACTGGACCAGAAATAATAAAAATAAAAAAACCTACAAAAACATCCAAAAAATGCCGACACAATCATCCCACACACACTCAAAAGGGAAACAGTCCTGACCGAACACAAAAAAAATCCCAAAAATGCCAGATGCGATTGCCTCCACCCCACCCCCACAAAAGCAAAGGAAGCAATCTCCCTCCCTTTTCCATGCCATTTGGGGACCTTATCCACTTGGTTCCAACCTTCCTCCAAGCTCCCTGGGCAGCACTACAGCTGAAAACGTGCACCTCTCCCAGGCATTGGGACATCAGGTGGAGGGGATAGTGGCCATTTTAAATTCTAAAATGGCAACGACAGCCATTTTAAATTCCAAAATTGCAGCAGTGGCCATTTTAGAGTTTAAAATAGCACGATTTTCGTAAACCAAAAAAAGGTCGTAAACTGAGGTGTTATTTTAATTAAATTTGTCGTCATAAACTGTGGCAAATGTAACCTAGGGCACTCATAACTCAGGGTTTTCCTGTAGTATTCTTCTGTAGTTGAAGACCATTTCTAAGGTGGAAGGTGTTGTTCCCTCAAAATCAACCAAAAGAAACAGGAATGATATTAAACTCCTACCATATAGCTTTTACTCCATCCCTGCCTTTGACATGTAGAGAATATACATTGAGAATATATTATGGTTTTTATCTGCACCTACTTTTAGTACATTTATAAGCTGCCTTGGGTTCTACAAAGGAAGAAAGCATATGCATGCATGCATGCATGTACACATACTAGGGACATACAGAAATATATAAGTTTCTTACAAAGAAACAACAAAAATAAATATGCAGAAATAAGTTGTTTCTTAGCTATATTGTGACTCATGCTCTAAGATTATAACACACAGCAGAGGCAGCATTGAGGGGTTACCCCAAGGACCCTCAAGGGTGGGGCAGTTCTAACTATGCAGAACTGCCCTCTGCATTCAGCAGCTGACTGGTGAGATGAACCAATACTGTGACAGATGGAAATGAGTTCACTTGCAGAGCAGACAAGCCCTCAGGGATTAGACTACCCCAGCTCTCAGAGTACATTTGTAGAGATTTTCAAATTCAACAGAAAGATGCTGGGATTTAAGAAGCGGAAAATAAAATTGCTGCCCTGAACATCAGGTACTCTTAAGCTCTTGCTACATCTGTTTGCATTTTATGCAAATATCTACTGCACCTGCCAAGTGTGAAAATTGGTATTAATGAAACATCAGGATTTTAAAAATACTGGTCAGGTCATTCCATTATGATTGTTGTAGCTGCACAGAGGGATCCTTAGAGCAAGGATCCTCAGCCTTTTAAACTGGGGGCCAGATCACATCCCCTCAGGCTGTTGGTGGGCCGGATAGGTGCCACCACTGCCTTCTTTGGCATGGTAGGGTGTGCTGTGCGGCTCGGGGTGGTTGCTGGCAGAAGCAGTGGCGGTAGTGTGGATTGAGTGGTGGGGACTCGGGGTGGTCCCACCACTGCCACCAGCAGCAGCGGCACCGCCCCTGAACCACCCACCACTCCACCCACACCATCACCACTGGTGACCACCCTGAGCTACCCACCACTCCCCACTATACTGCCTCCCTGTTTACCAGCCCAGAGGAACTGCATGGCACCAAATCATCCAGTCCACAGCCCACAGCCTCTCTCCAGCCACCACTTCCACTGCCTCAATCCTGGTCTCCTCCGCTTGGCTTGGCGCCCCCCTAATGGTGCTCCATAGCAGGGAGGATATTGTAAGCCTGCTATGGAGCACCATTAGGGAAACACCAAGCCAAGCGGAGGGGACAAGGATTGAAGCAGCAGCAGTGGAAGCATCAGATGCAGCAGCTAGAGTTAGGTCATGGGGCAGATGAGTTGGTGTTGTGGGCCGGATCCAGCCTGCAGGCCATAGGTTGAGAACCCCTGCCATAGAGGGAAATACCTGGTCATTTCTATTTTCCCTTGGCAGACAGATGCAAGCACACCTGGAGGTGCAAACCTGAGGGGTTACTAGGAATATAAGACCTGTGAATAATTTCATTCTCAGAATGGCCTGCAGCCCTGTGGTTCCATGTACCAAAGAGATGAAACATTTAAATACCTATGCTCTCTGAACATGGACAACAAAACCTGTGGCAGACTGAATCAAGCCTTCGGGATGTGCATACTGCTTTTTGACATGTTCAAAGTGTTCAAGCAATCCCCATTGTATACATTACAGGAATCTACAGTCAAGTATTCTATGGGGGATTGTGATTATTCCTCTTAGTTAACAGAGTATGAGATAGAAAAAAACAACTGCAGTACAGAGAATAAGAAGATATTCGCCCAGTCTCATTACTGCCCCACTCCTTTAACTCCCCCTCACAAACTAGGAGTTTGTATGAAAAACTTAGTAGCATATGATCTACTATATTGCACAGCTCAAAAAAATTACTTTTCTGGAGGAAAAACTCGCAAAATGTTCAACAAACACAAGTGGCCATGCTAGCTAGGATTATTCTGGGATATGACAGCAAAAATTAACTTTCTCAAGATTGGCCAGACCACTCTGTTTGGAGAATGAGAGAGTTTAAACAGTGTGCTTAAAGTAGCAATAGCAATTACACTTATATACCACCCCATAGTGTTCAGGGCACTTTCTGGGCGGTTCACAGAGTAATTAGCATTTGCCCCAACATGCTGGGTATTCATTTTACCAACTTCATAAGGATGGAAGGCTGTGTCAACTGTGACTCCCAGTCAGGATTGAACGCACAACCTTTTGGCTGCAGTAGAAAAGCTTAACCACTATGCCATAAGGGCTATCCTGGTCTGTCCCATGAAATATAGAGGGGACACTGTATTAACTTATTCATAGGTAAACTGAGCTAGGTGAGCTAATATTTAATTATTAATAAAAGAGGTGAGAAATTATAGGAAGCAAACAATGGTGTTGTATTTACCTCTTTTTTTGTTAATTTTGCCACATCCTTGCCTTCAGCACTTCCTGCAGACTAGAAAAGAAATGGTACAATTAAATCAGTTACGTTACATTCCACTTGGTTAAGGCAGACAATCAGATGTACATAGTGGACAAAATTAGAAATATGCCTCCCTCCAAACAAAAGCCACACTGTTTTTACAAAATAGACAGTACTGTATACGCTAGCATTCATTCCAATGCTTCAAATATTTTTTTCTGAGGTTTTTCTGCAAACAGTTGTATAAACTATTTTCTAAATTTTAAAATAACATTTATTGGTTAGCAGTTCGATAACTTAGTATTGCAGGACGTCTTTGTCCCAGCTCCTGCCAACCTAGCAGTTCAAAAGCAAGAAATTGCAAGTAGATAAATATTGACCACTTCAGTGGGAAGGTAAACAGCATTCCGTGCCCTCCGGTGTCTAGTCATGCCTGCCACATGACCACGGAAACGTCTGCAGAAGTAGACAGCGCTGGCTCTTCGTCTTTGAAACAGAGATGAGCACTGACCCCTAGAGTCAGATAAGACTGGCTTTCGAGCAAGGGAAACCTTTACCTTTATTAGAGATAAGTATAATGTAGCTGCACAACATGGCATGAATTTAATGTCATAGAATGTACCGGGATCATCATCATCATTATAGTCACAATGTCAACCACTAATCTCTCAACACATAACTGGCAAACCCCATTTTGGACAAGTAAATCAGTGATAGGCTTGTACCTCATTGACAAAGAACACTGAAGGTCTAAGCAAAGTAAATTTAATAACAGTTTCTGATATAAGTTCCAATCCTACAGGCACATGCTAGTATATTGGGCAATCGGGCTTTTTCCCACCCAGCCCTCACCTCTGGTGCTCTGGGGTGCCAATAGCAATATATGAGATTTTTCCCACTCCAACCCCCAAATAGGCGCCGCCACCACTCCCTGTCCAGTGCATTCCCATGGTGCCCTGAACAGCCCTGGAATGCATTATCCTTTAAAAAGTGAAACACTCCAGGCTCTAAAACATGTTTGTCATCAGGGAAAATTAAAATTAAAATGGCATCCAAAAAAGACTCAGCAACTGCTTTAAGTGGAACAAGCATTCAATTATACATGTACCATCTTCCAGTTTGTTTTACAAGTCATTATAAAATAGAACTGAAGAGGGAAGTAATTCAAAAAGTAATCAATAGATGCATTTTGAACAGGGAGCTGAGAAAACAACAGACAGTTTTTAGACGCATATATGTATGATAGTTGATTTCTCTTTGCTTGATTGCTCAACAGAGCATGCTTGTAATAATGAAATCAAACAATGTATCTTATTAGTGAAGCCTCAAAATGAAACGGACCTAACCTCACCATACTCAGGTGTACATTTCATCCAGTTAGGAGGAGTTTACCACCACTGCACATGTGTTTTTCCTGGCTCTCCTCCACCCATAGCTAAGTTGAGTGTTTTATCACAAGCTCCTGGCATTTATTGTGAGTTCTAGATGTCAATGTTTCATTTTTCCCCTTTTCACATAAAGGCATGGGGATGCTACAGTGCAGTAAATATATTTCAAAGGAATGTTTTTAAAAGTCTGAACCCAGCAATATTTACTGTACTGTACAGTATCTCTATTACATTTTATCAAAACCTAGTCAACAGAGGGATAGAAGGGGTACACAGAAATAGCTTCCTCGAAGGTTGTGTCATTTTTAAACTACAATCGAGCATCCGCTGGGCAGCGGACTCCTTGTTCTGCTGGCTAATCTTTCTCACACTAGATTAGGCAAAAACAACTACAGAATGAATTCACCAAAAGGTGGCTTCATTTTGGCAGTTTCACGTCTGACCTAGACACGGAAAAAGAAGAAGCAGGATAGAAATACAGTCAAACCTCGCATAAAGAGCGCCTCGCTTAAAGAGTAACTCGCTTAAAGAGCAGAATTTTCTCTGAATGTTCGGTTCGCTTAACAAATAAAACCAACCAAAAACTCGCTTAACAAATAAATCGGGGTTTGCAATCCCCCCCCCCAACTGGTCACTTACAATGGTGTTTCGCTTAAAGAGCAAACTCACTTAAAGAGCAATCCTGTAGAACACATTATGCTCTTTAAGCGAAGTACAACTGTACAGGACAAAAGCAGAACTGAATACAGGCCAAAATCCTGTGGGGCAGATTCCACATGCCCAACAGGAATTGACATAACTTTCAGTGGCAGATTTTTTTTTCCAGTTTAAGGGCTCCTATAATTTTATTTCATGATGTGCAAGCCATGTCTATGCCCAAACTTTTAAAAAAGAGGTCTTTAATCTATAGCAATTTGCTGCTGACAATGGCATCATTCCTGTTTCACAGGTGGAGCTACACCGCTGTATTCTGGTCTTTTAAGCACTTTGTAGCTTAATACGATTGCAGGCTGCAGTGTAAGATTTTAAAATAAGAATAAAGAATATAATGGGGGGAATTAATTATTTCTAGACGTCCAGTCTTTCATTCTGACTTGTGTCAGACATAAACAAAAGCTTTTGAAAAAGGAACTCAGTAGAGTCCCAGATCTGGAAAATTACTACGTATCAGTTTTCCACCAGGCTGAAAAACAAGTCAAATTCAGAGGCCCCAGCTTCTCATTTCTAGGCAACTGAGAAAATATGCCTGGAACATTTTTCTACCCTACTCCAAGCATTCTCAGTGCTAATGTTCCATGGTATGGATCACACATTCCACGTTGAGGAAATGAAAGAGAAGCTTATGTAATGAATTTTGCCTGGCCTTTCTCCCCACTTATAACTCTTGGTGCCCATTGGCTCAACAGCCTTCCCAGGAGACTGGGGGCGGATGGGAGACCTATTCAACATTGTGAGGGATGGCAATTCCACACCTTTTAAAATACAGGCTACAATATTTGGAAGGTCCCTTGGATCTATGGAGAAGCTTTCCATAAGGTACAAGAGAAAGGTAAAAATATTTTGTGTAAGGCTGTCTCTGGATGGTGCAAGCCTGGATAGCACATTCTGTGCACTTTTCCTTAAATCTGGCCTTTAACAAGCCCAAAGGTGAACTGGCACATGTGATCAAGCACTTAATAAAGCAACTAAACTTGCAGCTGATTGGTGAGAGAAGTAATGAATATTGATTTCCACCTGGAAACCTGCCCCTATAAAGTAAAACCTCGACATACGATTCTCCCCCCGCTGTTTCACAAGGTTATTTCTATGTCGAAAAATTCGTACAGTATGTCAAAAACACGTTGCATTACCAGAAGTTACCAAAATTGGACATACGAATAGAAATCCTGGATTTAAAAAATTCTAAATGTGAATTTTTAATAGGAAAAATTCAACATACGTAAAAAATATATGGTGACATGTAGTGTTGAATTTTTCCTATTAAAAATTCACAAGTCAAATTTTTTAAATCCAGGATTTCTATTCGTATGTCGAATTTTTCATAAGTAAAACCGTTCATATGTCAGAGTTCCACTGTACAGTCAAACCTCGCATAACGAGCATTTTGCTTAGCGAAAAACTCACATAACGAGCAAGTTTTTTGCTAAGCGGTCTGACTCGCATAACGAATTTTTCGCTATGCGAGTCGGACTTTTCCCTATGGAAAAACTTGCATAACGAGTGTTTCTATGGGGGAAACTTGCATAGCGAAAAATATATATATATACAGTAATACCTCGGATAACGCTAAGACTTGGTTCCACAAGTCTTGGTGTCATCCGATTTTTAGTGTTATCCTATGCATGTTAAAATCCTATGGGATGGATCGTATAATGTTAAAGCTCCATAGAGATACACTGTAACTGCACAGGCTTTAGCAGTTGTTATCCGATCCATCCCATAGGACCTTAACGTTATTCGATCCAATTCTCCACCCCAGATTACTTAACGTTATGCGATTTTAGCGTTATCTGAGGTAAACGTTATCTGAGGTATTACTGTATTCCATAAATTGGGGAGAGGGGGGAGGGGCAAACTTCATGCACATGAATGCTACCTAGACTGAATTTCTCCACTTTCAATCCTGCAATAAAGGAACATTAGTTGACAATTTGTATAAATTTTAAAAAATTATGGAGGCATGAAACAGTTCTTTTTTTTATTCTTTTTTTTTAATTAAACAATAAGTCAGACAATAAAACATATAAGAAACACTTAGCGCAAAAATACAACAAGGAGACATCAACAACAAACAACAACAGAAGAAACTCACGCTATACAATCCTCCACCCACCCGCACACAAGACTCCAAAGCTTCCCCCCCACACCAGGTCAGATACTGCCTGGAGGCTCCCATTCAGGAACTGGGAGGGGGGGGAGCCCATCCTTTCTATTCTAAATTCCTTTCTTTGCTATTCCCCGTCTCCTTCTTTAATTTTTCCTCTATCTTAATTCTGTTGGTCCTTATTCTATTCTTATTCCTAAATTGTTACCACTTTATTGCCTATTTCTATATTATTTTTACTTTTGGGCTTTTTGCTTTCTCTTTGCACCAGACACCTCTGCATCCTTCTCTTCTTCTCTTATTTCCCCTCCACTTTGATAACTTAAAGGTTTCTCCCTTTGTTTCTCCCTTGAACGGTCTCTCCCCTTTGCTTGATACTCCTTTTCCCCCTTTGACCCTTCCAAACCTTCTCCATATAGTTTTTTAGCCAGTTTTTCCCAGGTTGGGTCCCCCACCTTTATAATTTTTAGTAATTCAAGCTGCCTCATTGCCTCCTTTGGGTCCTCTACACTAACAACCTTCCCATCATGAAATATCTTTAAGAAGAGAGGGAAACCCCATTGATATCTTATATTATGATTAGACAAAATTTCAGTTATTGGCTTCATCTCTCTTCTCCATTGAATTGTCTCATTACTTAAGTCATGATATACTTGTACGTTTACTTCTCCTATCTTTAATGCAGAGTTGCCATGCTTCTTTAAATAGTTCATTACTTGATCTTTTTTATAAACCGATACAAAGGTGGGGCGTTGAATGAAACAGTTCTTTGGATTTCTCGAGTGACTATGTTTCCCTTAAAATTCAACAAAGAATCTTTGGTTTTGAAACGGAGCAGTAACCATTTCTGTTAGTCCATGATCTTTAGCAGGGTGGTACAGCTTTCTGAATCAGTTGGATAGTTTAATGCATAACCTACCTGACTCTGAAGTCAGAGATTGGAAGTTCAATTCCTCACTATGCCTATTAGAAGGTGCCAGCCTGTGTAGCCTTTGGCAAGTTGCACAGTCCAAAGATGCCCCCAGAAAAAGGGAACATCAAACTATTTCTGAATACTCTCTACCTGGAAAACCCTGGAAAGGGATGCTACAAGTCAGAATTGACCTGAAAGCACACAATTTTTATATTATAATAACTTTTTAAAGCCACAATTGATAGTAGACAGTGTTAACTGCTGCTGTAAGCTTGATAATGTTGCTCCAGTCATTTTATGTGTTTGAAAACCATCTGCAAGAGTTGAAGTCTAATTTCTCCAAGCTTTTATCATACAGTATGTCCACTAAAAGAATTTTCTTCAAAGTATGAAACATGATCTAAGTATTGGGTTGTGTTTCCAGAGTGAGACATGAGATACAGGTGGTCTGGGAATGGAGATACAGTACAAGAACATTCCAAAATGGTAGTTGCAAACTAATCATAGTTCTTTGGTTGAGGGGAAATCTGAAGCACAACTGCATCTAGCATTTTTGTACATTTTTACCAGTTGTCTTTTTAAAAACTGTATCTGCTGCCTGCAGAATGGTACAGATTGAGGTTGGATGGCTGTGTAGACATAACTTGGAATGGGTCTGTGCTGAGTGTTTGGAATTGGATCATCTACAGTCTTAATCCACTATTAAGCTCTAGGGTCCCCAAGAAAAATTAGAACAGGATTGTTGCCTCTCTGCCATTTGCCATTGTCAATTGAACTGGGTAGTTTAGGATCGTGTATAAGGTACATTGAATCAGATTCTGTCCCTTATATAACAGCTTTAAGAGTTTGCTAGATTAATGACCTCTGCTCAGCCAAATTTTCATTGCCTATAATTTCTGCATGTCTGTTTTCATCTGACTTTTTGTTATAATTCCTCATCTATGAGAGACAGTTAAATTGTTTTGTATATATGTGGATAAAGACTTTTTATCACTACACTTTCATTAATCTGCTTATCTTAACTAAAAGCTTTTTTATGTCCCAACTACTGTTAGAACTGCTGCTAAAATAATCAGTGTCTGTATGTATAGTATTTCTATTCCACCACATCACCCCCATTTCATCTGACTTGCCAACTAAGTCAACACTCCATGTATCTGATTAAAGTGGGCTCAAGGCCACAAAACTTGTTTCAAATAATTTTTTTTAGTGCTAAATTGAATTATTAGTCTGAACTAGAGTATATCCATTAAATCAATGAGATTTGTTAGGTCAGCACTTATGTAAATTCTGTTGATACAATAGGTATACTCTAATCGGATGTAATCTTTAATATTTAAGGTGCCACTAGAGTTGTTTTTATTCTCTCCAACTCCCAAAGGCACTTAAAAAGAGCACATATTTTGTCCCCACAGCAATCTTATCACTTCCCTTTCAGTTCTTTCAAAGACAAAAATGTCTGAAGGCCATTATGAATGTATATTGCGGATGAGAAAGGATTTGACCCTGTCTTTACATAGCAACTGGACTGTATTGGCTTAGTGGTCAAGACACTGAACTTGATGACTGGAAGGTTGGCAGATCATCAGTTCAAGACCTGAGCACTGCACAATGGAGCTGGCTCCCGTATCTGTCCCAGCTCCTGCCAACCTAACAGTTTTAAAGCAAGAAATTGCAAGTAGATAAATTGGTACCACTTCGGTGGGAAGGTAAACAGTGTTCTGTGCATTCTGGTGTCTAGTCATGCCTGCCACATGTCCATGGAAACGTCTGCAGGTGAAGACAGTACTGGCTCTTTGGCTATAAACGGAGATGAACACTGAACCCTGTAAAGTTCAAGAATACCCTGTCCAAGAAAAAGATTTATTTCGAACATTCTCAGACAAAATCCAGATTATCCCATTTTTATTTTTCAGCTGTTACCTTTACACTGTTTAAGTTTGATTGCATTACTGTTTTGACTCGTTTCTAATGAGTCAATTGGACAAACAAAAATGTATGTTAAAAGCTCATCACACATCATGTATACCCCAGAAACTTGCTGAAAATATTAGGGATCCCATTTAACAAAACACATACCAATGGGTCAGAATCTTCTTCCTGCTGACAGAAGAACTATATTTATTCATTGATTTACCTTCTCCCTACAATTTCCCATTTCCCTACCTCTTCTGGTAGTTTGGGAAACCTCTGGAGCAGAGATGGATAGTGATTTGGGTGTGTAAAGAGCAATTACTTTGATTACAGGAGATATGAGTTATCTCTTTCCTTACCCCTTTCTGCCAGTGCCAGCAGTCTGTGAAAAACTTTACCCACAAATGCATCCACCAGCACAAAAGAAACTGAATACACCACACAGTATTTTCTTTGCTTAAAGCCTTAACAATAATGACAAAAGCTTCTTAAACTATGGTTAAGTCTTATTTTGTGGCAAATATTTGGTGCAATTGCCCAGTGTCAAGGGGCATGAGTAGAAGGAGGTGAAGGGTGAAATTGGATTCTCAATTGTAAATTATTCGTGTGCAGTATCTCCTGAATTTAAATGCCATGTTGCTATGAGCTAGTGTTGAGACAAAATGTATTGATAAGCCTTGCCTTATTAACTGCTTCAATTACTAGTACTGCTGACTGAAGGGGAAAATATTCCCAAACTGGGCCAATAGCTTAGCAAAAACCTAGAAATACTGTAGTAGCTGTGGCGAAAATGATTTTTAAAATGCAATTGGCACACATTTCACTCTTGCTTCCCCTTCAGTACAGAGAAAGAAGCGGCAGAATTTAAGAAAATAACTTTGGACTTCTGCCCCTCTATATTCCTGAGAATGACGTGTTTGTGGTTTTCCTTTGTCCCTCTTGTTCTCTTCATAACTGCAAAAATCAAATGGCTCCTAACTGTCAGCTGATCAAAGTTACTTTCTCAATTAGATCAGACAAATCCTTTTGTTGCAGACCCACTTTTACATTTCAGAAGTCAAAACATCTAAGGGTGAAACTGGCAAGCAAACAAGCCCTTTCATATAAAACTTGAGAAGATGCTATTCTGGCTGAAAGAACAGTGTCTGTATTTAATATAAGCATTTGTGTCTGCATGCACACACATGTACATCAAATAATAATAACAAAATAGTCTCCAGAGGAAATGAAGAATTGGCTCGTCTCAACTTTAAAAGCCTTCACAGAACAGAATCCCAGTTCCTTTTGGGAGGAAAACAATGCACACTAAGGACAGGCATTGACTGAGGAGAGGAAGTGTTCCAATATGATGTGCCTGACCAGGACAAAAAGAAATTGAGGGAATCAGAGGGAGGGTTTCACTGAATGTATATACTGTACTGTAGTATTTATTACCTGTTTTGTGAACAATGTATCTTTAATATCCTTTATGATAAATAAACCTCAATTCTTTTAATAAATTGTTGTTTATTTAAGGGAGGGGGACAGAGTAAAGCCAGGTTAATCTAGGAGAGGCCACACTGCTATCATTCTCTCTTTTAAAATATTTTCTGGGGATCATTTTTAGAATGGATCTTCCAGGTTGCAGCAAAAGGTAATATTTTGCTGGACCAGCACTCCATGGAAAACTGCTCAGAGTCTCAGTAGTCCCAAATTGGAGCTGCCTGTATATAGGAGACCCAGAAGGGGATAAGGAAAACACTGAAGCAGAGGGAGTTTAGTGCCAGGTAACATTAAGGTAACATTGGCATGTGTCCAGTAGGAGTTGCTGACACCTCCTTCTTAAGATTATCTGGACTAAAATCTTTTTTAATTTTTTGTCATATTTCTAGATTACACCTGCAGAATGGATTTTGAATTCCTTTTATTACTTTGTTATATACTCTCCTAAAAAACACTCCTAAACACTCTCCTAAAAAACACTTTGTTATATACTCTCCTAAAAAACACACCCTTCAACTCTATAGACTCATCATCTCTCCATATTAATTCTTCTTCTATAACAATACAGTCAAACCTCACATAAAGAGTAACTCGCTTAAAGAGCAGAATTTTCTCTGAATGTTTGCTTCGCTTAACAAATAAAACCAACCAAAAACTCACTTAACAAATAAATCGGGGTTCGCAATCCCCCCCACAATTGCTCACTTACAATGGTGTTTCGCTTAAAAAGCAAACTCGTTTAAAGAGCAATCCTGTGGAACGCATTATGCTCTTTAAGCGAGTTACAACTGTATTTATAATCCTTTTAATCTGATTTGCCATGTAGTAATTTTTTAGATTTGGGATACCTAATCCTGCCTTCCTCTTGCTTTTTTGTCTCCATTACAAAAAATGTTTATTATATTTTTGCTGTTGTTTTACCTCTTCTTCAGTACGTTTTATTGGTACCATTCCATATAGAAAGTTTATTTTTTGTAAAATCTTCATTTTGCATATTGTAATCCTCCCAAACCATGATAGTTTTATCTTTTTATATTTCTCAATTAAACTCTTACACTCTTCTTTCAACTTGTCAAACTTTCACACACACACACACACACACACACACACACACACACACACACACACACACACACACACACACACCGGTATATATATTCCCAAACTTCTTAATTCCTGCTATTTCTTGAGTATCATTATTGAATGAAATTATTTTTGTTTTGTTCCAATTAATTTTTAGCTCAGTTACCTCTTCAAAATGTTTTAGAAGTCGTTGTATTGAGTTTATTCCTTCTCTAGGATTTTTAAATTGTTATAGCAGGCATTCTAAACATTTTAAAGCCAGGTGCCAGGTCATGCTCCTTCAGATAGCTTTGGGGGCCGGATGGCCATTTTGCCCTTCCTCCCCCTCATGGCACTTCCTGGTGTGGTGGAGGCGGTGGGGGCCCACATGAAATGGTGCTGTGGGGTGCGTCCAGCCTACAGACCACAGTTTGAGAATCCCTGGTTTATATAGGGTATCATCAGAAAAGAGACTAATTTTCGTTTGTTTTTTGCCTATTCCTTCTATACACTCATCTCCTCTTATTACATTGGCTAACATCTCAATCACCTAGAATTTCACTGTTTCGGGTATGAAACTAACAAAAAAGTTAGATTTGACAAAAGTATAGGAAGGGGTTCCTCCATTGTCCATGTTAACGTCACAAACCACGGTGTACATCACAGGCTTGTCACCTCTGATTACACTGCCTACAGATCTAGTTGGGTGGGAACTAACCCTCTACACAGGCTACAAAACATGATCATTAGCAGCACAGCAAATAAATGCATCTCTACTGCTGTGCCAGAAAGCAGCAAGTCAGCATAAAATGAGGACGGATGGAGCGCTCTAATCAAAAACATGTGTAGACATCATACACAGAATTTCAGCAAAAATGATTTTTAAAAAATCAAGGTATATGTAGTAGACCATCTCTGAAGCAGCAATTAAGACTGCAATCTTTCATCTTTGCATTCTAATCCAACAGCTCCAGAAATCCAGTTCACAGCCACCATCTTTATACTACTAACCACATAGAACACGTTAAAATGTTCTTCCATAGCAACACAAAGGTTTCACTAAATATATAATGAAATATTGTATAAGAAAAAGAGAGGATTTATGTTCTAAAAATATGCATCATAAGAAGAATTATTTTTTTAAACCCTTAAGAGGGTAATGTCAGTAGCATAAAATGACATTTTCCTGAGATGAGAATGAAACAGAAGTACAGTAATACCTCATATAACATTAGTATCGAATAACACTAAAATCGCATAACATTAAGGAATCTGGGGGGAAGAATTGCATCAGATAACATTAAGATCCTATGGGATGCTTCAGATAACAACCGCTAAAGCCTGTGTGGTTACAATGTATCTCTATGGATCCCATAGAGGATCAGATAACACTAAAAATCATATAACACGAAGACTTGTGGAACCAGGTTTTAGTGTTATATGAGGTTTTACTGTAAATGCATATACACCGATAGTCCAAGCCGCTACACGTTTACTCTGACGTAAGTACTTAAGAGGTCAAGGAGGTATGGAATGCAACTTTCATGGTCTAATATTTGAAAGCAAAAGGCACCAAGAACCTCATTGACTTTAATCTGAGTTAAAAAAAACTTAAACAGCCCAAAAGGAAATGTTCCACACTCAAATAAATATTACACACTCAAAAAAATATTACAATACAGCATATTTGGGTAGATTGTGTCCAGCAAAACTCCAATATTTCTATGACATAACTGGATCACAGATACCAATACATATATAGATTCATATTTACAGAGATCAACATAAGTAAAATTAAACAAAACCCAAGATCATAAATAGCAAGCTGCCATAAAGTTGTGTCAACAGCTATGAATTCAGCTTTTCAAGAAAACCTCCAGGTTGAGTGTGGGATATTGTGCTTCTGTATCCACAATTCAAAATGCCAGGAAATGCCCCAATATTCCTGCATAATAATGTGCCCACAGTTGCCAGCAAGGAAAAGGATGTCCAACTTTATATAGCAAAGGGCAGTCTGAATGTCTAAGACACCAATGGCAGCAGTCAAGATGATCTACAGGATACTGTCTTGTGTTCACTATTCAAACAAAACAACAACAATGGCTTTGTGTTTGAGTAAAAAGCTGTCAACTGGTTAAAAAGGGAGTAAACTGCTGGGATTTTCCCTTACTTGCTGTCTCTATGTCAATAGTACTGAGAAAGGTAACAATCTCACTACATAGACCTTCTTGACTGCTGCCATTAGTGTTCTTAACATTACATATTATATAAAGCTTGGTGGCCTTTAAAATAGCTCATTTTTATACCTAACCAAGAAATATGATTAAATGTAAATTCTAGTTTGTTAAATGAACCATCAAAACAATCCAGGATTTATTGCTAGCTTGGTTAGCAACTGATTAGGGTTTCTTTTAAACCACATTTCCTGGCTTGCATAAAACAAGCCAGTGATCTGTTAAAGTGAAATATAGTTTAGTTCTATTTCTCCTTCTCGTTTCAAAGGAAGAAGGGAGAGCTGCATGAGATCAAGAATTAATGTAGGCTCACAGGCATGGTTTAGCATTATGTATGAACCCTTCTAATGTCAAGCAAACAAGCCAGTAAATTCAACTTGGTAATACAGTATTAAAAATCAACGTCCTTCACAAACCTTATTTTTGGAAAATCTGTGGTGGCCTAGTGGTTAAGACACTGAACTTGAGGACTGGAAGGCTGGTGGGTCAGCAGTCCAAGACCCGAGTGCTGCATGACGTCTTTGTCCCAGCTCCTACCAACTTAGCAGTTCGAAAGCAAGAAATTGCAAGTAGATAAATAGATACCACTTCGGTGGGAAGGTAACAGCATTCCGTGCACTCCGGTGCTATCTATGTCTGCCACATGTCCACAGAAATGTCTGCAGACACAGACAGTGTTGGCTCTTTGGCTATAAAGAGAGATGAGCACTGAAACCTAGAGTCAGATATGACTGGCTTTCGAGAAAGGGTGACCTTTACCTTTACTATCACTAGAAATATATTTATTCTTTCTTCTTAAGGGCCAGTCATACTATATAGGTTATATAGCAGATCCACTCCGATATCAAAAGATTGGTTTCTTGTTGAGACAACATTCATTTTAAACATAATGTTGTGCAAGAGTCTGAAACAAGAAAAAAAATGAGATACTGTACCTATATCCTGTGCCATTAATACTATACTGAAACTAGATTTGCCTAGTGGTAACAGTGTGTTTTCTTTGTGTATATTTCATTATATAGCAGGATAACATACAAGTACTGTACATGATAATCTAATGAGTTAAGTTACATTATGTTACATGCTCTCAAGTTGGAACCTAATTACAATGTCCCTAACAGGACTTCTAGGATAAATTAGATAGTGACAGAATTATGTTACCAGTTCCACACAACACTATTGAGTTTTCATGGCAAAGCAGGAATTTAAACCCAGGGACTGTGGTGGCTTAGTGGCTAAGCCACTTAACTTGACAATTGGAAGGTCGGCAGGTCAGCAGTTCCAGACCCTAGTGCTGCAGGACAGAGTGCGTTCCCATCTCTGTCCCAGCTCCTGCCAACCTAGCAGTTTGAAAGCAAGAAATTGCAAGTAGATAAATAGGTACTACTTCGGTGGGAAGGTAAATAGAGTTCTGTGCATTCTGGCACCTAGTCATGCCTGCCACATGTCCACAGAAATGTCTGCAAACTCAAATAGAAATGGAGATGAGCACTGAACGCTAGAATCGGATACAACTAGCTTTTGAGCAAGGGTAACCTTTACCTTTACCAAACTCTAGACTGCCATTCTATCTATTACATCAAGCTGGGTTTACAATCCTTTTATAATTTCAGTTTAATTATCAATAGCCACCTCTTTGCACAAAGGATTTGCACCTCACTCTTCAAACCCACTGGTGATAATTAAATCCAAAACCACCTCAGCTGAAAGACGTGGTTTTAGATTCTCTTGAGAATTACATTCTCTGTATTCTGCATTACTAATACCCCCCCCTCTCTCTCACTCACACACACACACACACGGACACACACACCTGATTTTTCAGATTTGCATTTACTCTGTGGTTGTATTCAGATATCAATGCATATATTCAGTACCATCTGATCACTTAATTGTTACATTGTTTTAACTGCTGGGGCACCAGGAGAGAGATAATGGCAGATGCAGTCCAAAAAATCAACATTTCCTATTCTGCCCATTTGATTCCAGTTTTGCATATACATATGCAACGCAAGGAGGGCCACAGTGGCTTAGTGGTTAAAACACTGAGCTTGATGACCAAAAAGTTGGCAGGTCAGCAGTTTGAGACCCGAATACTGTGTGACGGAGAGAGTGCCTGTCTCTGTCCCAGCTCCTGCCAACCTAGCATTCTGAAAGCAAGAAATTATAAGTAGATAAATAGGTACCACCTTGGCAGAAAAGATAACAGCATTCCATGCTCTCTGGAGTCTAGTAATGCCTGTTACATGACCATAGAAACAACTGCAGATATAGACTGTGCTGGCCGTTTGGTTGTAACCAGAGATGAGCACCGCACCCTAGAGTCAGACACGACCGGCTTTTGAGAAAGGGAGACTTTTAGCTTTACCTATGCAAAGCGAATACAATAGGATGGCTAAGGCAAGGCACCAAGGAGTCCAAACCTGACCCTAGTAACAACTGCATGAGTATTTTCTGCTATTACAGTAATACCTCGGATAACGTTTACCTCAGATAACGCTAAAATCGCATAACATTAAGTAATGGGGGGGGGGAGAGAATTGCATTGAATAACGTTAAGTTCCTATGGGATGGATCGGATAACAACCGCTAAAGCCTGTGCGGTTACAATGTATCTCTATGGAGCTTTAACGTTATCTGATGCATCCCATAGGATTTTAACATGCATCGGATAACACTAAAAATCAGATAACACCAAGACTTGTGGAACCAAGTTTTAGCGTTATCCGAGGTTTCACTGTACATTTTTTCTTCAGGCACACAATTACTTCAAAACACAATCAAGCATGGCAACTGAAGACCATGCTGATGACAATTGCAAAACAAAAGGAAGCTAATTTGATAATTCAGAGTTAGGCAAGCTCCTTCTAGGATAATCCATCTTTAAACACTTTGGGAAGGTCCACTTCTACTGATGTGCTAGCTGTATTATCTATTTTGGGCCGCAATCTCCAATAATTCAGAATACTCTTTCGTGACATTTTTAGAAGAGGCTAAAGGTCCTTCAACTGCCATTTCTCATAGTATGTAAGCACTTCTTCCACACAGAAATGGCCAAAATCTTTCTGGTGTTCATGTTATCTCCGGAACTACCATTTTTGGTTCTGGATGGGGCTATCTTGCCCCAAACAGACCTGGTACTTAATCTGGGGGTCCCCCTGGACTCGCGACTCCTGCTCAATGAGCAGGTGGCAGTCGTGGCCAGGAGGGCTTTTGCACAACTTCACGTCATACGCCAGTTACGTCTGCTCCTAGATTGGGACTCTTTGCTCATGGTTACACATGCTCTGGTCACCTCCAGACTAGACTATTGTAATGCGCTCTACATGGGGCTGCCCTTGATGACCATTCGGAGGCTACAACTGGTCCAGAATGCGGCTGCCCAGGTGGTGATAGGGTGCGGACGTTACACTTGTGCCTCGTCACTGCTTCAGGAGCTGCACTGGTTACTGGTGTGCCTCTGGGTGCAATTCAAGGTGCTGGTAATGACCTTTAAAGCCCTACATGGTAGTGGACCAGGATACTTAAGAGCAGTGGTGGGCAGTAACAGGTTCGTACCCCCCTGCAAGGTTTTTTTTTTTTTTTAGCAAAACTGGGTGGTCTTCAGGCAGGGGGGTGGTGAAATTGGGTGGCGTGGCCCTGCCCACCTCCCTGCCCTGTCCAGACAAACACAGCTACCATTTAAAACGTTTTATTCCGTGCACGCATATCAGAGAGTAAACAAAACAAAAAGACAAAAATGTCGTGGCACCTTAAAGACTAACTGCTGTATTTTAACGTGAGCTTTTGTGGATCAAGTCCACTGGCTCTTTGGCTATAAACAGAGATGAGCACTGAAACCTAGAGTTGGTAATGACTGGCTCTCAAGCAAGGGCAACCTTTACCTAATAACAGAAGATCCCTGATTGGTATTCAAATTTGATGTCAGGTTTTGTCCCTGCAAGTGGTTCAAGGTCTCCCTTGCTCAAAAGCCAGTCATATCCGACTCTAGGGTGCAGTGCTCATCTCCATTTACAGCCAAAGAGCCAGTGCTGTCTGTGTTTGAAGATGTATACATGGCCATATGACAGGCATGACTAGATCGCCCATGATGTAGGCTCCACCCATGACATAGGCTTCACCCAGTGTAGGCTCCTCCCATGACATAGGCTCCTCCCACAATGTGGTAGCAAAATTTTTTGCTGCCCACCACTGCTTAAGAGATTGCGTCACCCCGAGAACATCTGTCTGTCCCACCAAAGTGGATCGGCGAGGCTCTCTAGCACCAGAAAGAGGACCTTCTTTGTGTCTGTTCTGGCCCTATGAAACCTGCCAATTGAGCGGAGTTGTGACCTTCAGGAAAGAACTAAAAACCTGGCTGGCAAAGCAGGTGTGGGGCACTAGGGATGTGGTGACCCCCACCTGCTGGCTGATATAGTAATATCACTCCCTCATTCTTTTTAGCTGTCAGGCTATTTTTTTATTGTATTTTTAATTGGGATTTTTACTGGTGTTAAGTTTTTTTATATAGTTCTCTAGTGGGATTTATGTAGTTCATGATGCAATTGTTGTATGCCACCCAGTCGCTTGCCGAGTGGTCAGCAATACAAATGTGACTAATAAATATATTATTATCATTATTATCATCATTATCATCATTATTATTATTATTATTATTATTATTATTATTATTATTATTATTATTATTATTATTATTATTATTATTATTATTATTACAAATAATAACTGTTACTAGTAGTATTAAGTATTTGGCAGTTAACTGTAAGTATAATGGAAGCCAGTCTAGTGATGAGTGAGTAGGTAAAGGTAAAAGCCGCCTTTGCTCGAAAGTCAGTCACATCCAACTTTAGGGTTCAGTGCTCATCTTCGTTTATAGCCAAAGAGCCATTGCTGTCTGCATCTGCAGACGTTTCCGTGGACATGTGTCAGACATGACTAGACACCGAGTGCACAGAATGCTGTTTACCTTCCCAGCGAAGTGGCACCTTTTTATCTATTTGCAATTTCTTTCAAACTGCCAAGCTGTCAAGAGCTGGGACAGAGACGGATGCTCACTCCGTCGTGCAGTATTCGGGTCTCAAACTGCTGAACTGCCGACCTTCCAGTCGTCATGTTCATTGTCTTATCCACTAATCCACCACAGTCCCTGTGACGAGTGACTACCAGCTTTCTAAAGTCTAGCACTTGGAATGCTAGAGTTAGGAGACCTGAAATCTTATCCCCACTACAAACTCAAAGCCCTGCCAATATTGCACAGAATGAACTACCAGACCAAGCACATCTGGGAAATGAGATTTATCAGTCTTCTCCCTCTTTTGACTCTATTCATATGTAGAGATGGTGACTACGTTCATACTTTACAGCCAACAGAAAAGCACCATTAAAGCTTGTCCTTGTGCCAAATCTCTAAAACATAAGAAAAGCCAAGAAGGAGGCATGGATCCAGTTCACCAGAACCAGTAGCAGAAATTCTGGCTGGCCCCACCCATCCAAGTTTTGAAATAAAGTAGTTGTAATTTGGGTGCAATGCAGGGCTTTTCCCCTGGCCATGCCCACCATACCATGCCCACAGTGTGGTAGTAAAAATTTTTGGAGCCACCACTGCATGAATCCAGTAGCTCAAACAAAGTGGTAACATAAAGGAAGAGTGAAAGGAGTCAAAGGTGTCCATTAACGGAGTCCAAAAGGTGTTCTAAATTAAACTGGTGTTTTAATTTGTGATTTTTCAAATTAAATTGTTACAGTCTTTCTTACGGTGTTTCCCAAAGTCAATTTCCCAAAGCACTGATCAGTCAAATGTACTGGCTTAGGCTTCTGGGAACTGACGTCACCATGCATGGCCTGGGCCCCATGTTGGGAACCATTGTACCTTAACAATTTATTCCACAACTTGCATTTGAAACTCATTTTTTATTTTGAAATGTATCACTCTGTACCCGTTTTAACCTATTCTATTAATGTGTGCACCTGTTGTTTGTAGTTCTGCTACTAAAGAATGGAGATAGATGTATTGCACAGGCAGCATTATGCTATATCCAAGATGCAGTCCTGCACAAGTAAGCCCTATCAAAGTCAATTGGAATAATCCTCTGAGAAATATACAGTGTTGTAGATTTACAACATGTCTATTTAGAAATAAAAACCACACTGGATATATAAGGAAGGCTCAGGCAGCCCTGTCTGCATAGTGGCAGGCTAAGCATTATAGAAGCACAATGAAAGAGTGGTGGAAAAACTAGGTATTATTGATAAAGGAGTCCACCATTCCTTTTTTAAAAATACGTAGAATAGCTGCATTTCCTTGGATAATCATTTCTCCCACATGCGCTGCCTCCTAGCTTTAAATGGCATTATCAGATAACAACAAAGCCTGCAGGGTCATGGTATGAATTAATTGGATAATGACTGTAGGACACTTTCCACACTTCACATTATTTCTGTACCTGTGAGTTCCTTTTATGCCTCTCTAAAACATACAAACAGTTAAAAATTTAGACATTAATTTACTACATGAAATACCTGTATTGTATATGCAAGGACGATTAACACTACTGAATCACTAGTTAAAATAACACATGTTTGGCACCTTAAAAAAACTTAACTTGGAACATTAAGAATGTAAGCATTAAAGGTATTAAGACATTTTATGCATTCGGTACTTCTCAATTATAATAATTGTGCTGTCAAGTCAGTTCAGTTCTGACTTACAGCAACCCCTTTCACAGTCTCCAAGGTATAAAATACAGTATTCAAAGTGGTTTAGGTAAAGGTCACCCTTGCTCGAAAGCCAATCGTATCCGACTCTATGGTTCAGTGCTCATCCCTGATTACAGCTAAAGAGCCAGCACCATCTGCATCTGCAGATGTTTCTGTAAACATGTGGCAGCAGCGGAGTGCATGGAACACTGTTTACCTTCCCACCGAAGTGGTCCCTACTGATCTACTTGCAATTTCTTGCTTTTGAACTGCTAGGTTGGTAGGAGCTGGGACAGAGACTGGAGCTCACTCCATCATGCAGTACCCGGGAATCGAACTCTGACCTTCCAGTCAGCGAGTTCAGCATCTTAACCACTTGAGCCATTTACCACTCCCTTTTTCTGGGAACATTCCTGGAACTGTGCAGCTTGCCTGTGACTATGGTATATAGACTAGCTCTTCTGGGAGACAGAGTGGGAATCAATCTCCTGACTTCTAGCTTTTTGGATGCCTGACACAGGAAGACTAGACAATGAGTATCCCAACCTCACTTTGTTACCCAGGCACTTAGTGGCAATGTACTGGCACCTTATTATTTCAACTATGTGGGAGCCCTACTAGGCAGAAGAACGATGAACAAACACTTGAATATTTGGGAATAGTAGCTGTGTTAGTCTGTGTTTCAAGCTTATCAGAGAATAAACAAAACAAAAATGTCGTAGCATTTTGGAAATTAACTGTTATATTTTAATGTTAGCTTTTGTGGATCAAGTCCACTCCATCAGACATGGGAGTGAGACTTCATGGCATCAATTTATACATATCAGGTACAGAGAGATTGGTTAGCATAACATATAAGTATATAAATCAACATGGCTTTTTACAACTGGTAATAGGAGATGATCTGTGGTTGTTATTTGGATTAGTTGTAAATTTCCCCCCCGTTCAATTGCAAATAGTAGGATACAAAACAAAAACCTGGTACAGTATTGAATATTTGCTAATGAGTTTAACCTTTAGCATCTACTGATAATTGAGTGAGTTCTGGGACATTTTCAAATTTGATACACAGGTTGTTATACACTGCTATATATGTATGTTGTATGTTATATTTTATATTATGCCACCTTCACAGAAATTTTCCAGTATAATTCTCATTCTCAACATAGGCTGTCTCACAGAACAAACACTTATAATCAACACGGGAAGATACATATGTGTATTATATGCAAAATGTATGGAATATTTCTGGAGTGGTTTTCCCAAAAAGTTTCCCACAACCAAGCAAGGATTTCAACCCAAGTCTCTTGAGTCCTAGTCTGTCAATCTATCCACTATATCAAGCTTCTTCTTCTTCCATGTCTAGGTCAGTTGTGAAACTGCCAAAATGAAGGCACCTTTTAGTGAGTTCATTCTGCAGTTCCTTTTGCCTGACCTAGTTGAAAAAGATTAGCCAGCAACACAAGGTGGCCATTACCAGGGTACGTCTGATTGTGGTTCAAAATATCAAGCTGGCTCTTAATCTATCTACAGCAGCATTTCTCAAACTTATTCTATTGTGGACACTTTACAAATCTTAAAATTTAATGGAACACTTTGCGGGGGGGGGGGGTTAATAGAAAGAGAGATTTGGACTTTTCAGTTTTAATAACAAATAAAGTTGCTATGAAGCCATTCCCTACTGATTTGCAAATGGTTGTAAAATAAAGTTCTCTTGCAAGCTGATGCATCACATTGAAAGGATGGATGCACAACAAACTTTGTGGCGTTACACATTTGCCAATGAGTTTTCCCAGAATGTCCTATTTTTTCATGGAACACTTATTGACCTTCTATGGAACACCAGTGTTCCACAGAACATAGCTTAGGAAATGCTGTTCTACAATATTAACAGGAATCCCTTTGGTTCAAGCAATGGTTCCAACAGACTGCACAAACAGAAATACCGTATTTGCCGGCGTACAAGACAACTGGGTGTATAAGATGACCCCCCGACATTTCCACTCAAAATACAGTCAAACATCACATAAAGAGTGCTTCGCTTAAAGAGTAACTCGCTTAAAGAGCAGAATTTTCTCTGAATGTTTGCTTTGCTTAACAAATAAAACCAACCAAAAACTCGCTTAACAAATAAATCGGGGTTCGCAATCCCCTCACAATTGGTCATTTACAATGGTGTTTCGCTTAAAGAGCAAACTCATTTAAAGAGCAATCCTGTGGAACACATTATGCTCTTTAAGCGAGGTACAACTGTATAGAGTTTGTTATATACTCGCTGTATAAGACTACCCCCTCTTCCGCACACCTTCCACACACCAAATAAAACGTAAAATAACATCGGATTTGATTTCAACATGTTAATTTATATTCAAATGCTTATTACATGCAGAAAAACTGTCACAAGGCTGTATGTTATCAAACATGTACAGTAAACATAAAACAGTGCAAGTTTATTAAACGTAATTCACCAAAGACAATTCACTAAAGCTGAATGGAACAATAAACCTATGAGAGCTGCCATGCTGTTTGTTTTCTAATCTGTTAACCAAACTGGAACTGTCAATGATAGAAGGAAGATAACAAATAGAGGGAGAGAGCAAGTGCCAGGCAAGTCCCCAGCAAGTTTGCTGGCGTGACAGTTTCCCTTTAAAAGCCTTCAAACTCCTGTTCGTCATCTGATATTAAAAGTTGTTATCCGATCCATCCCATAGGACCTTAACGTTATTCGATGCGATTCTCCTCCCCAGGTTGCTTAACGTTCTGCGAGGTAAACGTTATCCGAGGTATTACTGTATTTTATTCAACTGAAGTGCACCCGGCGTACAAGACGACCCCCCTCCCCAACTTGGAGGCATGTTTTTCAGGGGTAAAAAGTCGTCTCATACCCCAGCATATACGGTAACTGTAGTCTACTATAAAATTAGGTATTGTCTTATTATTCACCATATAATCATTCATAACATCTGACAGAGTGACCAAACTGTATAAGAAACATGTAAAGTGTGTGACTTCTATTTGTTGCTTAAATATTAAGTATTTTGGATGCCTGACATGGGAAGACTAGACAATGGGTGCTTTCCTCAAAAACCTATCTAACTTTCAACAAATATTATGGACTGGTAAAAGAGAGGGCAGAGGTAAAGAACGATATCAGGTTTCCAAATGGGTAAGGTCATGTGGTGTTTGAGTACCACTTGAGTACACATCCACTGTGAAACCTTGCCTGATGTATTCCCAATCATTCCTTTTTAAACCAAGATGGCAATTGTGTTTTGTGTGCTCTGTTTCAATATGTTGTACAGAAGTTGTTGTTCCTGATACAGTATAAAGTATGAATTTTCAGACCTTTGTTATAGTGGTATAATGCTATTATATCAACAGGAAATATAGTATTCAGTGCAGAAATGTCATGTTTCTATAATTGCAACAGACTATAAAAACTGTTTAAAATTCTGTTTTATAGGGGGAAACCAAGACATACCATGTATACCAACACACATGTCCACACATCCTTAATAAAAAAAATACAGCAATTTAGGTATCAGTGCAAAATAAACAACCCTAGGAGGTGGTTCAAAATAACCCACATTTTAGCATATTAAAGAAAGCTTCAGATGAGCATCATGTACTTTTCAATCTTTGAAATGGTTTCAAATTGCAAAACTGACTCAAGTATAGGACTTCTTACCAATGTAGACAACCCCATAGTTACGTGGTTTTGTCTGTTCAACCTTATTTAGTAGACCTGAAGACTTTTTGGCATATACCCCACTACAGTATCTGACTCTACAGTTCATCTCCATTTTGGGTAACAATACCTTATGTGTTTGATTGCCATTATGATTACCACTGAGCAAATAAGCGTTTGGGGAAGGTCATATTCTTTGACTGCTCACCTATATATAACGTCAAGGTTGTCATGTTTTTCAAATGACTGCTTCTAAGAAATGACAACCAACAGCCTGCCTCCAGCAAACAGTAAAGGACAGGTCTGCTTTTGACCTGAAAGAGGCAGAAAATAAGTACAGTCATACCTTGCATAACAAATTTAATGCGTTCTGTGAGGCTGCTTGCTATGCGAAAAATTCGCTATGCGAGTCAGACTCGCATAACAATCTTTTCGCTATGCGAGTCGGACTTTTCCCTATGGAAAAACTCGCAAAACGAGCGTTTCTATGGGGAAAACTCACATAGCGATTTAAACTCGCATAACGAGTGGCTCTATGGGGAAAACTTGCATAGCTGTGGTCATGTGGCAGGCATGACTAGATGTCAGAGTGCACAAAATGCTGTTACCTTTCCTGCCAAAGTGGTATCTATTTATCTACATGCAATTTCTTGCTTTTGTGCTAGGTTGATAGGAGCTGGGACACAGACATCATGCAGCACTCGAGTCTCAAACTGTTGATGATCTAGTCGTCAAGGTCTGGCTCCTAACCACACCTTACAAATACTGTTGTTGTTATTATTACAAATGTAAAGACAGGTCAATATTTGGGAGGGGGAATACAGAAAAGACCAGAAAGAAAATTCCCCATGGGGACCAAGCACTAACTGAGAGGAAGCTAGGAAGAGGAAAGAGGAATATCCAAGCTTCTGGATCAAACTCTAGAAGCCAAAGATGGATAGCAATAAGGTGTGTATGTGTGTGCGCGTGTGCACGGTCTCTTCATGTGGTCTCTCAAGAAACTCTTGCCACAGCTGCCACAGTCTCTCTCTCTCTCTCTCTCTCTCTCTCTCTCTCTCACACACACACACACACACACACACACACACACACCGCCTGATTCGCTAACACCTCGCCTGTCTCTGCTCAGCCTCCCGCCCTGATTTTGCCTCATGAGTTGGGTACATACGGGTCTGTCACAAGCCAAGGCGAAGGGCGTCGTTTGGCTCCAACATGGCTTTTCTTTCTTCTTCCTCCAACTACCCCCCACAGTGCCAGATTAAGCCAGTGCGGGGCCTGTAACAAATCATGTCAAGGGGCCCTTGCAGAGATATGGGGAATGTCGACCCGTATCTCTGTCTCTGCTGATCATGTTGACTATCTCGGTCTGGATAGAAGGGAAAATAAACTGTAATCTTAATATTATATGTAATAAATATAAATAAAAAATATTAGTTTTAATTATTTATGCATTTTAAATTATTTATGCTAATCAAAACTCATAATAAAGAATGAGGTAGTTTGTAATCTGGAATAATACCCAAAAACATGGCTTGCGGGACCCCCCCCCCCCCTTTCCAGGCTGTCCCTGTGGCTACCTTAGAGCCACTCTCGCCACTAGCAGGTAGAAAAGAAACGGAAAGGGGGGGGGGCGCAGTGTGTGTCTGTGTCTAACAAATAAAATAACAGAATCCCTCACACACACACACACACACACTGAGTTTTCCTAGGTTATGGGTCGGAGTTTGTTGAACAAACTCTTCCCAAGGAGTGAGGCCCCCACCCCGCAAAGCTGATGCTGCAGCATTTCGAGAAACAGAAACACACAGAGGAGTTGTATGCTTCAACTCAAGAAGGCAGCTCCAGATTGGCTAGAGGAGAAAAGGCAGGGGATCCGAAACTGGACAGATTATTTTAACACACAACACACACACACCAAAACAAAACGTTGTGACAAGTTAAAGACAAACTGCTCGATTTTCATGTTCAAGCCCACTAATGTTCCGTCCCCTCCAATTTCAACCGACAGCCGCGCTCAAGGACGCCCACACGACGCTGGCATGCATGTCAACCTATGTGGAACTCTGCAACACACATGCACACACACATGCGCCAACAGAGCAAACGGGAGAGGTCGGAGTACCTACTTCGGGCAACAGGCAGTTCAACCAACCGACCGACCGACCAAACAAAACCCGCAGGAGGAGGAGGAGGAGGAGGAGGAGGAGGCACCCCCAGCCCTCCCAACCCGCGGCCTCCTTGCGTCGCCACTGCAGGACCGGCGAAGCACCGAAGGGCAGAAGGGTGGGTGGGGGGTTGGAGATGGACCCTGCTTAGGTTGTATTTTAATTCCCTCCCCTGCCCTTCACTTGAGAAAGCCTTGATGCTTGGAAGGGTCGAGGGCAGAAGAAGAAGGGGGCGGCCCAAGATGAGATGGCTAGATGGGATTGTGGAGATAATGGGCAGGGAGCTGGGCGAGTTGAGGGGGATGGTGGAGGACAGGAGTGCCTGGCGGACGGTGGTCCATGGGGTCGCAGAGGGTCGGAATCGACTGTGCGACTGAACAACAACAAAACCCCTGCCCTGGCCGAAGCCCGAGCCGGAGGAAGGCAATCCAAAGAAGAGCTCCCTTTCTTACCTTCCTCTTGGGCATGGCTGCGTTCCTTCTTCGGGCGCAGCCCCAAATCCAGCCAAGGAGGAAAGATGGGGCGGGGGGACCTTCCTACACACACACACACAAAGCTGTCGCCGCTGCCTGCAAACGCACTCCGCAGAACCCACCCACCCACCCCCGTGATCCTCGGCTGGCCGACGTCGCCCGGGCGCGGGGGACACCTGAGAAAGGAAGCGACCCAGCAAAGCGATCCACCCTTCCACCTCCTCCTCCGCGCTTTGGAGAGAAGGCGACGCGGGTGGGTGGCCGTGCTCTGGCGCTCGCGGGGGTGGGTGCGGCGAAGAGAAGCAACGCTGGCTTCCCCATTGGCTGCTCCATTCGGCGCCCGGCCCCCGGGGAAGGACTATAAAAGGAAAGCGAGGCAGCCGTCCAGGGTCAGACGCCCGGCGCGCCAGGGTACAACAACGCGGAGGCTGAGGGTTCTGGTGGGGGGACCCCAAGGGACGCGCCAAAGAGTGGACGGCGCGGGGCAGTAGAGGAGGAGCGTCTGCCAGAGACCACCAGGCGCCTGTGGTCCCGGGTAGGGCGGAGCGGGTGAGAACCGGATCGTGAGATTCCATTCCGTCGCCCACCCCCGGTGTGAGGGCGGGGAGCCGGGTCCGAGGGACGGGTGGCGTGGCGAGGAGAGACGCTCTTTCCCTCCTGGTCGGCAACTATTCTGGAAAGCAAAGACCTTAACATTGGCCTCCCTCCTCGTGGTGTTTTTGCTATAGGTAAAAAGTAAAGGTCTCCCTTGCTTGGAAGCCAGCCGTGTGCGACTCTAGGGCGCGGTGCTCACCTCCGTTTGCAGCCAAAAGAGCCCTGCGCTGTCTGCAGGCGTTTCCGTAGCCATGTGGCAGGCATGACTAAAAACCTGGTCGGGATGTTAAAATAGTCCTAGGTACACCTCCGAGGGAGCATCATTTTTCTACCAGAACATGACCATGGAAACATCTGCAGAAGCAGACCAGACAGCGCTGGTTTTTCTGCTTTGAAACAAAGATGAGCACTGAGAGTCGGATACAACTGGCTTTTGAGCAAGGAAAACCTTTACCTTTACTTAACTTCTTAAGAGAGGAAAAGAAAGATCTTTGCCATTTTGTCCCCTTTATTATATGACAGCAGACCTGAGGAGATAGTCCAGTATGCCACTTCTATTGAGGGTGGGGAGGGGACCAAAGACTTCTTCATTTCTTATTATTCCACTTTGAATTGTTTCTGTATGTCTCTGTTTCATCGTTTTGGCCTCTGTTTTCCATTTGTATTTATTCTGTGTTTTATGCAAATTGTACCTGTTTTAAATGTAAATGTGGCTCACTAACGCTGCTGCTGATAGTTCTATTACTGTTGCCTGTTTATCAGATCTCTTTTTGTCTTCTGTACCTCGCTAGAGCTACTTTTAGCTTTATTGGATATGCATTGGGCTGTAAGTAGGGCTCCCAGGTTGTATCCTATTTCCACATATTCTGTCCCAGAATTTTCAAAGGTCCCCTCCACATAAGTGAGCAGTTGAGGGAGAGTTTGTACCTTAAAATGGGATATTCTATGCAGTGGCGTAGGGTGGATTTCAGGCGCCTGGGGCCACAGGCCAAACTCGCCACCTCCTAGGTTTGCTGTTGCTGCCGCCCCCCCCACCTAGGCATGAAAATCCTATCTTGGTGGGGACCAGAGGGCACTTTTCCCGCTGCCACCAGAAGCATTGGAAGCAGATAAAACAGGCCAAAATGCATTGTAAGCACATTTACAACAGCCGTGAACACATTTTGCAGCAGTGTTTATGGTGGGGGAACCACATGTGCGGCCCACTCAGCTGTATGAGAGAGCATGGTCCGGCCTACGGCAGGAAAATATTAAGAACCCCTGTTCTAGCAGGAATGGGTCTCTTCAGCCATGTGTTCTTCCAACGTCCTTAAAATTGTAAAGATCTCTGGTAGGTTATTCAACTCCCTCCTGGCACATTTCCCCATTTTTAATTTCCAACAGAAAATATGGGGCCACATATAGGGACAATGTTATGGGATCACCAAAGCATGCTTAGTCCTAATGGGAAGGCATTGGATTTGCTGGATTCCTCCAAATAATGTCCAGCTGTTTCATCTTTAACTAAAGTTCTTTTGTTTGAAAACACCACACTGAGTCAGAGAGAGAAGACTTTGAAGATGCTGCTTTACCTTATTTCAAGTTAGTTTCCTCTTTTTGTGCAGAGCCTGGCTTGTTTGTCCTATCTAAATTGCTGGCAAATGTTTGCAATGTATCTGTCACAGTGGAAGATGAGCAGATGCTTGACCCTCTGATGTTGTGGATGATATTAATTTTAGATTCTGTGATAGACATGAGGATTGGCTATGCTGCTGTTTTTAATTTAAAAGTTATTTAAAATTTATTTCTAATTTAGCCTGAGAGGCTGGGCACACTGCCAAGCAAGGTACCAGCCTTCAGTGCCATTCTTTTATGATCCCAGAGGAATTCTTAGACATTGGAAACAATTGGAGGTCAGCCCCGGACGGCTGAAATCCACGCAAATTTGGCTTCAGCCTCGGGCGGCTGAAATCCACGCGATGTTACTGGCCTCAAGTCCGCCAATGTACTAATGAGGACTTAAGTTTGGCCAATGACAAAGCCAAGTAGGTGGCTCCGTTTGGGCAGTTTAAAGTCTCACCTGGATACGAAAGAAGATGCTTCCAAAGGAAACAGAAAAGGGAAAGGTAATCTGGGAAGGGTGAGTACTGCAGTAATGTCCAGGGAGAAGCGAAGCCTGGTAGGGTGCCAGTAAAAATCCCAGAAGAGTTTAAAGGGAGGTAGTGGTGAGGTTGTAGGAAATGTCTCAGCAAAGCTTGGAGGACAAGGAGTGACTGCAGAGGGTTTAACAAGCAGCAGGAAGCATTTTGGGGAATTGGCAAGACATTGGGGAAATGACTTGGGGTGGGAGGTCTGATGCTGTATGAGGATAGCCTCAGGTTTGGAACAGAAAATGGCTCTAGAGGGTTTTACCCAGTAGCGTAGCTTGCGGCGCATGGGGGGACCACCCCAGGTGGCCCTTTTCAGGAGGTGGTAAAATGTCCCCACCGCTTTGGCCTCCCTCTGCCTGGGCTTAGGCAGAAGGCGGCCGGGCCGGGCCCGCTTTGCCTCCCACCGGCTCCAGCTGCCTCTGCTGTGCCTCCTCCACCTCCACCGCCACCTCCCCCCCAATGGGCGTCAACCGGGACTTTGCAGAAGCAGGTGAAGTGAGCCAGGCAACTGGCGGGAGGGCAGCTTTGCCCAAGTCTCGCCCAGGAAGGGAGGCAGGCAAGGAGACCAAGCTTTGGGGCCGCCGCATTGAAGGCCACCCCAGGCGTGGCAGGAAGGGTGGTGGGAGCGCACTCCAATCGTCTCCCACATCCTCCACCTCTTCTGCCTCCCGCCATTGCTGCCACTGCCTCTGGAGCCAGTATGTAAGTTGCTAGTCTTTGCACCTAAAAAGTTTATTCCCCCCCCCCCCCGGTGTGTGGAAGCCATTTTCTGACATAATTATTTGCCAACTGTTAAATACATGCCAGAACGGAAACCTGGGCTCAAAGGAGTGGAACTTGGATCCCACCTTTGCCTGCTATGTAGGTATTGGAGTAAGTGACTTGCTTTGGAGTAAGTGACTTGCTTTCCAGCCTGAGAAGTTGCCTTTTGTGAAACAAGGTTGTGGCATTGTCACTCTCACAATAACAGGTATACTGTAGCTTCTGGAAACGAGTTACTCCCACTGAGAATTAGGCTAAAATAAAATTGTCTTCTTTCATGTCCCGACCAGACTTTAAACTGCCAAAATAAAACCACCCTTTGGCTAATTTATTCTGTAGTTTCTTTCACCTGACCTAGTGTGAGAAAGATTAGCTGGCACAAGGTGACTGTTGCCTGGGGTATGCCCGATTGTGGTTCAAAATGCCACGGTCTTTAAAGAGGCTCTTTCTGTGTACCCCAAATTGTATTCTAAAACACTATAAGATTATTGTTTCTGTTTGCTTAGCAGACAACCATGGCTATTAGAACTAACTTTATGGTTTATTTATTACATTGAAAACCACTGATTGATTACAGGAGCATAATGTGAATAGTAGGCAGATGGAGGAACTGCAGTTCCTCAATCTCTGTTTCCAAAGGGATAAACTAACTACAAAAACAAAGTGCAGTATGTAATATGATTGTGTGGGCTTTACTTCATAAAAACCTATGCCTTAATAAATTAGGCTTTAGTATTACACAAGCTTCTGTTATTCATATCCCTAGGGATATGCTTAGCTTCCTCCCTCCCTCTCTAAAGGAGTATATTCTCTTCTATAATGGAATTAGATGCATGAAGACCCGGAGTGAGTCTGACCGAACACTAGTTAGAGCAGCCATTAAAGACTACCTAGTGGCGATAAGGGCGGTGAAACGTCAATACTTCACCGCCCTTATTGCCTCTGCGGATAATCGTCCAGCTGCCTTGTTCCAGGTGACCAGATCCCTCCTTGGAAGAGGGGGGTCGGGCCCTGGTTGGCAGGGTTCGGCTGAGACATTTGCTGATTATCTAGCGGAGAAAATCGCTCAGATTCGCTCGAAGTTTAATCCCGGCGTGGAACGTATGGAACTGGGGTTGACCGGTGCGCAGTCTGGCCATGTTATCTGGGATCGGTTTGAGCCAGTGGACCCTGAGGAAGTGGACAGACTTCTTGGATCTGTTCGTGCCACAGCCTGTGATTTGGACCCATGCCCTGCCTGGCTAGTTAAAGCATCAAAGGTGGTGGCAGGTGGTTGGGTTGAGAAAATTATAAATTCATCATTGGAGGAGGGGTCTTGCCCAGCACCATTAAAACATGCTTTGGTGCGCCCCCTCCTAAAAAAACCATCTCTCGACCCCAAGGTAATTTCGAACTACCGCCCAGTATCTAATCTACCCTTTCTGGCTAAGGTGCTGGAAAAGGCTGTGGCACAGCAGTTAAAGGAAGTTCTGGATGAAGCGGATTATCTGGACCCTTTTCAGTCAGGATTCAGGCCCGGATATGGTACGGAAACTGCACTGGTCGCTTTGGTGGATGATCTCTGGAGAGAGCGGGATGGAGGCCATCCGACCATCCTTGCTCTTCTCGATCTCTCAGCGGCCTTCGATACCGTGGATCACAACATTCTCTTGGGAAGGCTCCAAGGATTGGGGATCCAGGGCACTGTGTTGGCCTGGTTTTCCTCATTTCTGAGGGGCAGGACCCAGACGGTATGTCTGGAGAATGAGAGGTCCAGCCCTAGGCTCCTCCAATATGGGGTGCCTCAGGGCTCGGTACTCTCACCTCTCCTGTTTAACATCTATATGAAGCCGCTGGGTGAGATCATCCGTTCCCACGGGGTAAGGTACCATCAATATGCTGATGATACCCAACTGTACATCTCAGCCCGTGGGGACCCAAGCGGTGCAGTAGAAGTCCTCTCCAGGTGCCTGGAGGCTGTCAGGGTCTGGATGGGGGAAAACGGGCTACAGCTGAATCCCGGCAAGACTGAGTGGCTATGGGTGAGGGGCCCTGTGTTATCCCGGGAGCTTCCAGCTATGGTTCTGGATGGGGCAGTTTTGCCCCAGACAGATCCGGTGCGTAATCTGGGGGTCCTCCTGGACTCACGACTACTGTTCGAAGAACAGGTGGCAGGCGTGGCCAGGAGGGTTTTTGCACAACTTCGTGTAATATACCAGTTACGCCCACTCCTGGATCGGGACTCCTTGCTCAGGGTCACACATGCACTGGTCACCTCCAGACTTGATTATTGTAATGCGCTCTACATGGGGCTGCCCTTGGTGACCATTCGGAAACTCCAGCTGGCCCAGAATGCGGCTGCTCGGGTAGTGATGGGGTGCGGGCGTTACGCTCGTGCCTCACCACTGCTTCGACAGCTGCACTGGTTGCCAGTATGTCTCCGGGTGCAATTCAAGGTGCTGGTCATTACCTTTAAAGCCCTATATGGTAGTGGGCCAGGATACCTCAGAGACCGCGTCACCCCAAGAACGTCTGTCCGTCCCACCAGGGCGGATCGGAGAGGCTCCCTTGCAATTCCATCAGCTAGAGAGGCTCGCCTCTCTAGCACCAGAAGGAGGGCCTTCTCCGTGACCGCCCCGGCCCTGTGGAACCTCCTGCCTATTGATTTACGTCAACAGACAGAGCTCCTGCCCTTCCGGAAAGGCCTTAAAACCTGGCTGGCAGGACAAGTTTGGGGATCCGGAAATACCGGATCTCATGTTGGGTGGCTTATCAGATGAGACAGCCACCCGTTGTTCTTACCTTCCTACCCTGGTTCTGTTTTTTAATAATTGCATAATTTTATAACTTGGAAATATTTAATTTCTTTTAGCTTGACTTTTAATTATTGTATTGGTTTATATTTTAACTGTGGGTGGGCTATCGTATATTGATTTGTGGTTTTATATTGAGTTGTGGTTTAGCTATGTATTTTTAAATTGTGTATGTAGGCCGCCCAGAGTTGGGTTTTTGACCCGATTGGGCGGGATAATAAGTCGAAGGAAATAAATAAATAAATAAATAAATGCTTAGCAAACAGTCTTGGGAAGCACATCCATGTTTACCTTTCAGTGATAAGTCACAACATGATGCATGCCATATTCAGGCAGATAGGTGAGGAAAATGACATACTATAGCAAATCTTTGCCCCTAGAAAGTCTCCAAAGTTCATTTAGCTGCCTTTTAAAATGTGTGAAATAAATAATATAGTGTGATCCATATTATTCAGTGCAATGGGAGTCCACAGTGCTGCTGTCTTAATTTTTTGTCCTTATCACAATCAACCTTTGAATAAAATGGCTTTTTCCTGTACAGTTCTGTGAGTGGAGCCCTCTACAGTCAGCATGAATGGCTTGCGAGAGGGAGACACCCTGCATAGTGACACAGTTTGTATTAAAGTTGGTTTTTGTTATACCTTTTAAAAGTGCCAGCAATTTTATTTATGAGATGAATGAGGACTGGCAGACAGTCTTTTAAATAAATAAATATTTATTTATTTTATGGGTAATGATACATTTCAATGTGTAGAAACAAAGTTTCTCCAGTTGTATAAGGAGTAGCATTCTCCATTTATTTATGTACAGTTGTACCTTGCTTAAAGAGCTTAATGCGTTCCACAGGATTGCTCTTTAAGCGAGTTTGCTCTTTATGCGAAACACCAATGTAAGTGACCAGTTGTGGGAGGGATTGCAAACCCTGATTTATTTATTAAGCAAGTTTTTGGTTGGTTTTATTTGTTAAGCGAATCAAACATTTGGTTAAAATTCTGCTCTTTAAGCGAGGCACTCTTTAAACGAGGCGCTCTTTATGCGAGGTTTGAGTGTATTTATTTGAGACTGCTACTCCTTACACAACTGGAGAAACTTTGTTTCTACACATTGAAGTGTATCATTACCCATAACAATAACTAAATTAAATTGTTACTTCCAAACTTCAGATCCCAATCAGGATGGCAACTAGGAGTTATAATCTCTCAAAATAACCTTCCCAAGCTCTATCAGAGAAGGAGAGGATAACTCTGAGGAAGAGGAAACTAATCTCTTAGGACTCATCTACACATTGGTATGGTTTCCCATCATTCTGGGGTTTTTTTCAGATTATTATGGTATTATTTGTTGTAGATTTCAAAAGATTGTTCCAGTACTTGTCCCTACACACTTTTCTGAGCCTGCCATCTGTGTTGTCTTTTATCTTTTGCTTGCTCTATGACTTCATTTTTCCCAGGAATGATTAGGTGGAAATATGTAGGGATTTTTAGGCTGGAAAAAGTGGGAGCAGCGATAGAAATAGTGCCATGGTATAGTTTTTGTTGTGTTGTACACATCTTCATTTTAGTCTGGCCGGACATCCCACTTTGGTAATGGAGTAGACCGTACAGCCAGCAATTCAATGCTGAGTGTCAGGCTGCGGTTAACTAACCTGACTCCTTAAAGGGGTCAACGGCTTGGGTGGATGAGCCCCTTTAGGTGGGGTTATGGTCCCCCTCAGTGAAGGAAATGCCACTGGAAACCATTGTATTGGGCCCAATGGCAAAATTAGTGGAGGAGGAACTCTGATTCCCAACAGTCATGGAGGCAGAAGAGGCCATGCCAGATGTTCTGGCTGTGAAGTCACACCTTGGCCATATCCTCAAGGCTGTGGTGGTCCATTGCAGTCCTGGTGTTAAATCCTGCATGTCGTGCTTCATATGTGCTGTGGTTGATGGCTCTGAGATCATAGTGTGTAGGCAAGATGGGATCCACCTTAAACAAATTCACACCCGTGACATTTTTCCTGCTTCAGGAAAAAAAATGCATTCTCGGATACGAGTTGCAGTTGACAACACCTTCCAACTTCCAGCTTTCTGTTCTTTCATCTTGCATTTTGTGGTGCAATGCAACTTCTACCATTCAAAACAAAATAGGAAAACCAATTTTCCGGAAAGTGAGATTAAAAAAGACATGCACGTGGACTGTAAAAAAGAGGTTTATGAAATAATGGGTGGAAATCCTTGATCTCCTGATGGTTAGAAAAATAACTAGATGTGAAATCAGAATGAGCTTCCCGGGTGTTTCAAGGCGTGACATCTTTGTGCGACATGGTTTCTCTGTCTTTATGGATAATGACCCAGGTTATCCATGGAAATTTGGTCCACAGGAAGCCACATCTCACTATGTGTTTCCAAAGGCAGAGAAAATACATTAACTTTCTGGTTTGTACTTCATAAAATCTGTCTGCTTGTTTAAAACGATTGTGACTTTAGCTAAGAAGCACATAAATGTGCAGTTCTTGGCTTGAGCCATGTACAATATAGGCTTCATACAATCCAGGCCAAAATGAGACAATTAAGAGAACCCATTATTAGAGCTGAATTGGCATTGATATTCAAGAAACGTGACTGAGGTGGTCCTTTATACCTGAGAAGCCTGATTGATAAAGAATGTTCTTATGATTTGAAGGCTAATGACAAAACAAAGGAAACTAATTTGTAAATTACAGGAGATTGCAGGGGTGGAGATTGCTATGACAATCACATGCAATCAGCACTCAAAGAAGTCCTTTTAGAGCAGGGGTCTGCAAACTTGGCTCTCCAGGTGTTCTTGGACTGCAATTCCCAGAAGCCCAAGTCAGCACTCCTGCTGATCAAGGCTTCTGGGAACTGAAGTCCAAGAACAGCTGGAGAGCCAAGTTTGCTGACCACTGTTTTAGAGCAATGGTTTATCTTCAACCTATAGTTGGAACTTGAGGTTGGGATGTGTCAGCTGAAGTGCTAGTCAAGTATAATAGATTTATATTCCACTATGGTAGTGGTAATCTGGAGAATAATCACACATTGTCAACGTGGAAAACCTTGCTAATATGTGTGGTGTGAATCTGTTACATTGTCATGTTTACCAACAGCAAATTTCTACACTTGAAAGTCCAAACAATACCAGCTATATGAAAGAAGGAGATCTCAGAAAATTTTGACAGAACCCAATATTTGAAAAGTAGAACAAAATATTTTAAAAAGCCTTGGTGAGCTGGCTTGCATTCAAAACAACAGAAATCCTGAGTGCAACATTATGTTGCAGGTCCCATTTGTCAACTCTGTTTAGTAACTGAGTGTCATGCCATAATTATTTTTTGACATTTGTTTAAAGCGTATAACAAAGATATGAAAAGTTACAGTTTAGGGTGGCTGTTCCTTGAGTCCCCAGTATAGCTACAGATTGAACCTTTTTCCTCTTTAAGTGCCATATCCAATTCTGAATACAGTACTGTATTGTCTATTCTCATGGTGATCACCCATGAAAATTGTACTGGGAGCAATATAATTCATTGGCCTTCCATTTGCCTTCTGCATCGCAGCATGACACCCTTACGGCCAATTCAGTTCCATGAGTCAGTTTCTGGTCCTGAGCCCTTTTGGCACACAAAGTCCTCATCAGCCCCAGGCTAGTACGTATTAAAGAAGCTGCTGCCCTCCATCCAGATGACTTCAAGTAGGATTTAATCCACTTGAGCACCATCACCTTTCCCTGTGAACTTCGTCATCCAAGGCAGTTAGTCCTTAGGGTTGTCAGGTTAGTTAACTGCCACCTGACAATCCGCATTGAATAGTCTACTCTAGTACTATAGCAGGATACTTTACCCAGACTGTATTGACTGAACCACTTATATCAGGGTTTCTCAACCTTGGGCCCCCAGGTGCTCTTGGACTTCAATTACCAGAAGCCCAAGTCAGCATACCTGCTGATCTGGGCTACTGGGAATTGAAGTCCAAGAACATTTGGTTGACCAAAGTTGGGAAACTGATCTATGATTCCAGGTGATATGTGAGAAGAGGAAGGTACACAGAGTGTTCACACCACCTACTGGCCACTTGAGCCCCATTCACAGGGGAAGAAAAGTTATAGGGAGGATCAGGCCCCAAAGGGAACAAGCCTGCCAGAACAGGCTGACCCAGCTGGAGTAACTTAATCAAAGGGAGCTGAGTAAGGCCAGGAGAACAAATGAAAAAGAACAGCAATGGCAAAGAGAAAGTGTTTCTGCACCATTGGAGAAGAAGCAGGCCTGTGGAAGGATGTAGTAGGTGACTGGGAAATATTCAACATGGAAGGAGAAGGGCTGCCAGGAGGCATGAATGCACAGAATCTGAGGACATTAATCTCTTCCTTACCTTCTCTATCAACATGGAAGGTGAAAGGCAAGTGGGTTAGAGACAAAGGTGGGGAAGGGCTGAGTCAGGGGAAGGTATAGGCCAGTGATGGTGAACCTTTTAGAGACCAAGTGCCCAAACTGCAACTTGAAATTCATTTTTTTTTATTGCAAAGGATGCCAACATAGTAACAGGAGAGGAAGGAAATGCTCCTGTTGGGCTGCTGGGCAGAGAGGTGGGTGAACTCTGTGCTGGGGGAAGGGAGAAAGTGCTTCCATCGGGCTGCTGGGCAGAGAGGCAAGGTGAACTCTGTGCTGCGGTGACTGCATGGGTGACGACAGAGAGGGCTCTGAGTGCCACCTCTGGCACACATGCCATGGATTTGCCATTACTGCTATAGGCTTTGATTTCTTGCCTCTGTCTCTATCAACCCTTATTTCGGGGGAGGGCAGACCCCAGCAGAAGGCTTGCTTTTCACCTGTGTCTCCCAAAGCCTGGACTTGGGGGAAATTCAGTGACATTAACTGGATCCCTGAATTGGGGGAAAGGCACACCAGAGGCTAATGAAGTCAGTTCAGCTCCAGTAACTGTAGGAAAAGGCATCTCAGAAAACAAAACAAACAAAATAAAATAAAAACCACAGTAGCACTTAAAAGACTAACTGGTATATTTTTATTGTTAGCTTTCATGGATCAAGTCCACTTCATCAGACAAGGAATGAAACTTACAAGCATGTTCTTTATATACCAAATTCAGGTCGATGGGAGAAGGGTTGGTGTCAAGCAAGATGACAGACAAGCAAGCACAAGAATGCAGTATCACCCAGGCATTAGCAACAATAGATTCAGATAAACTCTAATTAAAGACTCCCTTTCAATCTCAAGGTTGCTGAGTAAGCCCATTATGGTATCTGATCAACTTGTGACCTGCATGTCAGGGGGGGGGAAACAAACTGCTGTACCTGGTTTCTTTCTGTTTTACTAAAGAGAATTGGCAGGAAAGTTGTAATATAAAATCATATAGCAATCTCTGTATCAAATTTGATAATGTTCTAGAAACCCTTCACTAATATTTAGCCCCCTGTGATGGGTATCTAACAGATGGATGTAGGAAAAGGGACTTTGGAAACAGCTGTGAAACTTGTAATAAAACTTGCTGCAAGCAAAGCAGTTATGGAGGCATGGGATTTGTCTCGGGGGACTCTGGTCCTGCTGAAGGGGTGCACAACATATTGTCCAAAAAGAATAACTTCCCATCTCTGGAATACAGAATATAATGACATATATCTGCAAAGTGAAGGAACTCCTTGAGAGATCTTATTTGGAATTACGTAATCAAATACAGTAATACCTCATATAACATTAGTATCGAATAACACGAAAATCGCATAACATCAAGGAATCTGGGGGGAAGAATTGCATCAGATAACATTAAGATCCTATGGGATGCTTCAGATAACAACTGCGAAAGCCTGTGTGGTTACAATGTATCTCTATGGATCCCATAGAGGATCAGATAACACGAAAAATCATATAACACGAAGACTTGTGGAACCAGGTTTTAGTGTTATATGAGGTTTTACTGTACTGTATATACGTTTCTATTTCCATAAGGTGCTTCTGTTACCTGGACGAAGCTCATTCATGAATATAAATGATAAACAGTCCACAGTGCTTTTTAAAGATCACATTGTTTATTCCTTTGCTGGCCATGAAATATGTCTGCCTATTTAGAACATTTAATAAAAATGATAACCATTAATATGTTTCATTTGGAAGGATGATAAAAATAATCCTGGCAATACTAAAACTTTATATAGCTTTCCCCAGGACCACTGTGTGATTCTTCAGGTTGGGAAGTCAAAAATGTTTTGGTTTGTTTCACAGCCACACCCTATAGTCCCATGAAAAGCACAAGATAATGTTGCACAGAAGCTGCTGTGACACACACTGTTTAAAATGCTAAGATGAGCAAAGTGGAAAAAGACAGCTATATTAGAACATTTTCAGGCATACCATTTGGAGAACTTTCAAAACAAAAAACAATGGTTTTAAAACTTTATGTAGTGTACAGGATGAATTACTGATAAAAACAAAATGCTGCTTGGTCTGCTGTTCCAGAAGCTCAGTTAAATGGTTATTCTTATTTTGTCATAGTGCTTCCAATTCTAGCTCCTCCAGAAATGACTCTCATAAAACACAATGCTAAATATCACTGTGGTCAGTTAACCCCCCCCCCATGGTAATTGACTAATTGGATAAAACGTGAATGTTAGAATTTTTAAAGTAATTGCATCAATTAAATCAAAATATATATTTTATATTTTGCATTTTAGGACTGCTTTTTATACTTTTTTGAGAGTCATTTCTCTTAAAAGTGCTTTCAAGCATCACTCCCCAGTGGCAAACTATAATATTAATACAGTAAAACCTTGGATAACGCTAAAACTTGGTTCCATAAGTCTTGGTGTTATCTGATGCATGTTAAAATCCTATGGGATGCATCAGATAATGTTAAAGCTCCATAGAGATACAGTAATACCCCGGATAACGATTGTACCATATAGCGCTAAAATCGCATAACATTACAAGATTTTTGGAAAAATCTTGTATCGAATAACGCGATTTTTAGCATTATCCGGAACAATCGGGGGGGGGGGCGTTGGATTGGGTAGAACATCTACCCAATCCAACGCCGCCGCCGCCCCGCCCCCCCCCAGGGCCTGCCCGCACGATGTTTGGAAAGGGTATGGGCCCCCATACCCTTTCCAAACATCGTGCAGGCGCGCACCTGTCAAGCACGGCTTGGGGAGGATACGGAGAAAATCTCCCCAAACCGCGTTTGGTGTGCATGCGCCAACGCGTCCGATGTTTTTTAGCATTGTTCGGTGTATACCCCGGACAACGCTAAAAACCGGATAACAACATGACTTGTGGAATCAAGTCATAACGTTATCCGGGGTACTAGTGTACATTGTAACTGCACAGGCTTTAGCGGTTGTTATCCAATGCATCCCATAGGATATTAACATCATTCAATGCAATTCTCCCCCCCCCCCATTGCTTAACTTTATGCGATTTTAGCGTTATCTGATGCAAACGTTATCCGAGGTATTACTGTATAACATTAAAACAGGACTAGGAGAGATGTTTCTTATGAAGCACTTTATTAATTTAAATACTTGGCAAAACCCTAGTTATATGTATGATAATGATCTGCAATTTGTTGGTTGGATTGCCTTTTTGAGGTTTCCATTACACCTGCAGCTGAGAAGTTTCTGCTTGTAATAGTCTAGGGCAGTGATAGTTAACCTTAGCACTCCAGATGTTTTTGAACTTCAATTCCAAGAAGCCCTGATCAGCAGGAGTAATGACTTGGGCTTCTAGTAATTGAAGTCCAAGAACAACTGGAATGCCAAGGCTAGCCACCAGCTCGCTTAGCCATTGGCTATGGAGACATGGCATAACTGGAGTCATGGTTTAATTGCATCAGCAGACCCAGGGTTTGGAACCCTTGATTTAGATTATTCAATTACAGTAGCTTGATTTTTGTTGCTTTCAGATTATGTGTAGATTGTTCCATTCAGATGTAGGCAATTTGTAAGAGCATACACTGCTATATACCTATGACACCTGACAGAAATGACCGAATTCCATTCTGGACTCAATAGAATTTATCCTCTCTGATGACAGTTTGTAAACAAAATTGAGAGAAAATAGATGGCACTGTGATGGTCAAAATCATCAACATTGGGCTGAAGAGAAATTCTGAGTATCCCAACACTCATTTCTTAAGTTTTAAATAAGAAACGGAGAAATAGCTATTTTATTGCTGATGCTGTTGAAATTTGGAAGGAGATGAGTGGGTATTTAAAAACAGAACTACACAGTGACAGAATTAAATTACATGAATTAAAAATGATTGGGATAAGCAGTGTCTCCTATTATGATTCATTTTCTCACAAATATTGTAAATATCCAGTACCAAAGTCAAACCATAAGTGCTGAGGAAGAGGAGTTAGCTATGACATGGCTATCCAGCAGTAACCAGTAATGCCAACTATAATAAACTTCAGAGCTAAAGGGGAACTATTCAAGAAATACCGTATTTACCGATGTATAAGATGTATCAGAGTATAAGATTCACCCCATTATTACCAAAATAGCCCACTATAGGCCACTATATACAGTACAAGATGTACTCCATTTTCCAGTGTATGTTAAGAGTGGGGTAGGTCTTATACGGCAGCAAATATGGCACATGTTTCATGATGTGTTTTAGAGAAGTCACATCACTGACAGCAGTAGTTTCTTCTGCTGACATAGAAAGAATGCACTTTTCATTTATGTCCATTTATCTGATCCTGGGCAGGGCCTCCTTCTGGCATGCCACCAGAGGTATCACTAGCCATTTTGATCTCTGTGCTCTGTTGTCCTGTTGGTTAAGCATGGCTCATGTGAGATGGTCATTGAAGAAATGGGTAGGGACATCTTGGTCTGGGCACTCCATGACCATATTGGTTCCATGTTCAGTAGCTGCTGAAAGGGCATGAACCCATTCATTGTTGTTGGTGCAAAACTGCCTGTTCTGAAAGTGTATGCTACTTCCAGATGGTCTCCCCTAGGCAGAAGGAAACATAAAATAGGGAGGTATTTTGTGTTTCCTTCTGCCTAGGGAAGACCCATCTGGAGGTAGTATACACTTTCAGAATGGGCAGTTTTGCAATAAGCAACAATGAATAGGTTAATGTCCTTTCAGTAGCTACTTTTTACATCCTCCACGTTTTGGTACTTCTGAATCAAAGCACGGCCTACTTAAGATTCTTGTGCCCTCACACCTCAGACTATGGGCATCCTATATGACTTTGCTGTTGAGGTACAGAAGATGAAGTGAAAGCAGCAAACTGTTTTCCCATTGGGTCTTTAAATGGCATTTTCCTAACATTCTGAGAGTTAAGGTAATAAATAGATCTAATACTTTAAAGCAAAAGTAAGCTTTTAAGCAAGAGTTCGGGTGAGCCAAAAAGGCCAGAAGGGTCTTGTTCAATTAAAAAAAAATGAGCTGCCACCTTCCCTTCTTACAATTATCCAACAGTAGAATGGAACCAAGTAGCTACGGCCTTTGCAAAGATGGAAGGCGAGGAAACAGTGCAATAAAAAGACTGACATTTCTCCAGAGAATGAGCCTTCATTAGTACCTTGGCAGAGGGCCCAGGTACTACAGAAAAACTCACATTTAGTTTACCCTTTCCCTTCAAAACAGCTAAGAGCTGATGATTGGAGAAACATGACAGCTTTTTTGGCAAAGAAGCAGAAATACCAGATTTGAGATGGAGACAACTCAGTTTCTCCAGCGAGGCAGAGAATTATTTGAAGTTTTAGCTTAGTTAACATTCTTGCACCACAGCCGTCTCTCCTTCTAGACTCGTTTTCTATTAGCATTAATTTGCTCGGTACTTTTTTGGAAGGGGAAAGAAATAGTTTACACAATACACCGCCAGTAAAACACTTGTCTTCTTTCATGTCTAATAGAGAAGTTGGAACTAGATATATAAGGCAAAATGGCTGCTGTTTGGTCTCTGGAAGTTTGTAATGGGTATCTGCCAGGCTCCATGAAGGCCTGCAGTGAAAGTTTCACAATGAGACAGTGGTAGTAGAGCAGTCTATACTGCACACATTTTAATTAACAAGTATTAAACTAATTTATGGGAAATAATTGGGATTATTATCCCCCTCTTCCATTAGTTTAATTTCTCCATCTTTAATATTCAGATATAATAATCTCAGAATTCCAGAGCTGGAAGGGACCCTATAGAATAGATAATTGACTTTAGCCACTGTCAATGAAGAATTGAACTCCCAACCTCTGGTTCATCACGATTCCTGAACCGCTGAGCAATTTGGCAGGTGATGTTCAATGCTGCAAATTTCTGTGGTTTTAAAAGATGTCAGTTTGGATCACCTTGAGTACTAAATTAAGAGGTTAGACTGTAAAATGTTACACTTTTGGTTTGTGTCAGACAAATGTAATGTATAAAACAAAAATCTGAACAAAAACCACTCTAATTTGATTTGCAGCCTGCTTTACAGCTGAATTCATAGTTAATGATCACACAGGGGCTGCAGAGTGACTTGAGAGCTCAGTATTGGCACTCTGTGTTAAGGGATTCACATTTCTGCCCACGGCCCCACTTCTTTCCTCTAGTCCAGCCTCTGCCAATTCTTTTATGGTTCACTGTCAAGCCAGTTGGTTTTGAAAGAGTTGGACAATATTCCAGAAAAGATGGCAGTGCCCCAAAGTTCTTCTTAATGCAGACAGAAATGTCACATATTACAAGAATATATTTTATTTCATGTGGGTTGCTTGTTGTTTGTTTTGTTCCTGTTTTTTTTTAAAAAAATATTTTTCCTTCTCTAGAGGTGATCTAGCTCTAAACTAGTAGGTCACTACTAGTCCTAATGTGATTTAGCACTCATATGTAGGACGATCATGGGAAAGAATGATAAGCAGGTGTTTATGGATCCTAAACATACACTCCTCCCAGTGGTGGGCTCAAAAAAATTTTACAGCCACACTGTGGGTGTGGTATGGTGAGCATGGCCAGGGGGAAAGCCCTGCGTTGCACCCAAGTTAGGACAACATTATTTCAAAACTAGGATGGGTGGGGCCAGTCAGAATGTCTGCTACTGGTTCTGGCGAACTGGTGAGAACCTGCTGATGCCCTCCACTGAGTCTTCCCAGTTTTACAGAAACAGGTCACACAAGAAAAAGTCAATTCAAAGTATTCTTGCTTGAAAAAAGTAGAAGCCCCTCTCCCATACATCAAATTAACCTATGCCAGTGATGGCGAACCTTGGACCTCCAGGTGTTCTTGGATTTCAATTACCAGAAGCCCAGGTCAAGCACTCCTGCTGATCAAGGCTTCTGGGAATTGAAGTTCAAGAACACCTAGAGGGCCAAGTTTCGCCATCACTGACCTATGCTGTATCCACAGCGTATCTCACAGTATTTGATCATGTAATTACAGCCTAATTCTGGAAGCCAGGGCCATGTCAGTTCATTAATATTGTGCTTCTCTTAGCTGAGTGGTGTTGTTGAGATAGTTCCATTCAAAATATCCTCTTATCCGTTGATGCTCAGGCAGACTCTCAGTTCTGTATACATTAGTGCAGGAGTTCTCAACCTTTTATAGCTGGGGACCAGGTCATGCTCCCTCAGACAGCTTCGGGGGCTGGATGGCCATTTTGCCCTTCCTCCACCACATGGCACTTCCTGGTGTGATGGAGGTGGTGGAGGGGCCACATGAAATGATGCTGCGGGTCATATCTTGCCCACAGGCAACAGGTTGAGAATCCCTGCATTAGTGTATGTTTTGCTATTTTTTGGCCTAAAAATGTGCATGGGAACCTGATTAAGGTCCTTTCACCGCTTACCGCAAGTTACAAACTTATATATGTCTCCCCAGAGAGAAGTTCCACTGCCGTAGGACTTAATTCCAGGTCCCCATATGTGGAACTTTGAAATCACTGTTCATGTTTTAAAGAAGAACACAATGAAACACTTGCTTACTATGCTTTGCATGCCTTTTTGGTTTGGTAGGTATTCAAAAGCAAAGATCAGCCCTAAGGGAGAAATCTGGCAAAAACATAGAGACATAGAGGGAGCCTCCCTGAAGAGTGGAAAGCATTGTGAGTATACTTCGGCATCCACTGGTAATGGTGTACAGCCGGATAGTCCTTCCTTTCCAGAAGCGTTGCACTGTAAACTTACTAATGAGCAAAATGACTCAATGCTCCTTTTTAAAGGACTGCAGTTAGCCTCCTTGAAGATTGTGGTATTTTTGAACCACAATCAGGCGTACACCAGGCAATGGCAACCTTGTCATGCTGGCTAATCTTTCTCACACTAGATCGGGCAAAAGGAGCTATGGAATGAATTCACCAAAAGGTGGCTTCATTTTGATAGTTTAATGTCTGACCTAGGCATTGAAGGACTGCAAATGACAATACAGTAATTTATATTTATATAAAGAGCATCTATTTTCTAAAGTGGAAGCTTCACTTTGCCATGAATGGGAATGATCTGCCTTGTGAAAAATTTCTTTGCGTCCAAGAAACTCTCAGAGGAAATGATCAACATCAACCAAAGGTTTCTGGAATGTATCTAGCTGCTGAATGACCCCAGAAACAATATATGACATAATACATGTCTCATCTAAAAAACAACAAAATACCATTCCCCATTTCAATTATTAGATCAAATAAATGTACAGTACTTTAAATGAGCATGTTAAACCTTATCTAGTGTTAATTTAGCAAGACTTCCTGGAAGTAAAGAGTGCCCTCTAAAGGAATTCTGTTTGATTTACAGTGCATTAAATAGTCTTTGTTCCTCCAGCTTATTTAGGAATAGAAAACACAGAAACTAGTTTTTAAAAGGTACTATTACTCTAAAATTATTCCAGATCACATAAACTCTGTATGCTGGAACATATTTTCAGCATCATTAGCTAATCAGATAATTACTAAAATGTGCAATTATTTTAAAGAAAGGAAATATGAAATTAATACAGACAGTGGCAATTAATTCTTTTTAAAAGAATTTATTATTCCCCAAACAACTTTAATTTTTGCTACAGAAAATTCAGATTGGCAGAAAAATGTGGCAGAGAGAAGATTAGTAGATTTCAAAAGAGAATGTCTAAAATAAACTCATAATTGTATATTTTTTAAATCCGTAAGGATAGGTTCACAATGTCCTTTAAAAGAAGAAGCCTTTTATTTAGGTGGAATACCAGAACACCTTATATGCCTAATTAGAAATCTGTACATGAGTCAAGAAGCAACAGTTAGGACAGAATACGGAATGACAGAGTAGTTTGGAATAGGAGAAGAAGTAAGACAAGGCTGCATTTTGTCACCCTCCTTATTCAACTTGTACACAGAGCACATAATGCGCAATGCAGGGATGGACGAATCACAAGTTGGGATCAAAACTGCTGGGAAAAACATCAACAGTTTGAGATATGCAGATGATACCACCCTAATGGCAGAAAGTGAGGAAGACCTAAAGAAAATCCTGCTTAATTTGAAAGAGGAAAGTATAAAAGTTGGTGTAAGACTTAACATCAAGAAAACCAAGATAATGGCAACAGGTCCTATCAGTCCCTGGAAAATAGATGGGGAAGAAGTAGAAGCAGTGACAGACTTTACTTTTCTAGGATCAAAGCTCACTGCAGATGGTGACTGCAGCTGTGAAATAAAAAGGAAACTGATTCTGTACAGGTGCATTTTACTTCCGCTTCTGGGAGCGACGAGGGCCGGATGAATCACAGTAAACCCATTCGTGTGGATTCATGGGAGCTTGGGCTTCTGGGAACTGAAGTCCAAGAACATATGGAGTGCCAAGGATCGCCATCATGGGCATAGACTGTATTGGCATGCTACAGCAAGCCACAATTCTTCAAATTTTAGCTTGCCACGACATAGCCAGGGTGGTTGTAGATAATGCTGCTAGCTTTCACTGCCCCTGGGAAAGAGTGCACAAACCATATTTCTTCCATCAAAATCACCAAATCTGGCACTATGGATTGCTTCTCCCTTGGCAAATCAGTGTTCATTTAAACCCAAGAAAAGGCAACTCTGGCTTCCCGTACATTTTTAGACTCCTGTTTCCATAATCTCTCACCTTTAGCTAGTTTGGCTAATACAGTCAAACCTCGCATAACGAGTGTTTCGCTTAGCAAAAAACTTGCATAACGAGCAAGTTTTTCTCTAAGCGGTCTGACTCGCATAACGAATTTTTCGCTATGCGAGTCGGACTTTTCCCTATGGAAAAACTCGCATAACGCGCGTTTCTATGGGGAAAACTCACATAGCTAATTTTTTTCGCTATGCTTGTTTTCCCCATAGAAACGCTCGTTATGCGAGTTTTTCCATAGGGAAAAGTCCGACTCGCATAGCTAAAAATTCATTATGCGAGTCAGACTCGCATAGCGAATTTTTCACATAGCGAGCAACCTCTCAGAACGCATTAAATTCGTTCTGTGAGGTATGACTGTACTGATAGGAACAGTAGGCCACACAGCCCACTGCCTCTTCTTCAGTAAACCATTATCATTTCCTCCAAACATGTATAAAAGATCAAAAGAAGTGTAATAATAGAGACTGGAACTGCAGTTTTATTAATGAATATGTGAGAATGTAAGGCCTCTGTCAGGCAAAGTCTAATCAATATCATATGCAAGAAGTTGAGGGACAGAGTGGAGAGGTGTGCATATGATAAGTTATGATAACTTGTACACACATATTACATATGTTTGTGTGAATTAAAAATAAATTTAAGGTTCAGGAGGACAAACGCCCCTTCCAACCCTCCTGTAGATGTCTATGGTTCTCAAACAGTCTCTGATCCTAAATGTAGTTTGGACTTCAAGAGACTTCAAATTGCTGTAACAATTCCATTTGCAAAGAACCAGAGCAAAATATTGTAACAATAAGGTTTTAAAAACCACTCAAAGCGTCTAATTTTGCAGCATCTACTCTCACATGAGCTATATGGAGAGAAAACAAATATGTGAATGGAATTCTTATGCAAACTGGATGAGTTGTTAATCACATCTACTGTGTGTATCCTAGCAACATGCCTGCAGCCAGCTGACCATAACATTGAAAGGCTGCTTGTTTCTGTGAAGATAATCAAATCTTATTACTGATTTAAAGAAGTAATTTAAATGCGAGAATGTTACATTTAGCCTAGCAAAAATGAAGTTTACAAGTATATCTATGGCACTTCTTAGTTGTGCATGGAATTTTTTCCCTTTCCTTTTATTTTTTTTTGCCAGGAGTGAAGGGCAACAAATGGCATTTTTCCTCAAGTGTAAAAAAGAAAAAGAAATTGAGTCTTCAGAGCCAAGCAGCAGATTAAGTTACATTTTAAGAACTATTATATTTTTGAAATATATATAGTATAATAAGATCATGGGTCTTTCACACTCCTTTCCTCAGTACAGGGTGGTCCTCATGCTAATAGCAGAGAACAAGCTACCTCAGTGAAACAGGGCCTTATTAGTAAATTGAAACTTGCCACAGATAGAAATGTAGAAGAGAGCACCCATGTGACAGATTAGCATTTTGGCTTCGTTTCTGCCTGGAGTTTAATCTCATGAGATGATTATAAACTTGAGTTAAAATGTAAACCATTCTCAAACTTCAGAATAAAGTGTGTGTGTGAAGGGGAGATCTATTTGAACCAAAATGGCAAGGTCAAAACACTTGCTTGAATCAAACATGCCAAACATAAAGTCATCATAGAAATATTTTAATATAAATCATCTTGTTAAAAATCAAGCAGTGTTCTAGGTAGATCCTTTACACAAAATAGAAAGCTATAAAAACAAATTAACATTACATAATAAATACATTTTTGAATCAATACAGGGTAATAAACAAGTCACTGTAACAGTAGGCCTAAAATAATTCTTTTTAAAGATATATTCTCAGTCATCATAACCTTTGTTTTATTTTAAAAGAGAAAATGTTAATGCTTTACATTTGACTTAAAAATACAATAAACACTAGGGTCAAGAAATTCTATCTCAAGGGTGAAAAATATAGAAAGCTATCACTGGATATTGAAGACCATTTACAAATAAGAATAATCTATAGCAGTTTTGATAAACATAAACCCTATTCCTCATGTATAAAATTCTGGTTATTACAGACTGCAGGACAAAAAAATGAACCTCCATAATAGCTTTTCTTGTAATCAATACATTACAGAGTCTTCTTGAAAGACCACCATGACTTTTGCCAAAATTGTAAGGAATCTGGAAGTCAAACTGGAAGACTGATAAGTTTGGCAACACTATAAGATGGTTTGGAGTTTTATCTCAAGCAAAGATGGCATCTCAAAATATAAGTTAATCAACAAAACTGAAAATCTAAATCCAGTTGCTAATCTAACTAGAGTACTCACTGAATCAATATGTAATGGATAATCAACACTTTAGTAAATTTCTTCAAATCAGACATTTTATGGAAAGACCTACTACAGTATTGTTTATGGCGTTGCCTCTGCAATAACTACAAACTTCTTCCCTCCCCCTACTAACTTTAAAATATAACCACAGAACTACAATATTCTTCTCATTTCTAAGAGCAATTATTTAAGGTTCCCTAGCATGACTAGGGATTAGGTGGAGGGCAAAAGAAGAAGGGAGTGGCCAAGAATGAGATGGCTAGATTGTATTGTAGACGCTGGGCAGGTTGAGGAAGATGGTGGAGGACAGAGGTACCTGGGGGACAATGGTCCATGGGGTCATAAAGGGTCGGAATCAACTGTGCGACTGAACAACAAAAGCATGACTAAGAGCTAAGTAGCACAGGTGCAGACAAAATGGAGCATCTTGATTTCATCCCGTGCATACATCCTTTACTCTTCCACATACCCTAGACCAGAGAGAAAGAATTCTGTTCTTTGCTTATTTTTTTGTTTGGGGAATGGGAATTTTAGTAGCTAAGCTGACTAAGATATTTTGGATGTTATTTGAGGAAGCTCTAACTTTTCCCATCTCTGCATGATCTTAATAATTGCCAGTTACTTTGGGTGAGAAACACAGTGCATTCCAGAGGTCTCTGAATGGAAGCTCTCATAGTTTTCCCATAATGACCATGTTGGCAAAGGCTCAGAAGAGATGTAGTTCTAACAGCAATTGGCAAACCTTATGTTCCCTGCTTCTGAGAGAAGTGGTTCGCTCTGACACAACTGAGGGAACTATAGTTCCCAAAGCTTTAGAAGGAATTTCATACCTGGATCCTGGGACATATTTTTTAAAAAGTCCTTCAACTTCTTTTTATGCTTGGTAGGGTTCTAATCCATGTAAATTATATTCTCTAGACTGAAACAACTGTGTGTAGCCAAGATAAAACAACCAAAGTTTTATAAAGCTCATGGTCACTTAAAAGTCAGAGACGTAGATTGCTCCCAAACTATGTTTTTGCTCTTGTTTTTTAAAGATAGTTTCAAATCAAATGGAGTTGTATGGACTTATTTTACACCTGACCAGAACAGTAATTAAAAACAAGTGAAAGGCCAAATGCACTTATTCAGCCTTCATATTGCTAGAGTTTTAGAAGTCTTCTGTGTCATTTCTACTAATTTCACTAAACAATGAGTTCTCAAAAGGAGATTTGAGAGAAATGTACTGAAAACAAATAAGTTACATTTGCTGCAAAGTATTATTTTGATGTATATTTAACAGTTTGCAATCCCATAAAGTTCCACTCCAAGTTTTATCAAGTGCTTTAGGTCACAGACATTTGGTACACCTTGTAAAAAATATCTAAGTACTGATGTTGTGTTGAAAGACCTAACTTGACTAAGTGGACTATGCTTCTAGCAGTGGTTTACAATAGGATAGGCTTATTAACTATGTTATGACAAATGACAAATTTAGCGAAGGCTAGGTTGACTTGCATGACTTAGAAGAGCACACCATTTTTCTCAGAAACACTTCAACAGAAAATATGGCTTCATAGTTTTCATTACCCTCAGTAAAGCAATTAAGCTTATTATGTAACCGTCAGCCCACATATTGATAGGTAAAAGGCAGGAACGGCCAATCTTATCTCTCTCTCTTTGGGCATAAATGGGCTTTCTAATCTAGCACGTTGGAGATGAAATCCAGTTGATGAGTCTACTCCACTGGGAACAAATGTTTGGTCTAGCTAGCCCTTAAGGCAGGAGTTCTCAATCTTTTTAAGCCAGGGGCCAGGTCACGTTCCCTTAGACAGCTTCAGGGGCTGGACAGCCATTTTGCCCTTCCTCCACCACATGGCACTTCCTGGTGTGGTGGAGGCAGTGGGAGGCCACATGGTATGGTGTCGTGGGCTGCAGGTTGAGAATCCCTGCCTTAAGGGAAGAAATGAAACTGCCCTCAAGGCATCATTAATATGGGTGGTTCTGTCCTAATACTGTACATAGAAAACCAATTTAAAATATGGCAGAGGGAAAATGCTTCATCCTTCCACCCTGCCCTGCCCTGCCCTGCCCACCACTTACTTTCTTAGTTATTTCTTTCTGTGACTGAATACAAAAGATTACAACAATGTTGTCATGCTGGAGCATTCTTGTCTGTCAGTTTTGTACCACTCAAGTGTGAACATGTAAAATGACTCAAGGAAAGATACATGGAGAAGTCTGGCTTCTAATTATAGAGAGAATGTATAGAGAATGAAGACACAGAGAAACCTAACCCTATTCAGGTAGCCGTTGCTATCCGTTAGCTATGAACACTTTTAATTGCTTAGGAAGGACATTAACTTGCACTTTCCATCCTTGGCCATTCATCAGGCCATTTATCCTAACTTCCCTGCATTTGTCAATCAGTTTATATTTTATAAGAATATCTGAAGCATTTAAAAAGCTATAAACATTTTAAATGTATGCACTATTTACATATGGAGAGGTTTTTAGAGATTATAATCACTGCAAAAGGACTTCTTCAATTTCATCTTCTAAATAATCAAGAGCCTTAACAGCTGGTTTACTGGTTGTATGTTGAAGTCGGTGCCTTTTGGAATTAATGCCCTTTGTTTCACCAAAGAAGAGATCACTTTCCTCTTTGACTATCATGCCTTTATCCTGAAACCCACTGTCTGTGCCACTGTCTTGTCCAAAAGTGTCCAAATCATCTCTCTTTGAAGGACTGGTTGTATTGGTGTTACTTCCAAACAGCTGTTCCATTAAATTAGGTTTCCTGTCCCGTTTTGTATCAAAGTTTACATTGTCCTTAGGGAATTCATCCAGGAAGTCACTTTTCTGATTAAGCCAATTTGGCCTTCCTGAGACCTTTCCAAAAGAAGGTACATAGCTACCAAATGTCAAATCACTGTATGTAGTCTGTGTAACTTGCTGTTTCTGGGCTTCTCCTTTCGTAAGAGAGCTGAACTGATCATATTCTTGAAAACCATTGAATAATTTCTCCGCAGTCCCACTGCGTCTCTTACTTTTCTCCAAGGAATAAGGTATGGTCACTGTATCTGTGCTGTAATCTTGGGAAATAGCCCTCATACTGAATTGAGTTTCTCTGTCAATTTCATGCATCTTAGCTAGCAGAATTTCCTTTTGCTTTTCTACTTCTGCACTTTCATTATTTTGAGGTCCACTTCCCAGATTGTGTATTTCTGTCCCCATCTTTTCTTTTGCTTCTTTCTCCAGCAAAAGATCATCTTTCTTCTTTCTCTCAGATTCTTCTTTTTCCCATTCTATTTGTTAAAAACAGCAACAACACAACATTTAAAATAAGCATTCAATGTATTCATACATTATACCAAACCAGGACTGCTGAGCGATCCCCAGGTGCCCGTATTCTTCTTCTTCTGCCATATCTGAATCTGAATACTGGGGATCCTCATGGTGATCAGCCATGAAAATTGTCCTGTAAATATAAGGCTGTGACCTTTCATCAGTCTTCCACATCGCAGTGTGACAACCGTACCACTGATCCAGTTCCGCGAGTCACTTTCTGGCCCTTTTGGTCACAAAGTCCTCATCAGCCCCAGGCCAGTATTGATGAAGCTGCTGTCCTTCAACAAGATGGATTCAAATGGGATTTAATCCACTTGGGGACCATCACCCTTCCCTGTGGACTTCGGCACCCGAGACTGTTAGTCCTCAGGGTTGTCAGGTTAGTTAACCACTGCCTGACACTCAGCATTGAGTTGCTGGCAGTATGGTTTACTCTATTACCATAGCATGATAACCTGCTCATATATCTCCCAATTATTATTATTTTTTAAAAAATACCTGGAGATATCCCATCATGTCTTCTAAGACACTTGATCTGAGAGGTAACATTGAAGGTATAATATAACCTTTTCAGCTTTTAAAAAATCCTCAAATTTTTGAAAGAAAAACTTTTGGTTGGGAGCAGTGCTCCCCCCCCCCCCCCCGCATTCTAGGAATAGGCTTGAGTGCCCCTTTTCATTCTGGAGGTCGCTCACCTCTGCACTAGTCCATATTTAGAACAGCATACACAAATTCCAGTCAAACCTTGGATTGGTGTACTCACCTCTCCTCACTTGGAGGGGAGGCCCAGGGTAGGAGCTGGATTACTTGGAAAGCTTTTAGTTGTGCCTTTCTTTAACTGATGTATGTTTTCTGGTGCAATTAAGTGTGGTTAACGTGAATTGTGGCTAATTTTAGCAAGTCAGTTCACACTGATTTCTAAATTAATCACAGTTCATATTAAGCTCAGCTCCCAGTTTGAATGACACAGAGCATAATGGCTAGTTAAAACAGTAAGCTTTGAGAGTTTCTTCATGACCACACGTGAAGGAGATGAAGGCATCTCACTGCAGGAGGCCAAAGCCTGCACAAGCCACATAAAAAGTACTGTCAACTCACCTGCTGAATTTTCTCCCTGGAACCAGTTTTTTTATCACCCTACCTTGAAAACCATATTCCTGCCAGCACATCAAACAATGACTTTACCAGTTTGACTGTTTCTCCCCCAAGACTTCCCATGGCTGAGCAGAGATGCAGACAGGTCTCCTGTGTCCTAGCTGTCCTTTGAGCCAATGGATACACTGGGTACCCAGGGCTTAGCTATCATGAACTCCAGGCACCCCCAGCAGCATGAGACCTTTGCCATTAACCCCATGTGCTCCTTAGGAACACAAAGAAGTTGCTAAGTCATCATTCAGCATAGGTCTGCCATAATTCTCTGCCGTCAAACCGGGATAGCCACATGACATCATTGCATTCTTCAAACTCTTAAGACCTCGCGGAATCCCCGTCCAGGGCTGGCAGCCTCTGTTAGTTTAAAATAAACTGTAGTCGAGAGGCTGTTCCTTTATTGTTGAATAAAAAGTTCTTGGGCCACTCTTGAAATTGCCCTTCCTCTCCTTGAGGTTACCCCCACCCTCCCTTCACCCACCATTGAGTTGGACTCACCCTCAAACCCCACACGAGGCTCCCTTGGAAGAAAGCTCTAAAAAGTGGTCTGGAACGGAAATGCAGCCCTTAGAGTCCCTGTTTCCCTCCGGAAGGAGAAAAGCAGGAGACAGAAAGGGACTTATTTTGGAAGAGGTCCTTTGTGAGAGACAACTCTTCACTTCCTATCCGCAGTGTTCCCTTCCTTTCTAGGAATGCTGACTCTATGCATTTAAACCTGTGTGGTCACGTGAAGAAGGAATCCACCGTAGACATGGGCATTTCTTACTCTCTCCCGGGACTTTTATATGTTTTTCCTTGAACCGGACGGGGCAGCTTGAACCCGGTAAAATCCCAGAAAAACAGTATGGCAATCCTAGTTCAGCATGAACTGCAAACTACTACATTAGTCACTTCTGCTGGTAGTGTAGAACTGGAAAGTAGTGTCTAAATGAGACAACAAATGTTTGCTTATTCTATAGAGTTCTATGTTGCTTTCACTGCAAACATTTATCAATTCTGATAGATATCACTGTAAAATGTGTGTCTGGCCAGATATCCCTCTATGGTAATGACTGTATAGCCAGCGACAACACCGAGTGTTGGGTGGTGGTAAATAACCTGACTCCCTAGAAGGGTCAACAGCTATGGGTGGATGATCCCCTTTAGGTGGGGTGATAGACCCTCTCAGTAAGGAAACCAATGGCCACATGAGCAGAGGAGGAGCCACTTCACTATTCTGATTCCCAATGATGATGGAGGCAGAAGAGGCTATGCCAGATGGAAGGCGCACCTTGTTAATATCCTCAAGGCTGCAGCAGTCCATTGCAGTCCTGGTGTTAAATCCTGCATGAGGTACAGTGGGTAATTGAACTCCCAACCTCTGCCTCTGCAGCCAGACACTAAAACTACTCACCAGGAGAAAAACAACATAGAAATGTAACAAATAAACAAGATACACAAGCTTTATTCAGTTCTACACTTTACCTAACTCCAATCTTACCTAACAAATGCAACACAAATGTCCAATGGATGTACTCTGAAGTCTATGACCCAAATGGAAAGCTCTGAACATTTACTTCTTTACTGGACTTTTGTACAAGTTAAAAGAATTAGGATCCCCAATGCTACTTATTCATATCTAGACCCTCACATCATGATACAACAAACATGAAGAACAGAGCTAGGGCTGATTAGTAGAGAATTCAAACTCTTATGTAGGGTTTTCACAGCCTATAGTAACACTTGGCTGGACACACAATACTTTTGATAACTTAAGGAGAATTGGGAATCTATAACTGAGCATAGGTGAAAAGAAATCCAGAAATGCAGATACTTGGAATGTGATGGAACTTATCTGTTCCAGTTTCTGCTTCTGTTAAGAAGATGGGTTGGTGAGGAGTGCACAAAAATAACATTTTCCCAAAGTCTGAGAAGAATCAGCCTTTGTAGAGAGAAGTATACCTGACAATAGATGTAAGAATCATGTAGTTTAACATTTTCAGTGAAATTCATGTTTATTAGCATGAATTCTTATCTGTGTAAGTGTGATAACTGATTGCCTTTTCTTACCATCTCTTAATTTCTTGGCTCTTTCTTCCAAAACCTGAAGCTCTTGATCACTCTTCAGTCTTTCTTCTCTTTCTCTGTTCTGTTCTTGCTGGAGATATTCTGCTTGTTCATTCCAGTCATTTTTAACTGCCTGTTCCTTAAGGAAATTAAATACCATATGGAAGGATTGTTAAAAAGGTTGAATAGCTCAGTCAGTTAGAGATACAGTGGAACCTCATACAACAATCACCCCGTATAGCAAAGAAATCGCCTAACATTGGGGGAAATGGCATTCTGCATAACAATTTTTAAATGGGAAAAACCACTTAGCAAAAAAAAAAAAAAAGTACGATCCAACCCATAGGGAAAATCACTATACGATGCAATTTCGTACAACAATGAGCCTTATGGAACGGATTAAATTTGTATGAGGCACCAATGTATCTGTCTGTAGAGCCAGAGGCTGGGAGTTTTATTCCCCCTATGCATTCCAGAAGAGCCAGCCCCCCCAAAAAAACCCACCTTAAAAGGCTTGTAATAAGTCAGAATTGATTTGACAGCACATTATTATTAGATACAAAGCTACCATTTCTGTATATATGCAGTTCCTATTATTATTATTATTATTATTATTATTATTATTATTATTATTATTATTATTATTATTATTATTATTATTATTATTATTACGACGACTATGACTACAAATACTACTATACAAACAACCAATAATTTCCATTAACTGAAGCTAGGACATTGAATTATAACCATTTGTATCTCAGCCCTGTGGAAGACAACAGGCGGCACTCCCTGAAGGTCAGGGCTAATTTCATCCTTCTGCATTTGCTCTCTGTGCTACAGTAGTGTTGGAGCTGGCACAATTGTTGAAAACAGATCTGAGGGATGCTAGGTCAAATGTTGTCTTAGTACACTTAAGGGCACGTAAAAGAAAGAGGCTTCAATGTAGTTTCTTTTTTCCACACTCGGGGAAGATACACCACTGTCCAATTTCCGTGAACCTATCCTTGTCCCAGCTCATACGTAGCACAATTCACATCACTCAGCAGAGCCCCCCAATCAGGCTTTTTTTTTGGGGGGGGGGGGAAGAAAAAAATTAGGGAGGAACATCAATGTTCCCCTTCCCATTCTGGACACACTGTCCTCTAAATCCAACCCACAGAATTCTCAAAACTAAAAAGGATGCCTGAAGAGTTAGTGAAGAATTAGTAATGGATGTGTACTCCAGGCTGTTTAAGCAAGAAGCTCATCCATGCCTACAAATCTTCTCTTTCATGTTAGTAGGATCTATGTCTGTCTCCCAATTAATATCTCTGCCAAAATTTTAGTTATCTTTCCAGACAAAACTCACCATTCCAAGATGTGTGTCATCTTCCTTTTCCCCTGGAATGTCATCAAGGATGAAATCTGGTGGCAAAGGAAATTCTACTGGGGAAAAGTATCCAGTAGTTTGTACTCCTTTTGTTATCTGTATTTCTTTTTTAGTATTCTTATTAACACCTGTAAAGAATACATGCTCTGTTTATAAAACTTTGTAATTTGATGCATTTAAATAAAACAGCTCTTTCTCCATTTAGAGAAAGTTTGCATCTATTTTAGGAAAGGTGTAATATAATTTGAAACAATACTGAGGAAATGACATTTTTAGAGGACTTGTTTGTGGTTGGCTTTTTGTTTTTGATCATGTTTCGTGAGTAGTGAATATTTAAATCTCAAAAATTGTTTCTTTGGTATGGCAATCAACACCAGCCAATTCTGAGCCACTTCTTATACTTTCTGAACAAGTAAATACTAAAAAAATGTAAAGCATGAGAACAAAGTTTGCAACCAAAGAACTGAGGGTTATTGACTAACTAAACCTTTTTTTACTTTTCACTTTAGAAAAGCTACCTTTTTTCCTTGGTGTATCGGCATCTTTTTTGGGTGAAACCTTTGACATTCGATTGGAATATATGTTTTTTGCATCTAGTTCCTTCTCTTTCTCCTGATAAAAAAGGTGAAAACAATATGAAGTAAATTGCCAAAGTCACTTCACAAAACAATTCTCAAACCCCTGTGAATCTTGATTTCTTTTATCTGACTCCAAGATATAATTTTCATGGAATTATGTACTGAAGTGTTTACTTCTAGATTTCTGTAGCAATTACTGTTGATTGTCCCACAATGCCCCCTCCAAAATTAAAATGTACAAACAACTAGATGAATGGGCAATATTTTGGGAATCACTTGGCAAAAATATTCAGCGTTCATTCTGTGTAGCAGTGCAGTGATGTATTCAGGCAAGACATATTCCACTATTTTGGGGGAGTCACATGTTCTGAAGATCCATCTGTTCTTCTGTGAGGTACAGCAAAAGAAATAGTTTACCAGGGTTGCTGTCATAGAGAGATCATGGGTCCAATAGCTAGAATTTTTGTCTTTGCTCACCACTAGCTAAGACAGACAAGAACTGTAGAGCAAAATCTGGAGCACCACATTCTTTTAATCCAAGGAATACAGGACACCATGATGGGAAGGTGCTTTCGTTTCCATAAGATTCCTCTAAGCACCTTATTCTTGGTTAGACATTGGTAATGGATTACAGTAACCTGACAAAATGGACCAGGTTCCTTACTTGCAAATGTAGTTCTTTGAGTGGTCATCTGTGAATTCACACACACAGTGTTACTTTCACACCTGAATCCATGGAATCTTCCACAGATTAAAGAAGGTTTTAGTCCATGCCCAGTCCACCGTGCATGCTCCCCACTCTAGCTAACCTTCAGTTCCCCAGTCTGTCACTGATACATAATAATATTTGGATGGCAGAGTGATGGGAAGATAGATGAGTCATATGAATTCACAGATGGCCCCTGGAAGAGCTACAGTTACAGGCAAGCAGCCTGTCTTCCTTCCTTCTTCAGTCTCTGTGAATCATACAGATGGGTGACTGACAAGCTCTCTCATTGGCTGGAGGGATGTCATGCCAACAAAGAAGAGACTAATACTCTGCCAAACAACACGGGCCAAACTGACCAGCTCCCTGAATCACGTGACCGGCCCACAGCCCAAAAGGTTTGGGCACCCCTGCTACAGAGACTTAGCAAATTCTATGACTTTTCCCCATGTATATTTACAATTTTGTCTGATAGGTGGTTTTTCTCATTTGCAGCATTATCCTTTTTAATTCTAATCAACATTTTACCAACAGGAAGAGCTTTAAGCTTGTAAGTCTGAGTGATGAACTCTCCTCTTGTCCTGTGTTATCAGGCCCAGAATTATCAGTAGGCGATATTTGCTACCATGTGCCTGTCATGAGCCAAGGCTGGCCACTGATATTGCACTGGCCTTGTCCTGTTGGAGTTCTACCACAAACCTACGCAAAAGAGGTATTGGAGGGAAGAGTATATATATATATATACATTTCCTATTGATTCAGGTTGTGAATAAGTCCACCCCGGGTGACTCCAGTGACAGTAGTTGTCTCTGAATACACCTGGAGACAGCTCCCATTTGTGAGCCAGATTTTTCTGTCTGCTCAGAAGTTTGGCCTCTTGATTCTCTTCCCCAGCTACATGTATGAATATTGGACAGATGTGTCTTTGTACACACCATTCCTAGAATTGGACCACTAGGCACAAAAGGGATATTTAGGTAGTACATAGCAGTCATGTTGTCTGTGGACACTAATTTGCCCATGATCAGTGATATGAATGCCCAGAAAACCTTCATTGCAAGTACAGTAGAATCTCCAACTTGTTTATATGCAACTTTCTTTCACTTTTGGACCTGTGTGCACAGATTTGCTGACCAGAACAATGTGCTCCCTAAGCTGTCAGACTTGTATCCGTTGTTATCTGGATATGAGGTCAAAATTGCTTCAACAATATCCCAAGTAAGAGATTGGGCATGTTTGTCCATCACAGAAGCTCTTTCACAAACTCCTTAGTGATAACTAGTGTCTTTTGGTTGCCCTTGACCAGGATTTTGAAAGATGCCAGATACCAGATTTGAAGAGAACTTTATCTCAAGCAGACATATGGAATTACTGTGGTCATTGATGCAATAAGGTCAAGTGATTTCTGAAACATGTGTGCTATGGAATAAAAAGTGGGAACATCAACATATAAATGACTAATATAACCAAAATTGTCTTCTTCCTTTTTCTTGGATGAAGGGAAAAATGGAATGGAACAAATGAAAAAGGAAGACTAACAATGAGGTAAGTAAATATAGAGAAAGGTTGTGCTTGCTTGAAAGTCAGTCTTATCCAACTCTCTGTTTACACTACAACCAAAAACCCAGTGCTTTCTGCATCTGCTTCCGTGGACGTGTGGTAGGCATAACTACACACTGGAGTGCATGGAATGCTATTACCTTCCTGCTGAAGTGGTACCTATTTATCTACTTACAATTTCTTGCTTTCAAATTGCTAGGTCGGCAGGAGCTGGGACAGATGTCAGGAACTCACTCCGTCATGCAGCACTAAGGTCTCAGACTGCTGACCTTCTGGTCATCAAGTTCAGTGTCTTAACCACTAAACCACTACAGTCTCAGAAGTAAACTACGTAGAGACTTTAAACCATTAAGAGAATTAAAGCTTCAGAGAAGCTCCAAGCTTTTACCTCAGTGGTGACAAAAAGAAAAGTGAGGATTAGCTGCAAGGTGGAGAGAAGGCGTGGACTAACACTTTCTTTAAGCTATAGAAGGTTCCAAAGTTGTCCACACAAGAGCAAAAGGAATTCCATATGTGTGACTCACAGAGATCATAAAGAAGAACATGGTGCAGTCCTTATACAACTCTTGGGTTTCTACAGGTTCATATCTATTCTAGAAATTTTTTTATACACACTGTAAATTCACTGACCACTTTTTGAGTCTTCATCATAATATCCATAGGCATGATTTCAATAACAACAGAGTATTTTCAATGATTAGCAACAATTGTGCAAATGTTATTTTCCAAAAATACATGTCTTGTGGCAGATTTATCTCTACAGAAATATACTAAAAATCTGCTTTTACCTTTAATTTTTGAGTTAGTCGTTGCACTTCCTCTTGAAGGACTTTATTTTCTTCCTGTGCGTCATAAAATTTCTTTTTCTCTGAATGCATTTGTCTCTGAAAACTGCTATTACTGAGCTCAAGGTTCCTCTCCAAGTCCTACAATTCAATACATCAGGAATAATAAACATTTGAAAAGGTGTTAATTTTAAGATATAAACAAAGCTAAAGAACCTGTTGCATATAAAATCCTCTTCTAAAACAAGCTCTCTCTCCAATGGCTCAGACTTTGACTATCTGGTCTGCTCTTTTCATCAGGGAGAAGCTTTGGTGATCAAGGGAAGTCTTTCTTTGAATCACAGAGCTGTAGTGGGGAAAGTTTGGACATCTCTAAAGGCTTGCTTGAATCCCTCAATCTAATACCATGAGGCAAATATATATATATACAGTAATACCTCGGATATCGTTTACCTCGGATAACGCTAAAATCGCATAACGTTAAGTAATCTGGGGAAGAGAATTGGATCGAATAACATTAAGGTCCTATGGGATGGATCGGATAACAACCGCTAAAGCCTGTGCAGTTACAATGTATCTCTATGGAGCTTTAACGTTTTCCGATCCATCCCATAGGATTTTAACATGCATCGGATAACACTAAAAATCGGATAACACAAAGACTTGTGGAACCAAGTTTTAGCGTTATCAGAGGTATTACTGTATATTGTTTTCAAATTTTTATGGTAATGTTAGTGCTTTTAAAAAATGTATGTTTGGATTTGTACCACTACAGTTTTGGGACACGCGGGGTTGTTGACCCAAATATGTCGAGTCCCTTTTTTTATCTCATTTTGGAGATGAAAAATTAGACGTCTACTTGAATATATACAGTAGTTCAGCACCTGCAAGTGCCATAAAATCAATGTTTTAACTGATTTCATCAAAAATGACCAATATCAATTCAAAATTTAAGAGTTGGATCTAAAGTTGTCCTCCTATCCATGATTTGAGGTGGTTGAAGACAGAGAAGTGGGTTTTGCCAACATCCCATCTCTCTGCACAACTACTGCTATCCTAGAGAGACTCCCAATACTCCACAGATTAGATTTTTGGGAAGCACAGCTGTCTCCCCACCTTCCATTAGCAGCCAATGGGAACACACATTTCCTAAATGGAAGTCTAGTTTCCAATACAACAGTTGAAATCCACATAGCATAGTACCATATATGCTGGGGTATAAGATGACTTTTTACCCCCGAAAAACATGCCTCCAAGTTGGGGGGGGGCATCTTGTACGCCGGGTGCACTTCAGTTGAATAAAATACAGTAATACCTTGGATAACGTTTACCTCGGATAACATTTACCTCGCATAACGTTTACCTCGCATAACGTTAAGCAATCTGGGGAGGAGAATTGCATCGAATAACGTTAAGGTCCTGTGGGGTGGATTGGATAACAAATTTTAATATCAAATGACAAACAGGAGTTTGAAGGCTTTTAAAGGGAAACTGTCATGCCAGCAAACTTGCTAGGGACTTGCCCGGCCTTTGCTCTCTCCCTCTATTTGTTATCTTCCTTCTATCATTGACAGTTCCAGTTTGGTTAACAGATTAGAAAACAAACAGCATGGCAGCTCCCATAGGTTTATTGTTCCATTCAGCTTTAGTGAATTGTCTTTGGTGAATTACGATTAATAAACTTGCACTGTTTTATGTTTACTGTACATGTTTGATAACATACAGCCTTGTGACAGTTTTTCTGCATGTCATAAGCATTTGAATATAAATTAACATGTTGAAATCAAATCTGATGTTATTTTACGTTTTATTTGGTGTGTGGAAGGTGTGCGGAAGAGGGGGTAGTCTTATACAGTGAGTATATAACAAACTCTATATTTTGAGTGGAAATGTTGGGGGGTCATCTTATACGCCCAGTCATCTTGTACCCTGGCATTTACAGTAGGTCAAAATTAGAGTAAGTCCACTGAATCAGTAGGAATTTAGTGAGTCAACTCTTCTGTAAGTTCCACTGATTCAATGGATCCATTCCAGATATCACCTACGACAGTGTTTCCCAAATGCTGGTGTTTGGACTTCAATTCCCAGAAGCTTAAGTCAATTCCCCAAAGCACTGATCAGTCAATATACTGGCTTAGGCTTCTGGGAACGAAAGTCCAAACACCAGCATTTGGGAAACACTGACCTACGATATTAAATAACAGAATTTCAGCCAGTATATGAAAGGAATAAATGAGTTAAAAGTTTTTGTTTTGTTTAATTTACCAAGTCATCCTACACACACCTACTTAGGAATATCTCACAAGGGATTCAATAGGATTGGTATGTGTAGAATTGTAGTTAAGATATTTAGTATTTCTTTAGCTATGTGTAGGAAAGTGAGGCCAAAGATAGTCAATCATTTCAGGACAGTGGGTATATTTCCAAAAATAACTCGGTACATATCATGAGTATTCTTACAAAATGGCTTGTAACGGAGGTGACCATTTATGAAATGTCTTCCGTGTTGAGATGGCCAGGCACAAAACTTCAAACTTTAAAAAAGAGTCATGTGTCCAACAAGGTAAGTACAAGACACAAATGGGTTCCAAGTTCAAAACAAAAACTATTTCCCACAATTTGCCTGCATTTAACAGAAGATAAATCAATGAAGCTCTGAGAAATGAAACTTGATCAAGCTACTGAGCACAAGGAAAAGACGGGAATTTAGCTTTAATGCCAAATAAGGCTCATTCCCTTACAATTAACTCCCCCCCCCCAGCCATTTGACAAAAGGCAAACGGGTGACACTCAACAAAACATACACAAATAAAAAGCAAGTGATGTACACATACACAAAGAACCCTGACAAAACCACTCAAACACAGAAGTGGACTTGATCCATGAAAGCTCATATTTACATACAGGAGTTAGTCTTTAAGGTGCCACAACTTTTTTTGTCTTTTATTATTGTTTTGTTTTATTTCTCCTCAACACAGTTGGCCTCTCATCACACAAACATAGATGAGGCATATTCTCCCCCTAATTCCTGGGATACACCTCACCAAGCTCCCAGCTCGCCGCCGCCGCCGCCGCCCCCCCCCCAGGTAACAGAGCAAATTTCAAACCCAATGACAGTCATTCATCATTTTTTATTTTAAGGAATTTGTCCAGAAGCATTCTTTAAAATGAACATGGCTCAGGGAGGAAGGCTGGTGCTTCACTTTACAATCTGCCCATCTTCTTAATTATTTTTTTAAATGGAAAATAAACCTTAAAAACCAACATCAGTGTTCAGTCACTGCCCATGGTGAGTATCACTGCTTACAAAAGGGCATGTTTAATGTTCCCTCACCTTAATTCTCTTCTCACTGTCATCCAACCTGTTTTCGGCCAAGGCCAACTTCCTAGCCAGCTCATCGCGTTCAGGAAGATGTCTGTCTTCAGCAAGCCGCCTCAGTTTCTGTAAGCTGCTTTTGACCTTGTACAGCTCCTCTTCTGAAGTCCTCAGCTTTCTCTCGGTTGATTGCTCTTTCTCCTGTGATTTCCGCAAGCGCTCCCTTAGGATTCTTGTCTCATCGTTATGCTGTGCCAGGAGTTTGGAAATTTCATTTTCCGTGTCTTCAAACTTATGGAGCGCCTTCTCCTGTCTGTACTGCAACCGCTTGAGAGCCCTATTTTCTTTCTGCAGCTCGTCGAGTTTGACATGTAGTTCGGTTAGTTCATTACGAAGCTCATTAATTTTCAGCAGGCGGGCAGAAAGCACTCTTTTTGTAACACAGCTGATATCTTTGGCAGGAGAATCCCTGTTGAGGCTCTGGGAACGAAAACCCCAGTGGCTTCCTCTTTTGTTAGGTGCATACTTGGAGGCAATCTGCTTAGTGGCTACAATAAAACACAGAAGTGTTCATGTTCCATTGAAAAAAAACAGCAATAAGACACTACATTTCTCAGTCACATGGTAGCTGTTCTGTTAGCACTGGCCAATGCCTCCTGTTTTTTCTTAGCAAACATCACTTCTGCATCATACAATTCCCTGTTTGTTTGTTTTTAAAAATTCTGAACCATCAACCTCTCTTTTTATATTTATTTCTAGAGCAGGCATTCTCAACCTATGGCCCGTGGCCCAGACCCAACCCCTGAAGCCATTTCAACAGGCCTGCAATACCCCTGCCAAACCCGGAAGCAGAAAAACTGCATATCGCACGTGCGCAGAGTGCCTCTAAATGTGTTCTGTTCATGTGTGGCACATGTTTTAATTCTGCTTCTGGGTGGGCATATCCATGTGACCGGTCTGATCAGCTGCTCAGGAGGCATGGCCAGGCCCGTGGCTCCCGAAAGGGTTGAGAAAGCTTGTTCTAGAGAAATGGGAATGTTTGCATTGGAGAGCAAAACTGGCTCTCTAAACTTTCCATCCTTGACTCTCCTTGCGTCTTTTTCAAAGGTGTCATAGGCATCAGATGTCAAGAAACAAGCTGTAACACAGCATAGCAGATGGGAAGATATATTACGGGGCAAGGGCAACTGCCATATAGCACTATAGACCTGCCTTGCTTCATCAGCCAGAGAATTCTTTCATTGTCAGCTTGTTCTGAGTCATCCAAAGGGTCACCAAAGGAAGTCAACCATTCAGAAGAGCTGAACCACTAAAAAAAAACCCTCCCAGGTGTGATAGGATCTTCAAGTGACCTTTTGGAAGCATAAAATCAGCCTTGGAGAGGCACAACCAATTCACAGCTTGCCATTGGCACTGCGTGAGGGAGCGCTGACACTTGTCTCTCATGCCATTGATTGTAATGATTCCTTCCTCACTCAACTGAGACATACTGTTTCCCCCTCGCCCAGCTGCTTTGTGGGGGTAAGAGACAGAAAGGAGCAATTTAGGGCAAGGAAAATGGTTTAAGCTGCCTTCCAGCCCAGTGTCCAGTTGTCATTTTCTTCCCTCTCCCTCCCATCTCCCACATGTTCACACTCTGATAGCTCCTTCAAGTGCAAGATCCAATTACAGATCAGCCACATAATCTGATCCCGGCGTACGTGTGTTTTCATTTGCAACACAAAGACAGAGAATGGTTCCAGGGCGACAGCACTCCTTACCCAAAACAAAACACTACCATTCTTTTGATACAGGTTGGTTGCAAAACATGCCAACTGAATCCTGTTATCAGTGCACCTTTGTGTACAAAATTTGTGGGAATGAGTTTCTAAATTAATACACTAGATCTTAGCCAAAAAAGCCAAGAAGCAATGTTGAGTTAGGGATCACATATGAACTATTTACCTTGGTAATGTGCAAGGCTTTTCAAATGCTGTGCTTTGTTTTTTTCTCCAGTATTTGTAAACTGGGTGCTAGCGGTTGGTGAACGGTCAGAGGAACGAGATGAATCACTGTCAGAGTAGCATGAATTACTGCTTTTATCACTGTCTGATCTTCTGTTATGTCCGGAATCTAGACTCCTTCCTCTCTCCCCCATTCTAAATAAAATGAAGATTCCAGGCCTTTCATCAATGAATATTCATTTTTGCCAGAGGGAGGCTTGCACAGTTGCTGGTAGAACAGTTGGCTTCTTGCCAATTCATCATTACCCTACATTCAGAAGAAGGGCTGCTGGCTTTCAGTTTGGCAATCAGTAGCTGTCATTCCAAATGCATGTTTCTGTCTGAATTTGTAGAAGAAAAAAAGAAGGGTTTTAGTCTTTCTCTACAATAAGATAAAAGCATTTCCAACAGTGCATGGTTCATTCCTACATCTGATGCTGAAATAAGGCTTTGTGTATCCATGACAGACATGAAGTTCTAGGGTCTATGGCATGCTAATTAAAAGCTGCTGTCAAGGACAAAAACTTTTTGTATTATTCATAATACACTAAGAAGTTCCTCTGAAAGATCATACATCACATCACCTGAAAACCAAGTTTTATTTTTAAAAAACCATATTTCTTATGCAAAGTAAATCAAGAAAAGACAAACTACAACACGTGAGTCAATAAATTTACCAAGTAGTATGTTATTTAAAAAGATAATTTAACTTCAAACCAGGGGACACATTGAAACTTCAAACAAGATAATATTTAAGACAGTTGCAGAAAGATTTTCAGTTAATTTTAAAAATAACACTATTACCTTATCAGTTCAGAACAAGTGCTAAATCCAATGTCCAATACAGCTAGAATAGACCTCCTAAAATCAGCTGAATTATAAGTGCCTAAAAATCCTGATCATTCTAATGCAGGGGTTCCCAACCTTTTCAAGCCAAGGGCTGGGTCACTTTCTCTCAGTCAGTTTTGAGGGCTAGGTGGCCATTTTGCCCTGCCTGCATGATGGGGGTGGCCATTTTGTTCCAACAGCTTCAAAGGGGTGTGTGGCCATTTTGTTTCTTGAATACCTTTGGAGAGGTGGGGGGCACATGAATTGGTGCTGCAGGCCAGATATGGCCCACAGGCCTTAGGTTGGGAACCCTTGCAATAATAGATCTACTCTGGGTGGGATTACTACTGGATTTAACCAAGAGCAATGGGATATCAAGTACAGTAATACCTCAGATAACATTAGTATCGAATAACACTAAAATCGCATAACATTAAGGAATCTGGGGGGAAGAATTGCATCGGATAACATTAAGATCCTATGGGATGCTTTGGATAACAACCGCTAAAGCCTGTGTGGTTACAATGTATCTCTATGGATCCCATAGGATTTTAACATGCATCGGATAACACTAAAAATCGTATAACACCAAAACTTGTGGAACCAGGTTTTAGTGTTATCTGAGGTTTTACTGTACAGTAAAACACCGGATAATGATTGGATCGGATAACGCTAAAATCGCATAACGTTAAGTAACCTGGGGAGGAGAATTGGATCGAATAACGTTAAGGTCCTATGGGATGGATCGGATAACAACCGCTAAAGCCTGTGCGGTTACTTATTTTTAATTTTTATTTATAAGATTTTAAAACATAACAAGAAAAAAGAAAAAATACAGTGCTGAGTTTCAACATGAAAATACACGTTAATATATATATAAAAGCAATAATACAAAATACATCTTTACTGTTAATAAATCTTTACAATATATTGTAAGCCTGTGCGGTTACAATGTATCTCTATGGAGCTTTAACGTTACCTGATCCATCCCACAGGATTTTAACATGGATCGGATAACACTAAAAATCGGCTAACACCAAGACTTGTGGAACCAAGTTTTAGCGTTATCCGAGGTTTTACTGTACATTAATACCTGATAGAAATCAAACTCACTGCAAATTTAAAGTAAAACAAATTCCTCACTTCTTCTCTTGGAAATATTTCCCAGAAGGTGGAAGAAGCTTATATCTAACATCTAATTCTCACTAACATAACTTGTCAGCGATCCTTTTGGGATTCATTTTAGAGAGGAATGAAAGAGCTGAATGTAGTGAGGCATATTCTGTGGACTTCAGGAAATTTCAGTAAGTTGGAAGAAATACAGTAATACCTCCGATTACGATTGCATCGGATAACGCTAGAATCGGATAACGATTCTTTAACGTTATCTGATGTATCGTCTGCGGTGGTGTGTGGATTGGGTAGAACATCTACCCAATCCACCCCTCACCCCAGCGATGGATCGCTGCGACTGAACTAGGTTCGGGGGAAAGGCAAGCGCGTGCCTTTCCCCCGACCCTAGATCAATCATAGCGAGGGGCTGTCACCCAAGCCAAACCGAGCTTGTAAAATATTTGTAAAGAAAAGGCCAAGAAAGCTAAAGTACAGAATGAACTCAGGCTTACAAAACAGGCCATGGTTTGAAGAAAAGAACAAGAAAGAGGTAAGTCCATCATGTTTGGAAAAATATTAAAAAGTGTAAGAGAGAATCAGAAACTGCTCAATAGCTACTTTGTTTCTTCTCACAAAAAAGAAAATAATGTTCAAAAACAGCGTTAGTGATGCCTTGTAATGGCCAACTTCAAATGGAGAAGAAGAAAAAAGAAGCTTGACAACTATTCATGTTCCTTCTAAGAGAACGACCATCGACATCCTCTGAACTGATATGAGCCTCAAGTCTTGCCGGCTCAGATCCAAGAAAAACTTTATGGCAAGAACAAACATTCAGAGCAAAACCAAATTAGAAGATGGAGGAAGGAGCTCACTGGACAAGGAAGAACATTAAAGGAGGATATGTCTGAGGAACTCAACCCTCCCCAATGTAACTTGGAGGACCCTGAATAGGCTGAGGGTTGGAGTACCTAAATGCAAGACCAACATGCTCAAGTAGGGGGTGCTGGTGGACAACAATACGTGCTGTGAATGTGGAGAGACACAAAACCCAACCCATTTAGTGGTCTGCAGATGACTGCCAGAAACATATACTGATGAGGATTTAAGTTTGATCAGTGACAAAGCCAAGAAAGTGGCTTCATTTGGCAGTCCAGGGTTTGATCAGGACACAAAAGAAGTAGTATCTTTCCTAGTCTCTCTCACACTTTCTCATGACAATCCAGCTTCCACTAAATCTCAAATAACCTCACTAAAATCTGGTTGAAGCTCTTTACCCTCTTTTCCCTATAGTCTGAGAAGATATAGGAAAATGTCTTCTTAGAGGAAGCATATTTTTAATATTTTCAAAGAAAAATTAAAATTCATGTTTACTAGCATGAATTCTTACATATGAAAACAATGTGATAACCTGGCTACTTAACAGTGTCACGTGGTTTCAGCTGATACTAGGAAGATTGGTTGCCTTTTCTTACCATCTCTTAGTTTTGTAGCTCTCTTCCCCCCAAAACTACAAGCTCTTGATCACTCTTCAGTCTTTCTTCTCTTTCTCTGTTCTATTCTTGCTGGAGAGATTCTGGTTGTTTATTCCAGTCTTTTTAAACTGCCCATTCCTTAAAGAAATTAAATACCATACGGAAGGATTGTCAAAAAGGTCTAATAGCCCGTCAGTTAGAGATATCGGTCTATGGAGCTAGATGCTGGAAATTTGATTTCTCAATGCGCATTCCAGAAGAGCCAACCCATGTGGCTTTGGGCGAGCTGCACAGTCTCAGGATGCTTCCAAAAGAAGTGAACAGCAAGCCACCTCTGAGTTCTTTCTAGCTAGAAACCCCTGCAAAGGGCTGCCATAAGTCAAAATTGACTTGATGGCACACAATTATTAAAGTGAAATGCCATAAGCCGCAGCAGAAAATTACTGCTCCTTATTTAGGCGCTTGTTGCATTTCTGGGCATATGTCCAGGATTCCAGCCAGCACATTGTTAATTAACTACCACAACTTACATCCTTTTATTTACACGGGCATAATCAGCAATTGGATTCTGGCCATGAAATAGTAATGGGAACAAATCACTTTCTAAATAAGTACTTTTGGTTTCTGGAAAATAATTGATAATTCTTTTGACATCTTGCACACATAAATATTGTTACGATATATATGCACTTCCCCATAAAATGAATGATTTCCCAATCTGCTTTCTTCTATAATACAGTCAAACCTCGCATAAAGAGCACCTCACTTAGAGAGTAACTCGCTTAAAGAGCAGCATTTTCTCTGAATGTTCGCTTCGCTTAACAAATAAAACCAACCAAAAACTCGCTTAACAAATAAATCGGGGTTCGCAATCCCCCCCACCAGAAGTCACAATTGGTCACTTACAATGGTGTTTCGCTTAAAGAGCAAATTCGCTTAAAGAGCAATCCTATGGAACCCACATTATGCTCTTTAAGCGAGGTACAACTGTACCAATGCACTCCTTAATAGTTAATTAATTTAACAAAGGAAAATGTGCAGATATATAAAATGTGAAGATTCATCTCAGAAAAAAACTAGTCTAATCATAATATTTTGTCTACCTTGTGTTTTCTGATTTTAAAGTTTTATTGTATAATAAACTGGTTGTTTATCTTTACAGATGGCTAATAAATCAATTGAACAATAAAGTATGCTGAATGAACACCGTTTAGCAACACATTTTTCTACTCATAAGACTTAAGAGCACCAGAGAAAACCTAATTTAGAAGTAAGATATCCCAACCTGCATCATAAAACACACCCTGCTAAATTATTATATTAAAGAGAAATCTTGCAAAATAAATGCTCAAACAATGTAAAAATATCTGTGGAGTCTTTTAATTCCTCCTAAAATTTCCAGAATTTATAAATTAGGAACATATTTTCCCTATATAAAACCAAACTTTTAAGTTTTGCCTCGTTTGGTATTCTGTCAGATCGTAAAGAAATTTCATCGCCATGAAGAAGCACTGTTCATTTAAGAGGCTAATGAATTGCTCTGAAATTTGAGTTACTTCAGCAAGTACTGTATAAGGACTTTTATAATTAATAAACTTTTTGGTCCATTGCCTTTAACTATCATGGAACACTTTCATTTAATTATGAAGTCATTTTAATTTCAGCACATGCGAGTAAAATCTTCAAGGTTATCTACATTTCCTTGGCAATTTCAATAGCACTGTTCAAATTTCTAGTCATTTATGGCTTCTCTTGCATACGAACTAAAATTAAGACTAGGGCAGCAACAGCAACACAATATCATCACTCATAAAAAGGTATCCTCTGCTTTATTCAATCTGTATCTCCATTTCCCCCCTCTGGGTTTCATTTTCTAATGCATGCACACAGCTATAATGAATATGCAATACACCAAATAATGTATTTCACCGTGGGGGGATGCACTGCAACAATTTTAAAAAATATAACCAAAGAACATTTGCAGTTTTACTTGCTTACTCTGTATGTATGATGTTCCATACAATTCATCGGGGGGTTCTTAATCTGTTGAACATCAAATTTTGGTCATCTTGAAGATTAGATAATTACAAATTGGGAAGAAAGAGGTACCTAAATCAATACATTTTTCTTTCCATTCAAGGAGTTAAGAGGTTGCACATCTAATTACTACTCCACAGCAAATTTCCCTAATTTCAAAGAGGCTTGAACCTGATTTAACAGTGTGAATACTGGACAACATTACAGCAAGAACCCAGAAACAGTTCTTGCAGCCAAGTGTACAATTCTTTTGTCACATGTATAGCATCAATGCTCAAAAAGTGACAGTGACAAAACAGAAGCATCTCTGAAAAATGAAATAAAAACCATATTGATTAATAAAAATACTGTACAGTTGATATAGAAAAAAGCCCCCATTTTGGTTAACCCGTTACACTTCGGCTATTCCTCCAACAATGGGTAACAAAGTATAAGAAAGTATTTATCCTGGATAAACATGTATCATACAGAGACACACAGAATGACTTCTACAGTTGAGGAGGCTGTAACATGGCCACTTACAATACTTTCAGAAAATTCATTTAACATTAAATTAAACAGTGAGTAGGCCAGTCATGTGGGTTCCTCCTGGTTGTGGCGGCACGTGAATTTGCTGTACATTTTCGGGCATTTTGCCACCTCTGCCACTTCCCATGGCGGTGGGAGAAAGGGCAGCACATTTTTGCTGTGTTTTTTAATTTTTCACTGCGTTTTCACAGCATTTCGGTGCAATTACTGTGTGATTTCTGCACTTCCGGTGCCGATGTGGCACTTCCAAAGATGGTGACAATCTGGCCCATGGGCTGTACTAATTGGCACCATGGGCCAGATCTGGTCCATGGGCCGTAGTTTGGGCGCCTCTGCTCTAAAATATCATGCCAAAGAAGCTTTTGTGGCAACAAGATGATGTAATTAACTACCATATATACTCGATTATAAGTTGTCCCAAAATATAAGGCAAGGTACCTAATTTGGACCTCTAAAGCTAGGAAAATAGATTGACCCGAGTATAAGTCAGGGGTGCAAAATGCAATAGCTGCTGGTAAGTTTCAACAATTAAAATACATGAAAATATGGTAAAATTAATTTAGACATTTGGGTGGGTATGTTTTTTAATGTTTACATGGACCAGAGTATAAGACGGGTCCCCTTTTTGGACCTCATTTTAGGGGCTAAAAACCCCAACTTATACTCGTGTATATATGGTAAATAAAAAGAAAGGGGTGTGTGTGAGAGAGAGAGACTTTTATGCAATGGAAGTTGGTTACACTGATGTCACAGGAGCAGTGAATCTACTCCAGGTTGTAATCCAAACTTTCTGGATATGATACAACAAATTCCACATGTTGAGGACAGCTCCTTTAATATTCAGATTAAAACCTGGTGTGGATTCATTGCTCCATCTAATCAGAGTTATCATCTTACACTGCTTCTATGAATGCAGTTAAAGTCAATTCAGCTTAAAGTTCCCATCATGTCTTAAACATATTCTTCAGGGGGAAACCAATCTCTATCCTATAACTTAGTGAGGTTTACTTCTTTAAAAGTATGTTCAGGACTGCAAGCTGAGCATAATAATATTTCTAAATATGGTTTCTCTACTCTCAAAGTATTTGAAACTTGAAACATGTTCAGCAATTTAGAACCGCTTACATTGACAGAAGTTTCTATTCTCCCATTGTTGGGAGTAAAAGCTACAAACAAAGAATTTACCTTTCAACTACAGTATAGCAAAGCTAGGATGTACACTGGGCTGAAAACAACAGAATAAAATTTAAGAGGGATAAGTGCAAAATTCTACACCTAGGGAAAAAACCCAAATGCACAATTACAAGAAGGGATACTTGGCACAGTAATACTACAAGTGAGAAGGATCTTGGAATTGATGATGATCCTGGCTGCAAAAATGTCCAGTGCTCTACTAGGCTGCATAATGAGAAGCATAGTCTCTAATCTTGGACCTGCTATTCTGCACGAATCAGGCCTTATCTAGAGTACAGTTCTGAACACCACACTTTAAAAAGGATACCAACAAATTGGAACAAGTGCAGAGGAGAGCAACAAGGATAATCAGGGGACTGGAAACCAAAACATATGAGGAAAGACTTAAAGAACTGGGTGTATATAGACTTGAGAAAAGAAGACTGAAGTGATGGCACTTTTGTACTTGAAATATAGTCATAAAGAGGGGAAGAATCTGTTCTCAATCATCTCAGAGTGCAGGTCACATAATAATGGGCTAAGAAGCTACAGAAAATCAGATATAGGCTGAATATTAGGAAAAGCTTCTTAACAGAGCAGTACAACAGTGGAACCAACTGCCTCCAAAGTGCTCCAAGACTGGAGGAAGTTCAAGAGCAAATTGGGCTACCATCCTTTATATTTCCTTTGATTTGGAGTCCTACATTGAATAGGGGGTTGCACTTGATGGTTTCATAGGCCCCTTACAACTCAGTTAATCTATGATTCTATGAACATTTAAACATGCGAGACTTTATCCCACTATTATTCTAGTGTAAAACTGAAGTACTGTACTAAAGAAGTTCAGAACTGATGCAAAACTCTCTTCTTTCCAAGGACTGTGAATTATAATACTAATTGATCTCATCTAATTTTAGTGCCTTTTTTCTCTCTCCCGATATAACAAAATAAACTTCATGATGTTCGACAGGATAACTTATTTTCAGAAAAGTAACTACAGTATTTTATGTTAAAAGGTGTAGAATGTTCATAACAGACCACCCAGGCAAGTCTTTTCCTTCAAAAACTGAAATGGTAATGTCAAACTAGATTTTTACAGTAGCAGTGAGTTTCTGTTGTTGTTCAGTCGCACAGTCGATTCTGACCCTCTGCAACCCCATGGACCATTGTCCGCCAGGCACTTCTGTCCTCCACCATCCTCCTCAACTCACTCAGTTCTGCGCCCATTGTCTCTACAATACCATCTAACCATCTCATTTTTGGCTGCCCCCTTCTTCTTCTTATTATTATTATTATATTTGTATTTATATGCCGCTCTCCTTGCCGAAGCAACCCAGAGCGGCTTACAATGTTACAGTATCAAATATAAAAGCAACAACATATCAATATAACAAATATAATACAATCAATATAGTTATAAAAGCAAAAGCACAATACAATCAGAAAATGCAATTCAATCAATATACAGTATATAAAAAAAATGTAACAATATAATAGCAAGATAATATTCCATTCAGCATTACAAATATGATTCAGTGTCATAAATACAAATATCAAGTCACAAATACAAATACAAATATCATCAACTTTCACAAGTATAACGTACGCCCGCCAATAGCTGTTCCTAATCAACTCTCGTCGCCCCCGCCGCCAGTCTTTTATCGGCCTCCAGGCCGAGATGGGAAGAGGTCCCGGAGGGCGGGGGGGGACGCCTCACCAGCCAAAGCTGCGGCAGCTTGTTCCATCCCCGGGCGAGGTGGAAAGACCCGGGGAAAAGCGGGAGAGTCTTTTCGTTGCCTCCGCCGCCAGTCTTTTATCAGCCTCCGGGCCGAGATGGGAAGAGGTCCCGGAGGGAGGGCGGGGGGGGGGGGGAATGCCTCACCAGCCACAGCTGCGGCAGCCCGTTCCATCCCCGGGCGAGGTGGAAAGACCCGGGGAGAAGCGGGAGCGTCCTTTCGTTGCCTCCGCCGCCGGTCTTTTATCAGCCTCCGGGCCGAGATGGGAAGAGGTCCCGGAGGGAGGGCGGGAGGGGGGGACGCCTCACCAGCCACAGCTGCGGCAGCTTGTTCCATCCCCGGGCGAGGTGGAAAGACCCTCCACCTTTCCCAGCATCAAGGCCTTCTCAAGCGAATCCTCTCTTCTCATTTGATGTCCAAAGTACCTTAGCTTCATCTTTACAATTTGACTTTCCAAGGAGCATTCTGGGTTGATTTCTTCTAAGATTGACCTATTTGTTCTCCTTGCTGTCCAGGGGACCCTCAAAACTCTCCTCCAACACCACATCTCAAAGGCATCTATTCTTCTGCGCTCAGCTTTCCTAATGGTCCAGCTCTCACATCCATACATTGCCACAGGGAATACCATTGCTTTGACAATACGAATTTTTGTTTTCAATATGATGTCTCTACTTTTCATTATGCTCCCCAGGTTTCTCATCGCTTGACTCCCAAGAATCAGTCGCCCTTTTATTTCATGGCTGCAATCACAGTCTGCAGTGAGTTTTGATCCCAAGAAAATAAAATCTGTCACTGCTTCTACTTCTTCCCCATCTATTTTCCAGTGGCTGATTGGGCCTGTTGCCATGAATTTGGTTTTCTTTATATTGAGTCTCAAGCCAGCTTTTTCACTCTCTTCTTTCAACCTAATCAGGAGCTTCTTTAGGTCCTCCTCACTTTCAGCCATTAGGGTGGTATCATCTGCATATCTCAAATTGTTGATGTTTCTCCCAGCAATTTTGATCCCAAATTGCGATTCCTCCATCCCTGCATTGCTCATTATGTGCTCTGTGTATAAGTTGAATAAGTAGGGTGACAAAATGCAGCCTTGTCTTACTCCTTTTCCTATTCCAAACCACTCTGTCATTCCGTATTCTGTCCTAACTGTTGCTTCTTGATTCATGTACAGATTTCTCATGAGGCATATAAGGTGCTCTGGTATTCCCATTTCTTTAATTACTTGCCACATTTTGTTGTGGTCTACACAGTCAAAGGCCTTGGTGTAATCAATGAAACAGAAGTAGACTTGTTTCTGATATTCCTTTGTTTTTTCCATGATCCATCTTATGTAGTTTCTACAGAACTACATATGGGAAGCTTCACAACGGGGCTCGATTCAATAATGAAGATTTAAAACTGCAGCCTAGGTATCATGAACATGTGCCTTTCAGTCTCCAAACATTGAATTTTCTGAATAGAAAAAGCCACATAAATTAATAAAGTGACCAGCTCTCATGTAAGAGAGGAATCATTCCAGCAAAAAGACTACAATTGCCAGTTCTGTGGGAATAGCCAATCAGTTATATCAGAGTACTTTAAGATTTGTTTTTCTGACTATGTAACCACTTTACCTCATTCATACTGTTTTATGGGCATGAGGCAAAGACAGTGTCTTCAAACTTCCTCTGTGTCCTCATCAAGTACTCCATGGTTTTTTAATGAGGAAAAATTAATTAAAGAGGAAATAGACAGAAGGGCTCCACAATGCCTTTTGACTAGAGATGCTAGGAAACCTCTGTCTAGAAAAAAACATCTACCAGGAAAAAATCCTAATCCATTCATACACATAGTGTCTTAGGGTCATAAAAACTGACTGACCAAAGCTTTTTTTAAGACTTAACTTCCTAGTACAGTATATTAAGGAGAAAAAGACAGACAGACACATTCTAATTTTGGAGCAGTGAAGGGGGACGGGCTGGGGAGATGAGAATGCCTCAAAGGCCAAAGAAATGTTGCTTTCAGAGACCATTTTTGTGGTGCGATAATTTCTCAAGGGTTCATGCCATGCTTCACAACACACATACACACACAAAACAGTAACAGATGAACATCTGAGGCAGCAATTCTAAACAGACTTATAAAAAATAGAGTCCGGTTTAACATAACGGGACACGCTCCCAAACATGTGCAGATGGTTCTATCACCATGTCATAAATTTCATGCCCAATAAAGATTTTTAGGGCTTCATTTTGCTAGTAATTTATTCCAAATATTTATACCAGGCTTTTTCAAGGTTTTTGGGTTGCAGGCCTGACCACACCTCCTGGATTGTTGATTGGGCCGGTCACGTGGATCCTCCCACATGGAAGCAGAAGTAAAATGTGTGCCGCACATGCGCAGCACATTCTGCGTATATGCAGAACACATTTTAATTCTGCTTGCGGGATCAGTGAGGGCATCAGGGGCTGGTTGAAATGCTGACCGGGGGAGGGGAGCAGGCAGGTTTGGCCTGAGGGCCATAGGTTGAGAATGCCTGAATTATATTCTGCGTTTCACCTGCCCCAGCAAAACCAAAGAGGATTATGGTATCTTTTGCTGACCAGGACTCAATATTCCATACTTCCACGGTTGATAAAATGAGTACCCAGCATGTGAGGGGCAAAAATGCTAATGACTTTGTGAACCGTCCAGAGAGTGCACAAAGCGCCATGGGGCGGTACATAAATATGATTGCTATTGCTAGATAATTATTTGTAGGTTGGTATGTCATCTGAACCTAGACAAACTGAATAATCCTAAAGAGGCAATCAGAAGTCCAATTGCTATCGCCATTTCCAAACTTACTTATTAGATATACAGTAAAACCTCGGATAACACTAAAACCTGGTTCCATAAGTCTTGGTGTTATCCGATTTTTAGTGTTATCCGATGCATGTTAAAATCCTATGGGATCCATAGAGATACATTGTAACCACACAGGCTTTACCGGTTGTTATCCGATGCATCCCATAGGATCTTAATGTTATCCGATGCAATTCTTCCCCCCAGATTGCTTAATGTTATGTGATTTTAGTGTTATTCGATACTAATGTTATCCGAGGTATTACTGTATCAGAGAATCAACAAAACATCAAGTCCACTTCATCAGACAAAGTGGACTTGACTCACGAAAGCCAACATTAAAATTTAACAGTTAGTTTTCAAAGTGCTGAAACATTTCCTGTTTTGTTTATTCTCTGATACACTCGAACACAGACTTAACACAGTGTGCCCAAACGTTTTGGGCTGTTGGCCGATCACTATGCCCCGGTGCCGAGATCCGGCCCGTGGTGCCAATTCATCTGACCTGCGGAGCCCTCATCACTCCTGGAAGTAAATGTGCCCATACAGGCATGTTTAACTTCAGCTTCCAGGAGTAGCTAGGGTTCCGCAGTTCATTGGCACTGGGGGCCAGATCTGGCCCCTGGGGCCATAGGTTGGGAACCCCTGGACTAACACGACTCCTATTCCCAAAAGATCACTTATTATAACAGGTGATTTTGGTGACCTGTTTGTTGTGCACGAAAACTCACCCCTCTCAAGAAACTCAGTTAAAGAAGCCTTTTACGCGTCTTCCAGGGAATGGTACTTCTTGGTTTTTAATTTGAACCAATTAACCCGGCGATTTATTTTTATTATTATTTTTTTTGGGGGGGGGGGAAGAGGCACGAAATGCAATACTAATTTAAATAAATAATTGAGAGTGGATGAGGAAGGGGTTTCAAAAGGCAACGTCTCCTGGTGCCCTGCGACAGCGCCCAACCCTGGGAAGGAAATGCAATGGGCGAGAGGGAGAAGTTAATTCAATTTAATTAATTTGTAACCCACGAGATCATGCTGCCCTCCCTCCTCCTCCTCCTCCTCCCCCCCCCCCCTATCCCGAGGGTACCTTCAGGTTCAACAGCCCCCCCTCCTTCCTTGCGCGAGCCAGTCGGTTACTCCGCTTAAAGGGGCCGCTCTCCCGCCACCGCGTCCCGGGGATATTTACAGCCGGATCCACGGTAACAAGGCTGGGGAGGGAATGGGCGGGGCCTCGAGGAGGCGACGGAGACCCGCCGCCCACACCTCTCATTGGCTGCGCGACTTGCCCAAATCCTCGGCCAGGAAATCCCCATCCACGCGTCCGATTGGGCCGGGAGCGGCGGAGGAGGGAAGGGCGGAAGCTGAGCTTCGTCTCCCATTGGCACAGACGGGGAGCAGCCCCAGCGGCCCCATTGGCTGACGGGGAGAGTTCTCTCGCGGTGGGACTTTTCTTTGCCCAATAGGAAGGAGGGAAAGGGAAGTGTGGGTGGGAAAGCTCGGGTGCGTTTGCGTGCTTGCAGCTCTAGGCGAGAAGGCGGGCCGTGGGTGGGGCTGCGCTTGCCCAGACGGAGCCCTGGCGGCGCAGTGGTTAAACTGCTGTACTGCAGCCAAAAGGTTGCGAGTTCGAAGACAGAGGTTGGTAAAATGAGGACCCAGCGTGTTGGGGGCAAAAATGCTAATTACTTTATGAACCGCCCAGAGAGTGCACTAATAAGCGCTATGGAAGTGTAATTGCTATTCCTGAACAGGGGAGGGCTTATGTTGTTTGCCAGCCCAGACCGCTGTAAGTGAAAGATCCTGTCTGCATAGAACTCTTAACGTGAACACCCCATGTAGGTTTCTATCTCCCAAGCTGTATTCTGGAAAAAAATAATAATGGATGTAATACATCAATTTCACATGCTCAGAACCTACATGACTTGAGAGCTCAGGCTTAACTTTTTTTGTCTTCTTAGCCAAATTTGGACAGGCTTGTGAGTGAACTTGAACAAACAATTTCACTTCTATAGCAGTGGCCTTTGCTAGTGATTCAGACTGCACAGTTTCAGCCGCCAGAAAAATCCTAGGGAGATATAGATCAGTAACTAGGGTCAACTCTCTGTGACATTACACTTCTTTTTCCGTATGTTTTTCTGCCCTAGATTTGTGAGCAAAAAATACTGAGATTTTGGGAGAAGTCATGCTTGTTTATTTTCTCACACATACATAGGACTGATAACAAAAATGCCCTTCTGCACACTCTACATAAAGACAAACAGGACAATATCTGCACAAAATGGACATAAATTAGACATCAGGAATGGAAATACAGTAATACCTCAGATAACATTAGTATCGAATAACACTAAAATCGCATAACATTAAGCAATCTGGGGGAAGAATTGCATCGGATAACATTAAGATCCTATGGGATGCATCGGATAACAACCGCTAAAGCCTGTGTGTTTACAATGTATCTCTATGGATCCCATAGGATTTTAACATGCATCGGATAACACTAAAAATCGGATAACACCAAGACTTGTGGAACCAGGTTTTAGTGTTATCCGAGGTTTTACTGTACACAGAAACCTGTTTCAAACCATTTCAGTCTACCTGGAACCACTGCACAAGATTATATATATATATAAATGCCACAATTAACAGGTTGTTATATACAGTGCTGCAAAGTCGGATACAACTGGCTGTCTAGCAAGGGAAACCTTTACCTTTTATTTACCCATGCCACCTTTAAAGAAGAAGCTTCAGAAGGATGGTCAGTGATTCTCTGACCACTTCACTGAACAAAGTAAGTAACTGGCCTCTGGCTAGGTCACTCACACCATCCTCAATTAACTCATTAGCAGATGTATAATGGCACCTGGGGAACATAGTGAAAAGTACAGACATCACATTGCAAACAAAAATTCGTATAGTCAAAGCAATGGTATTTCCGGTGGCAATGTATGGTTGTAAGAACTGGACCATTAGGAAAGCTGAGCGCAGAAGAATAGATGCCTTTGAGATGTGGTGTTGGAAGAGAGTTTTGAAAGTCCCCTGGACAGCGAGGAGAACAAATAGGTCAATCTTAGAAGAAATTAACCCTGACTGCTCCTTAGAAGATCAAATAGTAAAGATGAAGCTAAAGTACTTTGAACATCAAATGAGAAGAGAGGATTCGCTTGAGAAAGCCTTGATGCTGGGAAGGGTGGAGGGCAAAAGAAGAAGGGGGCTGCCCAAAATGAGATGGCTATATGGTATTGTAGACACAATGAGCACAAAGCTGAGCGAGTTGAGGAGGATGGTGGAGGACAGGAGTGCCTGGCGGACAGTGGTCCATGGGGTCACAACGGGTCAGAATCGACTGTGCGACTGAACAACAAACAACAAAAATGGCACAATGTTTATCTTACATCCATCCACTAACCATTTACAACTCAACAGAACAAACTTCACAGCAATATATCTGAACCCCAATCAGGGATCTTCTGTTATTACCAGGTGTAAAATGCCATGCTAATTTGTAAACATATCTGTTACACTAACCAACCATTGTGTACCTCCGTACCTGATATGTATTGATCAATGCCATGAACTCTCACTCTTATATCTGAAAATGTGGACTTGGTCCACGAAAGGTAACATTAAAATACAAGAGTTGGTTATTAAGGTGCCACGTTTTTTGTCCTGTTTTGTTTACTCTCTGAGACGCATCTTTAGAGTTATCATAAATCTGTGTGCAATTGTCTCTGGATCCTCTAAGGGGAGCTTCAACACTAACTCAGCCAAAGATCTTATGGGACTTTGCCAAAGTAATTGCTGTATATGCAAGCAAAAAAATTGTAGTACTGTACGTCTTCATTTTACTCTTTTAGATGATTAAATGTATGAATGCTACAGTTGTATCTGTAATAATGTGATTGATTGAGCAGTACAGAAGATTTGTTGAAGCATGTTGGGCCAGGATTTTGCAACATATTGTATCCAAAAATATTTAAACTATAGATATTGCTATTTTACTGATATTGCTATTTGATCCACAAATGCTCACATTTAAATACAGAAATTTTTTTGTCTTTTTTTTTGCTGTTTTGTTTACTCTCTGATATGCTTGCACAGACTAACTCAGCTACCACTTCAAACATGTGCTATATTACTGACATTGGTAGCCTTAGTATTTTTATACAGTACTCTGTAATCTTAGATGTTATTACATTATATAATCATATATTTTATTATATTATGCATATATTATGATTTTTACATGATATATATTAGAACTTATTTAATGGAATTTAGCTAGAGCATTCTGCAATCTGTTTTATAATCCCACCACAATATATTCAATTGTGTTGTAAACATTTTATCTATATTCTCTTCTGGTCTTTTACTGTAATAATAAATTGAGTATGAACGATATGCTATTAACCTTTGGAGTAAACCTCACTGAATTCTTGGGGCCTCATTCCTGAGAAGGTTGGCACAAAGTTACATTGCAGCACCAAGAAATTGAGACAATTAATTTTGTTGATAGAGTTTGTTGCAAAGTCAGCTCAGTGACATAAGTACTGTATCATTAAAAGCTCTCCTTTTAAGCAAAACAACTTTTGATGTCGAGATCTGGCTGACTTGCAGTTGATCATCAAGGATCGCTACCTGCCAGCTCTTTTACGATAGTGAAAACTAAAAATGAATGTTGTGAGGGGTGTTTCTGAAAATGAGTGTTATGGAGAGAAAACCAAGAGTATTTTTTCTTTTGGTACAAAATGAGTTGTGAGCTTGGCTCTGGTACTGATCTCATTTTTTTTTAAACAGAACATATGCTCAGAGGTACCTTTTCCTTAATTATCTGCATCTGCGTGCCCACTTCACTGGGTTATGGTGCCTCCAGTTGATGGACTCTAGAGTTGTAGAAAATAATAAAGTTGATCCTGAGGAAGGCAGCAGTCTCCTCATTTCTGATGTATGATATTATCATATGATGGGTCTCCCTCCACCGTATATTCATATGATGTATTCATAAGTCAAGCTGTGTTAAAACAATCTTTGCCTTGTGACTGACAGTTTAGATTATGTATCTCTACTGCTTTTTACTGTCATGAGTACTGCTACATCTTATTGCAAATAACTACAGCAGGAGTGCCCAAACTTTTTGGGCCATGGGCCAGTCACGCGGTTCAGCGGGCCAGTCACATGGTTCCTCCCACTGGAAGTGGAAGTAAAATGCATCTTGTAATCTCTGTTTTGCAGCAGGATGAGATAGATTTTAGGTTGCCATTTTCTCTGCTTAAACCAGGGGTGCACAAAGTATGGCCTGTGGGCCAGATCCTGCCCCCAGGCCATAGTTTGGGCACCCCTGAACTAGAGTTTACTCCCCTCAGTGGCTGGTTGGACTGTGTGAAAAGACCACCATGAATGCAGAGAAATAAAGTAGACTTTATTGATCTAAAGTGAATGTTCAATCCACCTTTACTTTATAGTCAGTCACTTTCAATTGTTCCCAGACTTCTCACTTCATTTATTCATCCAATTAAGTGTTGGAATCTGTTGTGAATTTAGAAATTTCTGGGTAAATGGATACTTCTCATGTCTTGGTGAAATTTACTTACACAGAAGATGTTCATCAGATTTATTACCAGTACAGTTGTACCTCACTTAAAGAACATAATGTGTTCCACAGGATTGCTCTTTAAGTGAGTTTGCTCTTTAAGTGAAACACCATTGTAAATGACCAATTGTGTGTGGGGGGGGGATTGTGAACCCCGATTTATTTGTTAAGCGAAGTGAACATTCAGAGAAAATTCTTCTCTTTAAGTGAGTTACTCTTTAAGCGAGGCACTCTTTATGCAAGGTTTGACTATACCTCTCTCAGACCACATCTTCCATTGCTGGAAGGTCAACCTGCATTTAACTCAAACAAGACAACATTGATTTGAAGTGCACATGTTTTTTCTTACCTATGTTCTGGTTTCGTGTCACCTCCTATATTATCAAAGTACAGAAGAAGCTCACATCAATCCAAGTTCTTGTTACATGTATTGCCTTAGATTGCAGCTACAGATCTTCAGAAGAGTCTCTTAATAACTCAAATAGATAAAAATCCTTCCCCTGGCCTAGGACCTTGCAATGAGACCATGCTACATCACCTTGTTCTCTCTGGTCTGTTATTAAGATGCTTCTTTGTGGTTTTACTGGAGGCAGGGTGGTGGAATGTTTCCTTGACTATGTTGACACAAGAATAATGGAAGGCTTGCTTCCTGGAACTTCACAGAGAGTAGGTTATTTTGCAACGCTAAGTTGGACTCTCCTGTTTAAAATTCTTAAATAGATAAGCAATTTTGTACAGGTGAAAAAAAATCCACAGCAGAACTTCTGGCATGTAGAAGAGAATAATAATAATAATGTATCTGCAAATTCTTACTTACAAAAATGATGAAGATACTGTAATATGGGTTTTTAGATTAATGGCAGTTATGGGTGCTTACATGGCTTCACAAAATACCTTGCTTCAGCTCCTACCCTGAAAAATCTCTCTTCTATCTGAAACACATGTGTGCTATATCTGCCATGTACCAAAAGAAAAGAAGCGTAAGAAAGCGAAGTGGTTGTCCGATGAGGCTCTTAAAATAGCAGAGGACAGAAGGAATGCAAAATGCCAAGGAGAAAGGAAAAAATATAGTCACTTGAATACAGAATTTCAAAGAAAAGCAAGGAGAGATAAGGAAACCTACCTGAACAAACAGTGCAAAGAAATAGAGGAAAACAATATCAGGGGTAGGACTAGAGATCTTTTCAAAAAAATTGGGGAACTCAAGGGAACATTTAAAGCAAAAATGACCATGATAAAAGACAAAGATGGCAAGGAGTTAACAGATGCAGAAGAGATTAAGAAAAGATGGAAAGAGTACACAGAGGAACTCTACAAAAAGGACCTCAACACCCCTGATAATCACAATGATGAGAACATTGAACATGAGCCAGACATTCTAGAGAGTGAAGTCAGAAAGGCCCTAAAAAACACTGCAAACAACAAAGCCAGTGGAGTTGATGGTATCCAAGTTGAACTTTTCAAAGCCCTACAAGATGATGGAATCAAATTATTGCATTTTATATGCCAGCAGATTTGGAAAACACAACAATGGCCACATGATTGGAAAAGATCTGTATACGTTCCACTCCCCAAAAAGGGTAATTCCAAAGAATGTTCAAATTATCAAACAATTGCGCTCATCCCTCACGCTAGCAAGGTGATGCTCAAGATAATACAGGATAGACTGCAACAGTATGTGGAGAGAGAATTACCAGAAGTGCAGGTGGGTTTCAGAAGAGGTAGGGGACTAGAGACCACATCGCCAACATAAGATGGATCATGGAAAAAACAAAGGAATATCAGAAACAAGTCTACTTCTGTTTCATTGATTACACTAAGGCCTTTGACTGTGTCGACCACAACAAAATGTGGCAAGTAATTAAAGAGATGGGAATACCAGAACACCTTATAGGCCTCATGAGAAATCTGTACATGAATCAAGAGGCAACAGTTAGAACAGAAAATGGAATGACGGAGTGGTTTGGAATAGGAAAAGGAGTAAGACAAGGCTGCATTTTGTCACCCTGCTTATTCAACTTATACACAGAGCACATAATGCGCAATGCAGGGATGGAGGAATCACAATTTAGGATCAAAATTGCTGGAAGAAACATCAACAATTTGAGATATGCAGATGATACCATCCTCATGGCAGAAAGTGAGGAGGACCTAAAGAAGCTCCTGATTAGGTTGAAAGAAGAAAGTGAAAAAGCTGGCTTGAGACTCAATATAAAGAAAACCAAATTCATGGCAACAGGCCCTATCAGCCACTGGAAAATAGATGGGGAAGAAGTAGAAGCAGTGACAGATTTTACTTTCCTAGGATCAAAGCTCACTGCAGATGGTGATTGCAGCCATGAAATAAAAAGGCAACTGATTCTTGGGAGGCAAGCAATGAGAAACCTGGGGAGCATAGTGAAAAGTAGAGACATTAAATTGCAAACAAAGATTTGCATAGTCAAAGCAATGGTATTCCCTGTGGCAATGTATGGTTGTGAGAGCTGGACCATTAGGAAAGCTGAGCGCAGAAGAATAGACGCCTTTGAGATGTGGTGTTGGAGTAGAGTTTTGAGAGTCCCCTGGACAGTGAGGAGAACAAATGGGTCGATCTTAGAAGAAATCAACCCTGACTGCTCCTTAGGAGGTCAATTAATAAAGATGAAGCTAAAGTACTTTGGACATCAAATGAGAAGAGATGATTCATTTGAGAAAGCCTTGATGCTTGGAAGGGTGGAGGGCAAAAGAAGAAGGGGACAGCCCAAGATGAGATGGCTAGATGGTATTGTAGAGACAATGGGCACAGAGCTGAGCGAGTTGAGGGGGATGGTGGAGGACAGGAGTGCCTGGCGGACAGTGGTCCATGGGGTCGCAGAGGGTCGGAATCGACTGTGCGACTGAACAACTAAAAACACTGGTGGATTAGCAATACTTGAGAAGTATAATAAGAAATTCAGCAACATTCTCTGTCCAGTCAATCTCCACTTAGAACAGTGTATACTGCAATGTGTTCATTTCCTTGATGTTATTGTGTAATTCTGTAATGGACATATAAACACAAGGTTATATAATAAATCTGCTGATGGCCTCACATAAGTACATGCTGCCATTTTTAACTCAGAATACTCCACAAAATTACTCTATAGCCAAAAGTCTATGATACAGTTGTATCTATTCAGACTCATCAGATGGAGACTCAATAATCACAGATGAGGCATTTTTCTATCTGGATTATCCATTTTTTTAAAAAAAAAGGCGGGGGGGAGGAGGAGGAAAACAATATTATTTCTCTTGTTTCCATTTATATGCTGTTCCATAGTGCTAACAGTCTCTAGGTCTGTGGTGGCGAACCTTGGCATTCCAGGTTTTCTTGGACTTCAGTTGCCAGAAGCCTAAGTCAGCACTCCTGCTGATCAGGGCTTCTGGGAATTGAAGTTCAAGAACAGCTGGCATGCCAAGGTTCACCATCACTGCTCTAGGTGGTTCACAAGGTAATTATGCAAACTGCAGTAGTTTGACACACCCTAATTAATCCCAACCAGAGGTGTGCAGATTTGTTTTTGTGTTGCAGTCTAAAACCAGAAACCTACACATCTGTAGGGACAAAGAATAATTTGCAACAGTAGAAAAGCAGTAGAGAAAAATTAACACACTTCTATAGCTAAATAACAAAATCAAAACATCAGGAAAATTGGGTGCCTTGATGTTTGTCTTGTAATCTTTGTATGAATTGAGTTCAGAAGGGAGATTAAAATTAATAGACAAAGAAGCTCTGTGTATCTTACAAAGACTTATATGTTACAAAATAATTGATATATAAAAATAAGACATTGCTAAAAAAAATTGCATCAAATAAGAAGGCTTAGGCTTCCGCTATACTAGGACTTTGTATTGCTTGGAAAAAAGTTGGGTTTGGCTTAAACTACAACTTCCAGCACCACACTGAGAGATACAAGGTGGCAGTAATGTCAGTGGCAGAAGCGTAACGTGCCTTGGCGGGGCCCCGTATAAAAATTTGTTTGGGGGCCCTTAGGAAGGGTAAAGATTTGTTTTGCTTACGCACGTTGGGGGCCCCCGTATAATTGATACGGCAGATACGGCGGTAGCTACGCCCCTAGTCAGTGGCAAAGTGGAAGGCCCATGGAAGATAATTATAGTACAGTACGTTTGTTCCCAGGCAAATGTGTGTAGGACTATGCTTTTCTTTCAGAGTTAAACTAGTGCCCAGGACTAATTTAACAGGACCAAGTTAAAACCAAGTGAGAACCAAATTTGGAGAAAGATTGTTCATACTCTCCATGGTAAATGGAAAAGGGGGGGGGCTTAAAAAGCAAGTTTATATAACCCCCTTCTTTTAAAGTCTGTTACATAATTAGATTGATTCCTTAGCAGTTTCTCTGTGTTGCTTTTTTCATTTTTGAAAAGATTGGTGTGATTTATTTTATGTATGTCTACTCTAGTTAGCTTGCAATGGGCTGGGGAATTCATGGTTGGAGAACTACATTTCTTATGCAACCATGCAGTCTTCTTTTTGCTGATTCTGCTTGCGGCAGGCATATGACCCACTAGCTGCTTCCTATTTTTCTATCTGGATTATCCATATTTTTTTAAAAAAAAGGCAGGGGGAGGAGGAAAACAATATTATTTCTCTTGTTTCCATTTATATACTGTTCCATAGTGCTAACAGTCTCTAGGTCTGTGGTGGCGAACCTTGGCATTCCAGGTTTTCTTGGACTTCAGTTGCCAGAAGCCTAACACTGATCAATGCAATCTATAGTAGGTCTGGGAGCACTAATATGGGTAGTAGAAGAGAGAGATCTGTGGATCAGTAGATACCTTTGAACATTTCACAAAGCCGTTTCCCCTGCCCCCTTCTTTTCTTCCAGGCCTTTTCTATGAGTCACTGACTAGATTTATTTAGGCTGATTACAGCTGTTTGCTTCAGTTTTCTCCCCACATCCTGTATTTATTTTATTTCCATTGCTTCATCTGTTTTAAAACACTGGCTATAGACATTTTGCCATTTTCCCATGCTGCTTTATGTATTTTTTTTTAAAATGAAAAGTCTATTTAGAAGTATTATAAATGTTTATAGTATATTTGTACACAAACTATTTTGCTTGAGATACAGTAAAACCTCATATAACACTAAAACCTGGTTCCACAAGTCTTGGTGTTATATGATTTTTAGTGTTATCTGATCCTCTATGGGATCCATAGAGATACATTGTAACCACACAGGCTTTTGCGGTTGTTATCTGAAGCATCCCATAGGATCTTAATGTTATTTGATGCAATTCTTCCCCCCAGATTCCTTAATGTTATGCGATTTTAGTGTTATTCGATACTAATGTTATATGAGGTATTACTGTACACTGTTCAAGACATGTGCTATGTGTCCGTTAATATGGCTGCAGAGAGCAAAAGAGGATTCACACAGCATTTTTATAGAAACAAACTATTCATCTAGGTGTCCACACTTGGGTACAAAATTGTAATGTCAGACCATTTTACAAAAATCACATTGGCTTTAGTCTTGTAACAATATATGCACAACAAATGGAATGCACATAAACTGCCATCAGTGCCTACTAAGCACTGATGGCAGCCAGAATTTGAAAAGTTATAGTTTAACAAAGTAGTTCATACCTGTTATGATCCTTTGCTATCATAACACTGCACAACAATTTTGGTACTGGGAATAGCATGTGAATTACTGTACAGTACAGTCAAACCTCATATAACACTAAAACCTGGTTCCACAAGTCTTGATGTTATATGATTTTTAGTGTTATTCGATGCATGTTAAAATCCTATGGGAGCCATAGAGATACATTGTAACCACACAGGCTTTAGCGGTTGTTATCTGAAGCATCCCATAGGATCTTAATGTTATCCGATGCAATTCTTCCCCCCAGATTCCTTAATGTTATGCGATTTTCGTGTTATTCGATACTAATGTTATATGAGGTATTACTGTACATGATATTGAGTGTGCTGATTCCAAATCTGAACTCAGAATTTGCCTATTATCACATACAGATTTTAAAGTGTGCTATAGAAGTTGAAATGGTCAGTAATTGGGTAATGTACTTTTACATGGGAACATTATAACAGTTGCAGCTACCACTGTGTCTGCTGCCACTACCACTATGCTTGCTGAATCACATCCCCTGGTGGCATGCATGTTCTAGCAGTGGCTGGGCATGTCTGAGCAAGTCAGTGAGCTGACTTGGGACTGCGATGGCTCAATAGCTAAGAAGCTTGCCTTGTTAGCTGAAAGGTCGGCAAGTTGGCAGTTCAAGACCCGAGTCCTGCATGAGGAATGAGCACTCTGAACCTAACAGTTCAAAAGCAAGAAATTGCAAGTAGATAAATAGGGACCACTTTGGTGGGGGGAAATCTTAGGGCCATGAAAGGAGCCTCATTCGGCTGTTTCCTGAGCAGAGTTCCTCCAGCAAAAATCCTTTCTACCCCGAAGGCAGTTTTGTGTGCTTCTGACGTGATTAAAAACAAAAGTGAGCTAATGTTGGAAATAGGTACTGTATATAAGGTGAGATGGACCAATGTTTTAAAAATATTCTTTTAATTTCAATCTCTATTTTAGGCAGCTTAGTTCTTTCTTGCAGTCAGTCTCATTTTTACAGGCTAAGATAAAGTCATCAATTTATGCTTATGTGTATTCTGTTGTGTGTAGAGACATTTAGTAGCTTGGATTTTCATGAAAACTTCTTTGGCAGCACCTGATTCAGCTTCTTGTTTTATGCAGTTGCCTCTTGCTTCAGATGCTTTTCTGGATTTGCTCAATCATCTTTCCCCCTTTTTCTTCTTCAAATTTATAGGATTTCCTGGGTTTCCACCCAAATCCATGGGATTACTCCATTTGTATATTATCCTTTATTTTCCTTTTAGGGAGGCTGTTTTGATGTCTAAGTGTTCAACATGCATCATGCTCCTTATCCTTATCATGGAATGCTTCACTACAGGTGCAAAGGCCTCATCGAAATCATCTTTGTATTTCTAAGAACAGCCTTGGATAACTAGTCTGGCCTTTGATAACTGGGTTGTCCTGAATCTTTCTTCATGTTGAAAATCCCCATGAACACCCTAAGTCTACTGCGATCTCCAAGACTATTCAAGTTTTGTTTTTGCACAGAGTCTTCATTTCTTCTTGTGCAGTTTTCTCTGCTTCCTGCTGTAGGCATTCCTTCAGTGTTTCCCCATGTCCTTGTAGCACAGCTGTTCTTGGGAGGTAGGGCAACTATCTGACTGGTATGTTAGATTTGGGTGACTGTCTGGTTTCTACTATTGGAGCCCTACCTGCTTGTGGGACAACTTCTCACTTTAAACTTCACTCTGTTTGCTCTACAACCCCATCTACAGATTGCCATTCATTTCTAAACTGCCTCATCTTGTTGTGGATTTTTTTTGGTAAACTCTTTGTAGTTAAACAACAGCAGTAGTGTAGAGTGTTTATGAGAAGAATAACTTCAAGTCTCTCCATTTACCCTTTATCACAATCATCAGCATTTAGTATATAAAAATCAGTTTAAAAGCTGCTTAGGTAAAAAGAAAAAGTTCTCATTTTTGCTTACATCAGTTACATCAAAAGAATAAAGAGAAAAATAGGAGTATACAGAATGCAGGAAACTCTGCAATATTATTGTTTACAACATGGTTGGAAAGAGGTCAATCAAAAGCAGGGCCTTTCCTAGGAATCCAAAAGATGGTAAGAACTTTACTAATTGTTTAGTGCTGGAAGACAGATAGTCATCTTCTTAGCCCAAGAAAGTACCTCCCAACTAAACATGTCATAAACATGTCTGACAGCTGTAAATGAGTCCACAGCCATTTCCGGCAGTGGCAGCTGTGGTGGCTGGGAGCAAGGGTGGGGACCAGATCGAGCCAGTGGGCCATAAGTTGCCTATCCCTGTTCTAAATGGTTCATGTTATGTTGGAAGGACAGGCAATTTTCCATGCCTGGCAATTTCATATAAGAAAAAAATCCTAAAGTTAATAGAAATATAAAGACTTCAGAGGGGTAAATGTATGGGGGGGTGGGGCAATATCTGCATTAAAGTTGCGTTCCTATGGACCTTGCTAGGAATACGCAATGCCTGAACATAGTGGGAACTTATTTTTAAGTAGACACATAGTGTACTGTGTTGGGACCATGAATGAATTATCTGGGATACCTTGGGGGGCTATATAAAGAGATCTTGTATAAAATGTAATATGGTTAGCAGTCCTTACTGATCTGGTAAGTGGAAGGAGTAAACTGAAAATAAATCAAAAGAGGAGTAAGCTGAGAATTATTGCCTACAAAGACCACAAATTGTTACACCCCACTTGCAAGTAGATAAATAGGGACCACTTCGGTGGGAAGGTAAACAGCATTCTGTGCGCTCCGGTGTCTAGTCATGCCTGCCACATAGCCACAGAAATGTCTATAGCAGACAGCGCTGGCTCTTCTGCTTTGATACATAGATGAGCACTGAACCCTAGAGTCGGATACGACTGGCTTTCGAGCAAGGGAAACCTTTGTCTAGTGTCATCTCCTTTGCGATAACCTCCCATTGTTCTACTTATAGAGCGTCGTGGTGTGGCTCCACATCTACGCCTGCACAGTCTACCTATCGTTGCTTTAAAAAATTTTAACATTTAAAGAAAAAAAGGGGGAACCCGGAGCTGTTTGTTTCTTGTTTTGCTATTTCATCCCTCGGCAGAGCGGGCAGGACTCAATTTCCCAGGCGCCCTTGCGGGATACCTTAATCTCCCCCCTCCCCCGGTTTTTTATCTTCGAATCCTCCTTGCTGCTCCTCCAAAAGCCAGAGCCCTGCTTATCTTTGCGCCTTGGGCGCTGTTTGGCAGCCGCGCAGTTGGCGGGGCGGAAGGGCTGGGGAAGTGAGAGAGAGAGAGGCAGAGGCGGGCAGGGTGGTTCATTCAAGCAGGGTTGCTCCGGGTCTCGCCTGAGCTGCTCTCCGCCCAGCCCTCACCTTTCCCTTTAAGCCGCAGGAGCGCAAAGTCCACGGGCGCTGCCAGGCGAATGTAGGCAAGGGAGGCGGGCAAGGTGGAGAGAAGCAGCAGAAAGAAGATGGTCATCCGGGTGTTCGTCGCATCCTCTTCGGGCTCCGTGGCGGTGAGTGGGAAAGAAGGGGAGCCAGTGTGTGTGAGTGAGAGAGTGAGAGAGAGGAGAGTGTGTGAGAGAATGTGAGTGTGTGTGTGTGTGTGTGTGTGTGAGAGAGAGAAAATGTGTGTGTGTGTGAGTGAGTGAGTGAGAAAGAGAGGAGAGAGTGCGTGTGAGAGAGAGGAGAGTGCGTGTGTGAAAATGTGTGTGTGTGAGAGAGAGAATGTGAGAGTGTGTGTGTGTGTGTCTGTGTGTGTGAGAGAGAGAGAATGTGTACGTGAGAGAGTGCGTGTGTGAGAGAGAATGTGTGCGCAGTGGTGTGCTGGCCCACAGGGATGCAGGGACTCATCCCGGTGCGCCCCAGTGACTGGCGCCCCCAGAGGCAGGCAGAGGTAATGGGAATGTATGGGATTTCTCCCCCATCACTTCCTGTCCACCGCCCTCCCAAAGTGCCCAGCACTTCCCTGTGTGTGTGTATGTGTATGAGAGAGAGAGAGAGAGAATATGTGTGCGTGAGGGTGTGCGTGTGCGGGAGAGATTGTGAGAGTGTGTGAGAGAGTGAGTGATAATGTGTTTGTGCGCGTGAGTGTGTGTGTGTCGGAAAGGGAGGAAGGTACGTTGGACCGGCGCGTAAGGCTCTCTTGCCACCCGCGTCCGTGTCGGCGTCGTTTTACCTCCGAGGAGACCTGAGCTGTTAGTCCCGTGCGCGCCTCGGTCTGGTGCCAAGTCCGAGAAGGCCCGCGGGAAAGCTGAGCGGGGCTGCCTTCCTCCTCCTCCTCCTCCTCCTCCTCTCCCTGCTAAACCCGTTCCCCTGGCCGCCTGTCCTCGGGAAGGGAATAAGCGAAGCCGCCCAGAAGAAGGAGCCCTCGCTTGTTTGGCTTCGGAGGCATCTTGTGGATGCCGCCGCCGCCGCGTCTCTTCTGAAGCGCCGCCCGAGGCTCCAGCTTGGCGACTGTCCCTGCTTTTGGGGGGATTGAAGTGCTGGAGCCTCTGGAGCGCTTGGCGGCTCCCCTCGGTGTGTTGGCGTTGGGGCTGCTGGTTTCTCTCTTCCTCTTGGCTCCTGTGTCGCTTTCCTCAGGGGAAAACAAAAGACATCTTGGTTTACGATCTGAACCTTTAAAAAAACAAGGCGAGCGAGGGAGAATAGGGGGGCATTGTTGGTTCTCCCAAGGCAGGAGGAGGAAGAGGCTCGCGTCTCAGATTCGATGCCTGGTTATTAATAATGCCATATTTACTTTTTTAAAAAATAAAAAGAACAGGCTTTTAAGAGCACAGATGGTTGCGGGTTTCCCTTGCTCGAAAGCCAGTCGTAACTGACTCTAGGGTTCAGTGCTCATCTCTGTTTCAAAGCCAAAGCTACTGCAGACAGTTCCGTGGTCATGTGGCAGGAATGACTAGACACCGGAGTGCACAGAATGCTGTTATCTTCCCACCGAAGTGGTCCCTATTTATCTACTTGCAATTTCTTGCTTTCGAACTGCTAGGGTGGAATACTTGGGCGCAAATCTGATTTAAAATTGGTGTGATTATTTTCAGGGTTGCCATACTTTGGATTGGCAGGTGCCTCAAGGCACATGCTACAAAAGGTGCTAGATCCTAAATTGGGAAAGCTGGAGACATATGTATTTGTTGGGCGAGAATGTGGCTGAGTTGGATGTACAGCTCAAAGTGATTCATATAAATGTTCCAATAAAATATTACTATTTTTACAACCAGCACTTCAAAAACATGGAATATTTATATCAAAGAATGGTGGCTGCCAGCAGAATCTTATTTTCCTAGCAGTATTTCTACAGGGTTTGATTTCATTTGTAGTATTGAAAGCTGTAGAAGCTTGGCTGGACAACTCAGTGGTTAGAGATTCAGAGTAAGACGCCCTACCTTGCCTCCCAGGAGAAGAGCCAGTCATGGGCAAGCTGTACAGCCTCAGGGCAGCCCCAGAAGAAGGGGATGGCAAACCACTTGTGTATATTCCCTACGTAGAAAACCCTGGAAAGAGTCACCATAGGTCAGAATTAGTGGCATACTCTTCCTCCTTCCCCTCTTCCTCCTTCCCCCACTACTGTTACTACTACTGTTACTACTACTACTGAAAGCTGATGGAAATGTTATTTCTACTGTACTAAGGTTCCCTATTGATTTAGGTTTTGGAGGAGATCTAAGAACTTACTTTTACCTGGTTAGCCAACTATAAACAAATTAATGTATCCCCAAATTCTCTGTTAAAAGTATCTTGGAGATAATAATGGCAGTGTAAAATGACTTGCAGTGTGTTGCATAAAATCTGCCCCCACGTAGTGATGGGGTGTGTGGGTGTTATGCCCATGGCACACCCCTGCTGCGGGAGCTGCACTGGTTGCCAGTGTGACTCCGGGTGCAATTCAAGGTGCTGGTGATTACCTTTAAAGCCCTACATGGTAGTGGACCAGGGTACTTAAGGGACCACAACCAGTGGTGGGATTCAGCAGATTCGCACCAGTTCACCAGAACCGGTAGCAGAAATTCTGGCTGGCCCCACCCACACAAGTTTTGAAATAAAGTAGTCCTAATTTGGGTGCAACGCAGGGCTTCCCCCCTGGCCACGTCCATCATACCACGCCCACAGTGTGGTAGTATTTTTTTTTTAACCCACCACTGACCGCATCACCCTGAGAACATCTGCCTGTTCCACTAGAGCAGACTGGAGGGGCTCCCTGATAGTTCCATCTGCTAGAGAGGCTTGCCTCTCTAGCACGAGAAGGAGGGCCTTCTCTGTGTCTGCTCCAGCCCTGTGGAACCTCCTGCCAACTGAAATTCATCTCCAGGCAGAACTTTTATCCTTTTGCAAAAACCTCAAAACCTGGCTGGAGCAATGGGTGTGTGGGGAGATAATAGCCACTCTGGGCTGGCTCATATAAGTACTGTATCGCCCAGGCTGTCAGTTTTAGCGTTCAGTGTTAGTTTTAGTGTTGGTTTTAGAAATCTGATGGTGCGGCATTGGGGAGGGCGTTTTAAATGTTTTAAACTTTAAACAATTTATATTTTAATAGTTTTTTATCTTAATGTTTTTGTAGAATTTTTATTTGTCATGTTTTATATGTATAAGCCACCCAGAGTCACTTCGGCGAGGGGTGGTGGTCGAAATGTGAGTAAAATGAATAAATGAATGAATAATTTACAGACATGTTGATTTAAACTGGTCCTGTCACTGCTTTCCTTGTGTGTAGGTGTGTGAACAACTGATACTGTACTTAACTATTTAGGACTTCCTGAATATACGTGTAATCAGAATGGGGCTGCAACCCTTTAATAGAAAGGACTGTATAGCATTACTGGGGTTCATAGATCCACTAAATCAAAGTTTTCAGTCTTAGTTTGTACAGGTTCTTATGCAATGGAGGTTTTATTAGGAGCTTTTACACACTTAAAATATGAACGCCCATCTTAAAATACAATCCAAAGTATATCAGAACTGGGAGTTTGCCCTGTTTAGCAGCATGGTCAGTGATGAAGAATGTTGAGAGTTGTGATCCAAAACATCTGCAGGGCCACATGTTTGCCAGTTGTCTTATCCTATTTGAGTTTTCTGCAGGGAGAAAGATGAAATAAATATTAATTAACCACCAAATTGTAGCTCTTGATTGCCATGCTTCCAGTGCTAGCTTTCTGTTACCTTGAGGTCATGTAGTCTATGGTATGCTAGATAATATAATTTAAACGTGGGACTTGCAAAAAAAAAATTGTTGCAGTATAGATCATTCTCTGTTTAGAATTTGTACTTCCTCAGGATTCCCACTTGAAACCCCATGAGCTGTTTGGTTCCTACAGAGCTTTCTTTTTCTCTCTGATTTATAGATAATTCTTGTAATGTTTGGAGTCATTTTGAAGATACTCTTGAGTCTGCTTATCTCTGTTATATGTGCACCACTTTTACCACTCTGCTTACATAAGGACCAACTCTAAGAAAATTAAGGTTACTGTTAGTAAATACTGTAACAATGATGGTCCAAGTCATAAAATAAGTAAACTGAGAAATCAATGTTAGCATTTTTCTGGATGGATGGCATAGATTGTGCTATGTGTGGTGGCAGCCATATCACTTGACATTCTTAGGTAGCCAACTTGAATAGGTGATTTATATTATTATAAAGAAAATCTGATTATGAATATAGATCCATATGTGCTCTTAATGAGAGTTATTGGAGAACATCTCTCTGAAATTACTGCTTATGCTTCAGTAAAGTGAAACTGAGCATGATATTCTACACGCGTGCACACACGTGCACGCATGCACACACACACACACACACACACTTACATTTCCTGCTGGAATATTTGCTGGAAGACCTTTTGCCGTGTATTATTTGTGTTCAGTTCATTTGCGACAAGAAAGCCATGGTTCTTGATACAACATGGCATGAGGCATAATGCAGTGCTCAGTAGTTGTCTACTAACAGTCAGTAACAGCTAATTATCCATTTCAGGAGCCTGCTGAGTAAATGTAGAATCTTTTCAGATCTTGCACAATGCACGGTCACTGAATAATCACAATAGAAAGCACTCCTTCCCATTATAACTGTCAGCTCATTCTTGGCATCTGGTTTATAGCATACTCGTGCAGCATCAAGCTATTCCCTGTTACATTTTTTAAAACCAGTGATTTAACAAGAACAGATATAAGATTGTCTTGTGCAAACAGGTAAGAAATTAAAATGGGTGAGTGGCTTAGACCCCAGTACTTTACTGTACTGTACTATACATCCTTACCAGATGATAAGTCCCATCGAAATAAGTGGCACTTACTTTGGAGTACATCATAACAAGAGTACATTCTTACATTAAAATAGTGAGAATTTTAAAACACTATCTTTGGCCCAGTGAGCACAAAGGGATGTACGTATATGGCTTGCCTCCTGTCCTTTTATTTATTTATTTAATTACATTTATATCCTGCCCTCATCCAAGGACTCAGGGCGGCTTACAGTTTAAAACAGTTAAAACACATTACATTACTTACAACAAGAATTAAAAATTAAAAAGATTTAAAAAGTTAAAAAACTTTTATCTTCACAACAAGATCCCTGAAGTTATTTATTTATTTATTTCTTCACATTTGTATGCCGCCCTACTCGCCAAGCGGCTCAGGGCAGCTAACACGATATCTTAAAACATACAAACCCAGTATGTCCCAAGAATGAAATCAGTCAATAAAACATAGTCAATTGATTTTAAAAAATTGAAATTAAAAGTTTTAAAAGGAGTAGGATTAAAAAGAAATTCAGCTAAAGTTAAAGGAAAGTGATTGGCCCAAGATGACCCAGTAAATGCTATGTTTCGTATCTAAAGTATACAATATAGGTATACTCAACCTATCTTAAATCCTATAATTCTTTAGGGTTTGGATTGTGATTCTGGCCAGCCTTCTGAAATGAAAAAAGAGAACTTTCAGATAAAGCTTCTGTTTATATCCAGAAAACCAGTCCCAAAGCAAGGTAAAATAATTTGCATATTTTGAGAAATTCTAACTATGACAGTGAAGACATTTTCACTCTTCTAATGATAGGCTCTCTGCAGTTTTTGACCTTCAATGGAGAGTTGAACCTGGGTCTCTCCAGTCCCAGTCCAAAGGTTTAAGCACTGCACTATTGCAGTACAACCATTTCACACTCTTCCCACCCTAATCTTGGTTGATATTTTATTTCCTAGGTTTGCATAGCTGAAGGTAAACAGTGTTCCATCCACTCTGGTGTCTAGGCATGCTTATCACATGTCCACGGAAATGTCTGCAGCTGCAGACAGTGCTGGCTCTTTGGCTGTAAACAGAGATGAGCATTGAACCCTAGAGACAGATACAACTGGGTTTCAAGCAAGGGTGACCTTTACCTTTACCTAGGCACCTCTGAGGCTTTCATTGTTTCTTTATAGGCAAAACTTTTGTAACTGAGATCATAACCCCTGTGCACACTAAAAGCAGCTAACATAAATGCTCTTTATTATTTGAATAGAGTTCCTACAGAAATTTTGTGGGATTGGGGTTGAAACACATCTTACTTGGTATTTGCTGAGGTTTGTGCAGAAGAAACAACTATAAAAACAAAGTGCTTTGTTGTAACTAAGGCTTGGTAAAATTTGGCTGGCCTTATGTGTAGAAAAAAAGGATTGTTGATACAATCCCTCTACCAAGGGTGTGTGTATGTGGGGGACGATGATGAAGAATCCTTCTTTTCTCTTAGATTCTAAGCTGAGAATTGGGAATGGTGGCCTTCACTTCATGTACATAAGCTAAGAGTGGGAGGATGGTCAAAGCTTTCGCTGTCCCATACTGAAGGGCTGCTCTGAACTGGTTGTGCTGGTTTGCTAATGCAAACCAGTCCATTCTGTCACTTCAATAGCTGAGTGGAAAGAGGAATTTTATTTCTTTTAATATAGCAGATAAATAGGAGACAGGAATTTCAGAATAAAATCATTATTAATACATTTGATAACCAGCTTCAAAGTGTGATGTTTAATCAATAGTAGGAGTGAGCAGAATCCTGCTCAGTAGCAAATGAAGAAGGGAGGTAACATTCCAATTACTGTCCTGGGGGGTTGTCTTCTACAGTTAAAAAACCTCTCCTGTAAATATAGAGCAAAGAATGCATAACGAGGATGGTGTCAACCTCTGATCATAGAAAGACAAAATAGGTTTTAAAAAAGTATACAGTGGAACTTCGGTTAACAAATGACTTGGTTAACATAAAAATTGCATAACAAAAGGAAATCCATCGAAAATAGTGGCTCGATTTACAGATTTTTTTTCAGAATGGATGAATTGGGTTTTCAAAGTATTCCTATGGGAAATTGCATTCAATGCATTCCTATGGGAAATTTGGTTAAAATAATTTTTGCTGTAAGAAACGTCCCAGAGAACGCATTAATTATGTTAACTGAGGTTCCACTGTACGCACTTGATTAAATATAGCCAAACGTTGATTTAACAAGTGAAGTTTCTTAATGTAAATTGGCTAGATAGCTCAGTGAGTTCAGTTCTCCTCTGTGCATCCTAGAATAGTCAGCCTTTATGCCCAGGGACAAATGCCACAGTCCCAGGATGAACTCAGAGGTGAACAGTAAAACCTTCTGAGCACTCCATACCTAGATAACCTTGAAATGGGTCACCATGAGTCAGAATTGATTTTGATGTCACACAATTATTGTTATTAATTCTGCAGAATGGTTCCCTTTGTAAGATAATGATCTTAGGAAGAAGAATGATGTAGGTGTACTGTAGAAGGAAAGCCCAAAATATATAAGAACAAAATGATGGCTTCTACCAAAATATATAGCAGCTCACAAAAAAATGCTCAAGTTTAGCTAGCCAATTAAGCTGCTACTAAAGGAAACAGTGTAGAAGAGAAAATCTCTCTCTCTCTCCCTCTCCCCTCACTTTGTGTACTTGGTAACCATTAACCCAGACACTGAAGGAAAAAATTATGTATTTCCACACACCAGTGTTACCTGCTGCTTAGATTCTTGATTTAACTTATGGCTATAACAACGGCTAAATCGGTAGCCATGTACTGTAGCCATAAGTATGGAAGAGCTTTGTGTTAAACCAGGGATTCTCAACCTGCGGCCCACAGCACCATTACATGTGCCCCCCCCCACCTCCACCACACCAAGAAGTGCCATGTGGTCAGTGGTGGGTTTCAGCAGGTTTGCCCCAGTTTGCCAGAACCGGTAGCAGACATTCCGGCTGGCCCCACCCACCCAAGTTTTGAAATAAAGCAGTCCTAATTCGGGTTCAATGCAGGGCTTTCCCCCTGGCCACGCCCACAGAGTAGGTAGTAAAAAAAAATTGAATCCCACCACTGCATGTGGTGTAGGAAGGACAAAATGGGCACCCAGCCCCTGAAGTTGTCTGAGGGAGCGTGACCCAGCCCATGGCTTTAAAAGGTTGAGAACTCCTGTGTTAAACAGTCTAATGATAAACAAATGTTTTATTTCATAGTTAAATGTGTCCCTGTTTCAGTGTTCTTCACTGGGATCCAGGATCTCAGCTCAATACAAACCTTGAGAATGCTTTACCAGTAAGAATTACATTCTTACATTCTGCTTTTCTTTTCATATTATCTTATTCTTGTGCCATATCCGATTCTGAAAATTAGTGATCATCATTGTGATCAGCCATGGCCTTTCATCTGCCTTCCACATCGCAGCATGACACCCATAGTACCACTAATCCAGTTCCACGAGTCACTTTCTGGTCCTGAGCCCTTTTGGCATGCAAAGTCCTCCTCAGCCCCAGGGCAGGATTGGTGAAGCTGCTGCCCTCCATCAAGATGGATTCAAGTTGGATTTAATCCATTTAGGGACCATCACCCTTCCCTGAGGACTTCGCCAAGGCTGCTAGTTATTAGTTATGTAAATCATTGACACAATATTTCTGAGGTAACAATTTGTCCTTGTGTGTTCTTTTTCTTTTCACTGTTGTTAATTTTGCAGTTTCACGTTGACCTTTTGTAGACCTGAACTGCTTGGGTGACTCATCCACTGCTGCCTACCCCATGCTGAGCTAAGTCTAGGCTGGCATCCTGACTTTACCCATACAAGTGGCTTAGTTGTTGAGTCTGAATTTACCAGCACCACTATAATTAACAGATAATTATTCATTCAGGCTCTTTCAGTTCTTTCATGTGTTACAAGCCTGTTGGTTTGTCCCATTTCGTGCAGCAGGGAAAAGAGTTATTGCTTAAACTTTCTTTTCTTATCTTTCTCATGTACCCGCAGGAACAAAGGTTAAGTGAAAGTCAAAACGCCCCCAAACTGTAAAACAACAAACTGGCTGTTATCTTCCTAATCATTATAATACAGTATAGAAATACCAAGACCCTTTGATCTGTTGCTCTTCAGGTATAATAAAGCAGATTATCAACTTAACCTTTTGAACCTTAATGATACTGTGTTCTACTATACTTGTTTCAAAGCAGGCAAAATAACCTGAAACAAACAGAAAGGTACCTTAGCAAGTCACATTCTTATTTATGCTGCCTCTGATATAATGATAACCTATGCCCCATTTATCTATTTATTTATTTATCATATACCCCACCCATCTGTGATGGACTCCCACTCTGGGTGGCTTATACACTATTAAACTTTTTTTTAAACAAACACCATTAAGTTCGTAACTTATCCCTCTTTGTTACTGAAAAACTAATTTTTCTTTTTGATGAGTCTCAATCCATAAACTGCTGGCCATGCCAGTTTACCACAAGAGAATAGACTACTGGAAAACTTGCACCTACCGGTATATTGTAAAGTGACATGTGAATGGGTGTTGTAGTATCTCTTTAGAAATCTATAAAAGCTCTCGTATTTTCACTGGAATATCTGTATGTGGTTGCCAGACAGCCTTGTACCTTTAGCATGAATAAAGGATCGGATCCTGTTACTCTGCTCCATGCCTTGTTTTGAGTTGAGAGACCAAAGTAAGTGAGCCTGTAGGGCAAACTTCACCCTCATTATTAGTATACTCTGTTGAAAATGTTGGATGGTTTGCAGAAAGGAGAATTGTGCAACTGAAAAAGTGAACAGCAATTCTGTATGTGCTTGTTGAAACAAAAGAGCAAATACAACTGATCCCTTTGCTAGTACTTGTATGCCTACATATTTAAATTTTGGGGATTGAGGAGCATCTGCTCTGTTGCGCTCTGAACATATAGAATATTGGCATTGGTTTTCCTACTACTTCATCTTTCCAGATGTTGTTACATGGGATGCTTCCAGACTAGAAATATAAATTCTCACATTGCAAGAGAGAGAGAAACTCACATTTTTTTTACCCATACCCTTTGAGAGACCATTCTGTTTTCTGTCAGACTCAACCAGAGTTTCACATTTGTGAAAATGGTTTTTGAACAAATAATGCAAATTGGTCAATGTTAGCTGCTGCCTTGTTTTGTCGGAATGGATTATTCCTATGCTGGAAGCAAGGTATCTCATAGGACTTGAAAAATTCTTGTAAATATAATTAATTAGTCCAGAAAACCTTAATGGAGGAGGACATTGAATTTAGTAAGTACAGTCAAACCTTGCATAACGAGCGTTTCGCTTAGAGAAAAACTCGCATAACGAGCAAGTTTTTCACTAAGCGGTCTGACTTGCATAACGAATTTTTCGCTATGTGAGTCAGACTGTTCCCTATGGAAAAACTCGCATAACGAGTGTTTCTATGGGGAAAACTCGCATAACAAACTTTTTCGCTATGCAAGTTTTCCCCATAGAAACGCTCATTATGCAAGTTTTTCCATAGGGAAAAGTTCGACTCGCATAGCGAAAAATTCATTATGTGAGTCAGACTCGCATAGCGAATTTTCGCATAGCAAGCAACCTCGCAGAATGAATTAAATTCATTATGCGAGGTATGACTGTATTTGTCATACATCTATTATGAATGGGGATGGTTCATAGCACATACTAATCAAAAGGCATCATGCAGGTATTTCACCTTTCTGTCTTTAATACTACCCCTCCCCAAGAAAAAGTAGTGGGAACACATGAGAAGATATGATCTGGAGGCACACATACATGTAAATTTCCATTGGCTGAGCATGGCAGCAATTCCTGGAAGCACCTTTCGAAGTAAGTCCCTCAACATTCAGTGGGTCTTTGTGCCAAATAAATATGTTAACATTTGCATCATAAATTCATTTTCAGTAGACTATAGGTTAAAACCAATGGGTTAGCCTCAACTATAGTAAGCTGACTGAATGATTGGTTTGCCCAAGAATAAGTTACTGAAGACTCATTGATTCAGTCAATCTATTCTATTTAAAACTAACAACTGAATTTAACCACCTAAAACCTAGCCCGCAATTGCAGCTTTTCATACTAGGCTCAACTAGATAGTAAACATTAAGAAGAGTTAGACTTTGATGTTGAACTTTGATTTTAGCTGGTAGCTTCTAATCTCTAAGATCTGTAGCTATTCTAATATACAGTCAAACCTCGCATAAGGAGCGCCTTGCTTAAAGAGTAACTTGCTTAAAGAGCAGAATTTTCTCTGAATGTTCCCTTCACTTAACAAATAAAACCAACGAAAAACTCGCTTTAACAAATAAATTGGGGTTTGCAATCTCCCCCCCCCCCATCACAATCGGTCACTTACAATGGTGTTTCACTTAAAGAGCAAACTCCCTTAAAGAGCAATCCTGTGGAACACATTATGCTCTTTAAGTGAGGTACAACTGTATATTTACATAATGAACCATCTAGAAAGAGGCTTCTGTAGAAGGAACATATTTCTAATGATAGCTGCACCCCTCTCCAAATATTCAGGGTTCTTGGTTACCATGTATGCATTCTGCAGTGAGTGGTTACATTTTTACCAGTACAGTTTTTTGTTGTTCAGTCGCACAGTCGATTCCAACCCTTTGCGACCCCATGGACCACTGTCCGCCAGGCACTTCTGTCCTCCACCATCCTCCTCAACTTGCTCAGCTCTGTGCCCATTGTTCTACAATACCATTTAGCCATCTCATTTTGGGCCGCACCCTTCTTCTTTTGCCCTCCACCCTTCCCAGTATCAAGGCTTTCTTAAGCGAATCCTCTCTTCTCATTTGATGTCCAAAGTAATTTAGCTTCAGTGAGGGAGGTAGTTCAATCTTTTCCAATCTGTAATTTGTAACATCAGAAATAACAGTGCCAAGCATACACGTGGCAGGTAAGAGATGCAGCCTACTCTAACATCCAAGAGTTGATGCACTGAGACATTACTTTCCAAGCCCTGGAAGGTGATGTTATATCCTGTCAGAGCTTGATTTCTCTCTCTCGATCTGAAAATATTGAGTGTAACAGCAGCATCAATCAAAGTACTTCCCTTGGCTTTGTGATTGCACAATATTTATACATTCTGACTAGGCAGTTCTGACTTCTTCCGCCATGTTGGTTTAGTGAAATTGTAGATTTCCTAATATACACATACATATTTCTTAATACGATTAGTATGCTGCTGTTTCAGATCTGAGCTAGCCATTTCTAGCAAAATATGAAGGGAGAAAACTGCAGATAACCTTGGGAATTCATAGTTGGAAATTTTCTATCATAATTTGTCGATACCTGACTGTTCATTGCTTATTTCATTCCTTTTTCAGTATTGGCATTTGTTTAGCCAACTCTAGTTAACGATCTGCTGATTTGCTTTCTTCCTTTCTTATGCACCACTAGCATATAATAAAATACAAAGCTAAAATTAATACATCTACAAATAAGATAGAATTGAAAAGGGCTAGGTGACATCTGCCCAATATCGGGCCACATCAACAGCATTTCCTCTTGCCAACATAAGATCCTCCTCAGTGCATGTTGAGAGGCATCGTGTGCATTGTGTCATATGGGAGATAGTTTGTACTTCTCTGCATCCACACAGGCTGTCGTCTATAGGGAAACACGACTTTCTCAGATTAGTTCTTGATCTTCCTACCCTTGCACACTGTCTATTTAAAGCTTTCCACAAAGGCCATGGTTGTTCTTGGCCAGGCGGTAGAGAGTCATTTGGTTCTGCCCAGTTGTCTAGTAGCTCCTTGCTCACCTTCCATTCTAAGGCGGTCTGTGGGAGCTGGTTGTTCTGAGGGGCAGACATTGTGAGAAAGCTATGCCTTGATTTCAGTCTCTGCTTTGGTGGTTAGTGATCAAATAGCAGATGTGCTTCTGAGGAACTTGCTGTGACCCACTCTTTCGGAGCAGCACTTTCCAATAGAATTTTGGTGGGGGGATGCCAGCTAAGTAATGCACTTTTTGTATTGGGGATCCTGTGACCAATCTCGCTGTTTCATTTAGGGCCACATCCACCTACCCTTCATCCTTTGATCTGCCCCACACTAGACTAGCATTTTTCACCAGCTAATCCTTTTAACCCAGAAATACCAAAATGAGATATTAACTGGATAATACAGCCACTCACTGAAAGAACAGTTGTGCAAGTAGATTCTACTCAATGGAATTTATTTCTAGGTAAATATGAACACCAGGGAGTATTCTCCCGGATGCTATTGGACTTCTGTTCCCAACATCCCTAGACAGCAGAGCCAGTGCTAAAGAAAAAACACTGAATCACCTGCCAATCTCCATAGTGTAGCTCAATAGTAATCAATGTATGATTTTGTTGGCACGATTGTTGCAACTTGTAAGTGGGAGTAAATATTTTGCTAAAAGCAATAGCACTGGATATAAGGAATTTACAGCACATGCAAAGAGTCCCTGAAGAGCCTTCCTCAAATAGCTCTTCAGTCTATGCTTAAGCAGTAAAATCTAGTGCACTGTTGCAGCACTCAAGAGGATGATTGTTTCAGTAACATCTCTGTTTCTGTTGGCTGGGTTTTCTATAGATTAGGTCTTTGAGGACCACATATAGCTAGTATAGTGAAGGAAAGGCTATTTATTTGTTAAGTAGTACTGTATTAGCTTTCAATTACTGGCACACAATGTTTAAAAATGAGAGCATATTGCCTGCTATGTTCCCTCTTCCACCCGTGCCCCAAATGTGTAGTGCATTCCAAGCTAATTGAACATCTGCCTTGAGAAGTCACCATCTCTGTAATGAGGCAGTTGCTATGGCAAATGTTGAGTGAGTCAATAACCATTTTGCTTTTGTCAGTCCCTTGGCATAGTCTGCTTATCATGGATTGTTACTTTGGTGGTTTGGCGTATGTCTCAGTTGAGTAAATGACAGACTGTAGTAACTGCTTTTCTTGGCTCTTGCTTCATTTAGCCTCAAAACACAAAATCTTTTTCCTGACTTCAGGTTCAAATACCATCCAGCTTTCTCTTTGAGAACAATCCAGAATAAAGTGGTACTGGAGGGGCAATGATGTCTCTATTGGCCATGCATGTGCAGAATAGTAAACTAGTTATGAGTGATATACGAGTACAAATAGCCAGGTGGCTCCTTCCTGAATTTCTAAATCAATTAATCTGGAGGCTGATATTCCATCTCTAACCCATTGTCCCCAAGACCTGGAAGTGGTTAGAGCTTCCTTTTGTTAAAAATGTTGGGATACAAAATGGTCACAGGGAGTGGGATTGCACCTCATTTTGAAGAAATGCCACTATTCCTTTAAAAACTTTTTTTCACCTGTTGAAAAGTGGACAAATCTTACTCATGTCTGTCTTAATATACTATCTTTTGTTTTTTGTTGTTTGGCAGCTTTTACAAAGTAGGGTTGTGAGCTATTATCATTTTTGGTTTAAAACTCCACTGTTTGGAAACAAAAAGCCAAGGTTTCTGTTTTGGAGGGCATGCTAAACAAATCCTTTGTGGCTTGTTTAGCTCTATAGGAAGGGGCCCCTGGCTGTCCAGAAGTTTTAATTACAACTGGCATTATGTCTCACCATTTTCCTTGCTGGGCAGAGTAATGAAATTGGAGTCCAAAAACATCCAGAGACCATTGTACCCTTGGTTTCCTTGGGCATGCTGCAACAAGGTTCCAGTCCCATTTAACTAGACAGAGAGCACCTTGTGGTTTGGTCCAGATACCTCAGGATTTTCTAGACTATTGGCTTGTTCTGTGTGAACACCCAATGATATGTTCATTGAGTTTAATAACAGTAATTGTGTGCTGTCAAGTTATTTCTGGCGCACCGTGATCATTTCCAAGGTTTTCTAGGTAGAGAATACACAGAAATGATTTACCATTCCCATTTTCTGGGAGGCATCCTGGGACTGAACAGATTGCCAATGACTACTCTGGCTGGTTCTTCTCCTGGAAAGCACTATGGGAAATTTAACTCCCAACCTTTGTCTAATGGCCTTGGATGCTGAAGTCCACAATGAAGGGTAATGGTCCCCAAGTGGATTAAATCCCACTTGAATCCATCTTGATGGAGGGCAGCAGCTTCATCAATACTGGCCTGGGGCCGATGAGGAGGACTTTGAGTGCCAAAAGGGCTCTGGACCAGAAAGTGACTCACAGAACTGGGCCAGTGGTACAGGAGTCATGTTGTGATGCGGAAGGCAGATGAAAGGCCACTGCATTATATTCTCAGGACAGTCTCTATGGCTGATTGTCATGGGGATTGTCAATCCTGTATTTGGATTCGGATATGGCAAAAGAACCTTTTGCTCTGCAGCCAGATACCTAAACTACTGAGCAATAAGTTTATAAAGAAATAAGCTGGGTATTTCCAGCTAGCTCACATGCTACTTGAGATAAATGTTGTATATCTTTTTGCATCTGTATGCATTCTTTCTTCAAACATCTTGTTTATTCAGTTCTGGGAAAATATGCACCTCTCATACATCAAACATTTTGGCAGATAATGTCAACTGTAGAATAAAAATAGACCAACCAAAAGAAAAGGAAATACTAAATGGAGCTTTACTATTTTTAAAGTGGTAGCTGTGTTAGTCTGTTCAAGCATATCAGAGAGTAAACAAAACAAAACCAAGACAAAAAACATTGTGGCACCTTAGAGACTAACTGCTGTATTTTCATGTTAGCTTTCTTGGATCAAGTCCACCCACAAATGTACAGACTCCTGGTAGGTGCTAAAGGCAAGTACAGTACAGTCCTGTATTTGGTTTCAGTGCCATAAATCAATCTCCAGACAACTGAATTGATATATTTTTATATTTTTTATTAAAAAAATGGTAAAAAGCCCAACATACAAGAAACTTCAATGACAGTTGTAAACAGTTGCAAAACATTTCAAAAATATACTGGAACAAATAATCAATAAAAATTTGATGCGGGAGCAATTCAAGCTCGCAACAAAATAAGAAAGCTAACTGAACAATCTGGTACAGTACTTATATTCTAGCAGTTTCATCACAGTCTCAGAGCATATATGAGCCATACATAGGGTTGCCATAATTATCTCCTGCCAAACTGGGACAGCCATGTGACGTCATTGCATTCTTCAAACTGTGCATGCATCGGATGGGGCTGTCTGGGAGACCACGGCTCTAAGAACCCACGGAATCCCCGTCCAGGGCGGACAGCCTTCATCAGTTTAAAATAAACTGTAGTCAAGAGGTTCCCCCCCCCCGTGTGATTCTTCTTGCAAAAGACTATTCTTGATGGTTCTATTTTTATTTTTTTGAATAAAATTTCTTGGCCACTCTTGAAATCACCCTTCCTCCCCCTGAGGTCACCCCACCTTCCCCTTCACATACACACCCACAGAAGTAGACTCATCCTCAAACCACACGAGGATCCCTTGGAAGAAAGTTCTAAAAAGGGGCCTCCATTTCCCTCTGGAAGGAGAAAAGCTGGAGACAGGAAGGGACTTTTTTTGGAGGAGGACCTTTGCAATGGAGGACTCTTCCCTTTCTGTCCAATTAGACATCACACTCTGTCAAACCTTCACAGACAAAGGCAGTTTTTACCCCTTCTCCTTGCCTACAGTTGAAATCATTTTCCCAATTAACCCTTGAAGGCTGCTCTCACACTGATAAGCATCAGGCATTACTCTGGTCTCAAATTATTCATGGGTATTCCCTCCCTAATGAGGCAGTTACAGGCAGTGACTGCAAGATTTGTATTTTTTTTAGAAGAGCATCAGAGTCAATGAGCCCTCAATTTCTCTTGACAGTGCTTGCATTTTGGATAAGGAAGTAGGGGTTGATATGTGGTGCAAACTTCTCTTTTTCTTTTCATGTATACTTTTAAGTGTAAGATTGTGCTTTAAACCAAAAGCTTTTTATCCATGGGGGATGAAGAAATAGCTCTGTTGCAATACTTTGTTTTACATCATGGTCCTACCACCTAGATATGTCCTAATTTTGGATGTTCTATTTCCCAGATAAAGAAGAGACAGCAAGACATTGTACGATTTCTAGAAGCCAACAAAATTGACTTTGAAGAAGTAGATATCACCATGTCAGAGGAGCAAAGGCTATGGATGTATAAAAATATTCCTCAAGACAAACTTCCAGCACAAGGCAATCCGCTACCCCCTCAGATTTTCAGTGATGATCAGTACTGCGGAGTAAGTAATTGACAGAGGTTGGAAAAGTTTATTTTCTTCCCCCCCCCCTCCCAGAGAACTCCCAGAATTGCACAGCTAGTATGATCGTCAAGTTCTGATTAAAGCTGGAGACTAATTTTCATGTGACGTGCTAGATAAAAAGTCAGTAGAGGCCAGGTTGGATCACATTTTGGTAATAATAATAATAATTTCATGTCAGAGATTACTCTGGGTTGAAAGGATTTTTAGGGGATGCCTGAATGAGGCCTCCTTTCATGCCCCCAAGTGCAGCTTTCGGATATCGAAACCTGACCTTCCAGTCTCCAAGCCAGCGTCTTAACCACTAAGCCGCCGGGGGAGCTTGGAAAGGAACATATCTTCACCAACTAATCTCATTCTCAGGTTTCCTCATTTTTAAGCAGGACTGTGCTGGCCATTTGGGACACAGGGACAAATTCAGTGATGGGCTCAAAAAAATTTTTACTACCACACTGTGGGCGTGGTATAGTGGGTGTGGCCAGTAGGAAAGCCCTGCGTTGCACCTGAATTAGGACTATTTTACTTCAAAAGTTGGATGGGTTGGGCCAGTCAGAATTTCTGCTACCGGTTCTGGTGAACTGGTGCGAACCTGCTGGTGCCCACCACTGGACAAGTCCCAGTGTGCCCCAGTGACTGGCACCCCCCAGAGATGTGCAGAAGCATGTCACTTGGTGGCTACAATCCATGATGTCATGCAGTACCCCCCATAGGCACTGCCCCCTCCTTCCCTGTCCAGTGCCCTTTTAGCATATCCAGGATGCCCCTGCTTTTAAGACTTTGCTGTTAAGTAGCTACATTTACTATTCTCCAAGACATACATTGGTGAAGTTGTAAATAGTTTTATTTTTCAGCAGATGTTTGAAACTGATTCTACCCATTCCTTGTTTTATAAAAATAATCTGTATAATTTCATTTGTAGCACTTCAAATTTGTAGCTACATTGGCCAGTATCCTATTGCTACTTGCTGCTGGAGCAAACCTATTGATTCTTAGGGATTTGCATAAGTGTTTTATTTTCTTCAGCAGTTGAAGCTAGCAATCCTCCTCCTCCTCCTCCTCCTCCTCTTATTATTATTATTATTATTATTATTATTATTATTATTATTATTATTATTATTATTATTATTAATAATAATAATAATAATAATAATAATAATAATAATAATAATAATAATAATAATAATAATACAGTGAAACCCCAGTTTATTATCTTGGTCTGTTCCAACAGCCTTCGTTGTAAAAAAAAAATCATAAACTGAAGCACGTTTTCCCATAGGAATGCATTGAAAATTTAAAAAGATGGTCCAAAAATAATCAAAAAATTAATAATACAAAAGGTTTCCCTTGCTCGAAAGCCAGTTGTATCTGACTCTAGGGTTCAGTGCTCATCTCTGTTTGAAAGCTGAAGAGCCAGCGCTATCTGCTTCTGCAGACATTTCCATGGTCATGTGGCAGCCATGACTAGACACTGGAGTGCACGGAATGCTGTTACCTTCCCACCGAAGTGGTCCCTATTTATCTAATTGCGATTTCTTGCTTTTGCATTTTTTTTTATTAAATTTTTATAGGTATTTAACTATATAAACATACAATAAAAAAAATTAACATTAAGAAAAGTACAATAATAAGAAATTATACAAAGATTACAAAATATAAGAAAATTAAAAAAAGGAAAAAAGAAATAAATAAATCATATAATAGGAACTTGTTTTCTTCCCATATCTCAGTATGAGTACTCTACATTAAAGATATATAAGCAACAACAACCATAATAAAAAAAAATACCCAAGCTCTACTCATCCCATATAGGAGCTGCTTAAATCATACTTGGTATCATTTTTTAACTCTTTCTCTAATACATTTAATTTCCTACACAATCATAAATCACCCTTTATCATCACCCCTGTGATATTTACAATGTCCAGGGAATTCTGCAAACTCATAAATTCCAAAAGTCATTTTGTTCCGGTACAGGGGTAACTCCTTTCTTCTTAACAGTCACATATTCCACAAAACGTTTCCAGATTCTCCAAAAATTATTAACTTGTGCTCTACCTTTTTTTATTTTTAACTCACAGGTAAGTTTATCGTTGAGTGCCAGCTCCCACATTTCTTTATACCAATCTTGTATTTTTATCTGAACAGCATTTTTCCAATTTCTCGCAATACAAAGTCTAGCAGCTGACAACATCACTGACATCAATTCTTTATTATCATTACTCATGTTAAATTTATCAACCTCCGTTAACAAAGCTGTTTCCGGACCCCAGGCGAGCTGCTTTTCTAGTATGTTATTTATTTCATTTCTCACTTTTCCCCAAAAATTTTCCAAGCTTTTACAAGAGCACCACATGTGTATATATGTTCCCACTTCATGTTTACAACGCCAGCATTTATCACTAATCCTACTATCCATACGATGCAGCCCGATTGGGGTCCTGTACCACCGCCAAATTAATTTGTAATTATGTTCCTTCAATCTAACGGACATGGATCTCATAATCCTTTTTCCCCATTTTTTCTTCCAATTTTCCGCTGGAATTGTCTCTTTTAATTCTTCTTCCCATTTATTTTTTAAAATTTCCTGTATATTTCCACTTTTATTCAAAATTTTATAAATCTTACTTACTACCCCTTTAATACCCATGTTCCCTTTCCTAAACTTGATTAACATAATTTCAAATAAAGTCAACTCTCTCTTTAAACTATTGTCAGTCAAATATTTTTTATTCCAATTATTTATTTGGAGAATCTTGAACCAATCTAACTGCATTTGCGAGAATAGCTCTCTTTTTCTTTCACTTTCCTTACATGTGTTAATCCAATCTTTCAACAAGAGAACCTCCTTCTCTACTAATATATTTCTAATCCTACTGTCTATTTGTATTGGAAAAGCACTCAAGTCGTCCAATTCTATGACAGGCGAAGTACCTGGGGCAAACTCGTCTTTTATTTTGTTCCATTCTTCTATTGTGGTCTTTGTCAACTTACACCTGAAAATCTTTTTTAAATTTTCCTTTTTTTCACTTAAAAATATTGATTTATCAAATTTCTGGGACTCCTCTCTTTCAATTTTTTCCCATATTACATCTTCTCTATTCAATATTTTGATAACATTTCTTACATGAAATGCCCTATAATAATCACGAATATTAGGTATTCCTAATCCTCCCTCTTTTTGAGATATATACCATAATTTTTTAGCTATCCTAGCACCTCGTTTACCATTACAAAATCTATTGATTATATTCTGATACTCCTTTAATTCTTTATCAGTGAGCTTGATCGGTAATGCATCAAATAAAAAATTTAATTTAGGTAACAACATCATTTTACACAATGCAATCCGTCCAAACCACGATAAATTTAACTTATTATACCGAATTATTTTTTGTTCAATTTCCTTTTTCTGTTTAACATAATTTAACCCTTTAAGCTCTCCAAACTTATTAGATATTATTATCCCCAAATATTTAATTTTGTTTCCAATCTGAATTTTATATTTCTCCTTAATTTTTTCCTCTTCTTCCTTAGTCCCATTGCAAAAAATCATTTCAGTTTTGTCCCAATTGACCTTCAAGCCCGTCATGTCCTCAAACTCACTTAAGTGCTTATATATATTTTCAAATGCTTTTATTGGATGTTTTGCAATAATTAGAGTGTCGTCTGCATATAAATTAATTTTATTACCTTTCATTCCTTTTATATCCTCATCTTGGCGTATTGAGTTCGCCAAAAACTCCATTGCCAGAATAAACAACGTTGGTGACAACGGACAGCCCTGTCTTGTACCTGCCTCTAAATTTATATTCCCTGAATATTCACCGTTAATTCTAATCCTGGCTATTCCAGATTGATATAATTTCTTGATCACACCCTGAAATTTAGTACCAAATCCATATAATCTGATCATCTCTTGAATTGTTAACCATTGTAAGGAGTCAAAGGCTTTAAATATATCCAATGACAAAAATCCCACTTTCTCTTTTTTTTGTTCTACTAAATCTATTAAATCTATTACTCTTCGCGTTAAATCTGACATATATCTGTTTTTAACGAACCCTGCCTGATCATCCTTTATATATTCAAATATGAAACTACTCAGTCTGTTTGACATTATTGATGTGAAAATTTTTGCGTCCTGATTAATTAGTGAAATCGGTCTGTACGATTCCACTCTTTCTAAGTCTTTGCCTGGCTTGGGGACTAAAACTATTATTGATCTATTCCATGAACTTGGAGTTGCTTCCCCCTCTAATATTTTGTTAAACAATTTACTTAATCTCGGAACAATCCATCCTCTAAAGTCTTTGTAAAACTCCGCCGATAACCCGTCTTCACCTGGAGCCTTGTCTACTTTTAATTTCTTTATTACTCCCTCAATTTCTCTTTCTGTTATTTCTCCCTCCATTATATTTTTATGTTCTCTTGATATTTGTGAAATTCCTTGTATTTCAAAACATTCTCTAAGTTTATCCAAATTTATCTCCCTTTTTGAGTACAGTTCATTATAAAAATTTTCTATTATCTTCATTTTTTCAAGTTTTTTATTACATCTCTTCCCATTTTTATCAATCAATACCCCAATCTGACTTTTAGTTTTCTTCTCTTTTGCTGCCTTCGCTAATAATTTAGAATTCTTATTACTGTACTCAAAATATTCTCTTTTTAAGTAAATCATATCCTTTTTAACTTTTTCTATGTCCTTCCCATCCAATTCCTTCTTAATTTTTTGTATATCCTCAAAAATTCTCTGATTCTTAGTTCTTGCATGCTCCAGGTGAAGTTGTTTTAATTTTATTTCTAACTCCTGGTATTTACTTTTTTTCTGTTTGTTTTTAATACTATTTAATTTTATAGATTCCCCTCTAAATATCGCTTTCATTGTATCCCATACCGTGCTATAGCTGACCTCATCATTATCATTCCAAATCCAGTACTCTTCCCATTTCTCCATTACATTTTTCTTACTTCCATCATCTCTGAATAAACTCGGATCATATCTCCAATTATACCCCTTTTTCCCTTCACTATCCAATTTTATTTCTATTAATATTTTTGCATGGTCAGACTCTTTAAACATTCCTATTTTAATGTCCCCCTTTCTTGCTTTTGAACTGCTCGGTTGGCAGGAGCTGGGACAAAGACGGGAGCTTATTCTGTCCTGCAGTACTCGGGAATCAAACTGCTGACCTTCCGCCTCCCAGTCAGTGTCTTAGCCACTTGAGCCACCCCACCAACAATACAAACAAATAAGTAAATGCCAGACATTATTGTCCCCTAAATCCCTTGAACGATCCCACCAGCTGGTGAAGGGTTGGGGTGGAGAAAAGGAGGTGTTCTACCACCTCCTTCCCCCCCACCTGACCCCCAATGGTGGAGATCGATCAGAAAAAAGGACACATACATTACAGTAAAGGAAGAAGTGATCTCCCTACCTTTTGCATGCTTACTCAGCAGTTTGTCCGGGTGCCAGGGGAGCCCATGCAACAGTGGCAGTAACAGCGGTGGAGGTGTTTTTGGCGCAGTTTCCAGTGTCCACTGCTTCTACCAGCAGCAGCCAGACTCTGGGCACCATATCTGCTCCATTCTGGTCTTCATCTGAGATTCCCCCTGCGGCGCTACAGCTAGGAATGTGCGCCTCTCTGAAACTTCCTGGTTATGTGCTGGGTGCCCAGATGTGCATTCTAGGCTATAGCGCCATGGGGGGGGGGGGAACCTCAAATGAAGACCGGAATGGAGCAGATATGGTCTCCAGAGTATGCTGCTGCCAGTAGAAGCTGTGGAAACCATGCCAAAAACACCGCCGGTGCAGCCGTAAGTGACATTGCGACTTCCAGCGGTGGTGCAGGGCTGCCATTATAGACTCTAAAATGGTAGCAGCAGTCCAATTCCCTGTTGTAAGCTGGAAACCACCCCCTGTAAGCCGGAATATAATTTCCATAAAAATTTATGTTGTAAACCACGGCAAACATAACCCACGGCAGTCGTAAACTGGGTTTTGCAGTAGTAACAACAACAACAACAACAACAACAACAACAAGAAGTCAGAAATTATTCAGGGTTGAGAGGATTTTTGTTGAAGAAACTCTGCTCAGGGGACATCCAAATGATGCTCCTTTCATGTCCCCAAGATATATTGATGGCAATTTTTGTTTGTAAAGTAAAGGGAACACTTGACCCATTGAAAGGAGATGGGAATCTGCAATCAAGAGAATCAGCACAGACAAATGCAACAAAAGCTAGCTCACTCATTATGAACAGCTGTTATGAACTTTCTCTGCATGTCAACGCAGTAGGAGTGAAGATAAAGATTAGCTAGTTCTCTAAAAGATTTAAAGGCCATTTATTGGAAAATGTGAAATCAATTTGAAAAACTCAATCCAGACTCAACTTCATTGAGAGCATTTGTGCTGCCTGTTGTTCTGAGCATTGAAGCTCTTCTTACCTTGTGTAGCATTGGGAGTCTTTCATTATCATCGTCATTGTCATCATCAATATTATTATTAATAATATTCATAATATTTTTTAAAAAATTAGATACTGCCTGCTGCTCTGGGTAGTGCACAAGACATACAGCCCCCTCCAGCCCCCACCAACTACTTTCTCAAAACAGCATATTCTGTCTTGTTAATTTATTTTAATTGTTACAGTTTGAATTGTTTTTAATGTACTGTATGCTTTATTGTTTCAATTTGATCTTTTTAATATTGTGTGCAACCTTGATTCTCCCCCATCAGGAGAAAGTTGGCCTATAAATCCTACAAACAAATTAAGTAGTTTCTTAAATATGGTAAGGAATGGAGCCAGGCACCATCTCAGCCAATAATTTATTTCTTACAATGGGGACTTTACCGAGAAAGCCTGACTCCTCTTTCTAGCTGCTCTTGACATAGTCACATTCACCACTGTGAACTGAGAGGAGTGTGTGGTATGATATGCTGTTTCTTGGGAAAGACATTAAAGCTGTGAAGGACTTTAAAGATCATAACCAGAACCTTGAATTGAGAATGGAAATTAATAGGAAGCCATTGTAGGTGGGCCAATTGTGGGAATATATGATCAAATTTACTAGTCCCAGAAATCAGTCTGGCTGCCGCATTTTGGACCTCCTGGAATTTTCATACTGTTTTCACAGGCAGACCCATGTAGAGCTGTCTTTTTTCAAGATTACCAGTATCTGTACTATTGATATTATGCACTTCTTATGCAGCTAGGTGTGCAACTGGGCAAGAACAGAAGTTGTTAAAAGACTTTCCTGACCACAGCTGGTATTTGAATTTGCACATATAACTGCAAGTCTAGGAGTACCCGGAAGCTGCAAACCCAATCATTCAGGAGGAGTGTAACCTTATCTAGACAAGACAGATTTCCCCTTAACTGGTCAGATGACTTTCCTAATAGCTTGACCACCATATTATCAGGATTCAGTTTCATTTTGTTTACTCTCATCCATTCCATAACTGAGAACATAATCCTCTACAGATGAAGAAAAGGAGAAATAGCACTGTGTGTCATTAGTATATTGATGGTAGTGCATTTCAAATCTCCAAATAACTTTTAATGGCTTCATATAGATATTAAAAAGCATTGGGGAAATGATCGACCCCTTCAGGACCCCATAACAGAGATCCTATAGGGTTGAAACAAAATCTCCAAGCTGTACCATCTGGGATTGGCTATCGAAAATGGACTAGAAGCCATTATAATATAAGCAGTGCCCTGATCCCTAGTCTTCCCAGAAGGATATCATGAGCAACAGTATCAAATTATCAGTAAGATCTAGGAACATCAGCAAGGTTACACTACCCTTTCAGCCTCCTTTAGATTGTTTTGCAGAGTGACTAGTATTGTCTCAGTCCTGTGCCATGGTGAGTTGAGATGCATCTAGACTTCTGGCTCCCAACATGGGGCACATGCCCCATAGAGGGACAATTTGATTTTTAAAGGGGACAATTCAAGAATGAGTTATTAACAGTGAATGGCCTTTTAGGCTTTCTCCACATGATTAGGAGTTCACTTTTTAAATAATAAGAATTATATGTCACCAGAGGGTGGGTGGGTCAGGATTTTAGAGATGCTTCATTGAAGGCACAGTCAAAAAAAGGTTGGGAACCACTGATCTAGACCAGTGTTTCCCAAATGCTGGTGTTTGGACTTCAATTCCCAGAAGCTCAACTCAATTCCCCGAAGCACTGATCAGTCAATATACTGGCTTAAGCTTCTGGGAACTGAAGTCCAAACACCAGCATTTGGGAAACACTGATCTAGACTATCTGTCTCATCCAAGAACACCTGCAACTGATCAGCCACCAACCTCTCTGTTAGCTTGCCTAGAAATTGAATAAATCCTTCAGCATATTGGGTCCCCCCTAGGAATTGCTTCTATTATGGTTTCTTGAAGAGATGTATAAATGATATGAATGGCCCATTCTACCTCTGTCTCCTTAGCAAACTTTAATAGCCAAGGTGGACAAGGACCTATAAGAGTGTGGTAGCTTTATAGTATTTTAGTGCCTTATTTACATACTCATTATGTTGTTGATGCTCAGCACAGTTGATCATTGGCTTGTTGGCATCAATGTAGATTTGCTCACATGACAAATTAAGCATGATCCTTAAATTGAGCCAACAGCTGCTGCCAACAGCTGTTTAAGGTACTATGACATGACAATCCTGTTTACAATCTCTAAATTCCTGAAAACATACTTTAATCCTTATATATTTGCTGGGCTATTCTGTCTTTGCAATTAATTATACCGAATATCTGAGTTTTGAAAATGGGTAACTGAAAACAGGAGCTTTACTATTGTGATGGTTGCATCACAAGTGATCTAAATTTAATTTGCAAAATACTTTTGGTTTTTCTAACTCTCTTTGTAAAGCAGCCAAGTTCTAGCCTTTCTAATTAAAGTACTGTTTTATGTGCAACAGTATCCATGCTTGACAAACTATCTGGTAGCAATCTCTGTCATTATGGGAGATTTCTCTATTTCTGTTTTCCATTTTCATGTGTTTTCAAGTACAGTACCTGTATATCAAAGACTGAAAGGGGGAGGGTGCTTTTTTCATTATGTGACTAACACTGTAACACCAGGTTGTCTAATGTGTTCATGATGCAGTTTCTCACCTCTTTGTGTGTGTGTGTGTGTGTGTGTGTGTGTGTGTGTGTGTGTGTGTGTGTGTGTGTGTGTGTGTGTGTGTGTGTGTGTGTGTGTGTGTGTGAGAAAGAGAGACAGAGAGAGAGAGGGATTGTGAGAGCAAGTGGAATATCCATGGAGATTTTTTAACAGTGCAATGTCAACAGCTTTACTGTATTCACTATATTGTTTACTTACTTGCATATATGAAATAAAAAAATCTAGTAAGTTTTAAAAATTGACTACAAACATGTCAGTTTCACCTTTAAAGAATACCATACTTCCATGTAATTGGAGGAAAGTCTGCTTGTTAAAGTAGATTGGGTGCTAGATGAAGACTTGGGAGACCAACCTTCAAGTCCCATTCAGCCATGAAAACTCTGTGGAGAGTGACAATGGTAAACTCCTTCTTGAACCGGCTACATATTTTTTAAAAAAAAAACTCATTTTTTTTCTGAGTGTGTTTGTGTGCATGTGTGATCCTAAGAAGTCAGAAACAACTTAGCAGCACTTAGGTAGTGAGGAGAATATTTATGCAGATTCTGCAAAATATGTAAGCCATGTCTAATCCTTTCAGAGTGGTTTAAGCAGGTCTATCCTACTCTTCTGTCATGCTGTCTTCACAATTTAGCTAATGTTAGAAGATGCAAAACTATGCATAATGCATCCTAGATTTTTCCTTTGTTACATTTTAAAGATAGCAGGTACGCTCTCAGATAACCCCCAAATGCTAGTGCTAGCTAGTTGAATGTGAGCAACCTTAGGAAAGAGGCAGGTTTTTGTTGTTAATAGTTCCCATGGAGACTGTTAATGCCCAAATGTTCATCTGAGGATGGAGTTTGTTCTATTAGTATTAAAAATGCAATAACATTTGAATAGCATTTCCACCAAATGCCTCATGTACATTGTCCCCTTGAAGTTCTAACAACATAAGGCAGGGCTGAAAAATCTCTTTCCATAATCTATTAGATTCCAAACCACAACAGCCTGGCTGGTGGAACAAGTTGAGTTTTAGAGAAATAAACAACAACACCTCCTATCCATATTTACCTTCTTTTTCCCTGATTGCATAAATTTTCTCACTCTTTTGGGGGATCCCACATGCTTTTCCTTCATTTTCATTGTGAAGTGGATGGGAGAGGATGCCATTTGCATTAGGTTAGAAAAAATCAATAGTTACCAACTCTGCTGTCTGGCTACTGGTTTAGGGGTCATTGGAGTAGAGTTCTTCAACATCTAGAAGGGTCCCCAGCTTGCTGTAAAGTAAATTAAGATTATTTCTAAGTGACATATTCCTGGAGTGGAGCTAAAAGGAAAGCTTGCCTAAGGCCTCTAGAGGATTTGTGATAGAAATGAGACTTAAACTGAAACTTTCTGATTTGTGTTTAAGCCTTTTGGTAGCTATGGCATAAAGGATTGCTAAATGCTTCCCAATTAAACCATGGCATTTTGTTACAGAATGTCTTCTTTCTGTAAGCATTTCTGTAAGCATTTTAATGCAGTCAAATCCTTCTAGTTTGGATATACAGTAAGAATAATTTCATGTCAGAAATTATTCTGGGTTGAAAGTATTTTTTGTGGAAGAAACTCCACTCAGGGAATGCCCAAATGAGGCCCCTTTCATGACCTCAAGAGCTGGGACAGAGACAGGCACTCAATCCATCATGCAGTACCCTGGTCTCTAACTGCTGACTTGCCAGTCTTCTAGCTAACAAGGCAAGCTTCTTAACCACTGAGCCACCACAGCCCCTTTAATACTGCAGTTTGGATGTTTTGCAGTGATGGACAGTTAACATGGAAGAAAACCTTCCCTTGAGACACAAATGTTAAATAAACTGCTGCACTGCAACCAAAACACTTGTGAGTTTGACCCTGATGTGGATCAACATTGACTCAGCCTCCCATCCTTCTGAGGTTGGGAAAATGAGTAGCCAGTATATTTGGGGCAAAATGCTAAAAAAAACAAACCCCTTCTCCATGAACTGTGGTGATGAGGGATTCAAGAATTTCCCGTTCTACAAAATCGAGGGTTGCACTTTGTATATCAGTACTTAAATGGGTAAAAATCATTCCTGCCATCTTCCATTCATCCTTGAGCTGCCGCTTGCCTATCCTTTGCAAGACACTTTTCTCTCCCTTCCATGGGCCTAGAGGACAGGATAGCAACTCAGAGAAGGCTTGGGTTTGAGCAAAGTTGACTCTTGGAAGATTCCCTGAAGTGACCTGTCTGTGTGCCCATCTTAGACACAGAAGAAGAAGAAGAAGAACGTCTAACAATTTGAGTGGTGATATCATCCTAGATGAGCACCTCTGCCACACATTCTTCCCTGCATCTTTAGCTGCTGTGACAGTTCAGCATTTCTTAGGTGACTCTGCTGCTTTAAGACCCACAAAACCTTCAGCTAGGGTATGGGTAGTGACTAGAGTGCTGGAGTTGAGTAATCCAGGCTATACCTTCATTAAGCCATTACTGGGACCGATATTAGCCTGAATTGTATTACAGTCGTTAGGAGGATAAAGGGATGAGAAGAGCAAGGCAATCTTCAGCTTTAAAAAAAAAATCAGGAGAGAAATATAAATAATAACTACCTAATATGCTAATGGTAATATTCATAGTGGCTTTTAAAGCCATCAGCCATGTTCATTTCATTTGATATAAACCCGCAGTTAGGCACATTAATGCTTCACTAAGCTGCTGGCTTTTCTCCAGTTTCCACTGTGTGCTGTGATGAAAATTTTAAACTGCATACCTGCAATCATTTCTTTGTGTGTCAAGAGGAAGGAGGGAGGACACTTCACTTTCTTTCCCCTCCAGCTTTCTCTTCAAAATGGTTCTCACGGGCTTGCCTTCCGCCCTCCCCATTTTGGAGGTACTGTATGCACAGCAGTAAGTGAGAAAGGAGAACTCTGGTATTGCAGAAGGCTGTCTGGCAAGAGATAAATAAGCCACAAGCGGTGGTTTTACCACTGCAGCAATACACTTTTCATGTCCCAATCTCAGAGGGATGGACAAAAAAGAGTTAGGGAAAAGTGTAACTGAATAATAAAAAGTAATTGGCAGGCACAAATTAAAATGCAGTTGCTTGGTCTTTCTGAAGTAAGCTTTTCTGTATCGATTGATTGATTTATCTGAGTGCGAGGGTCGATAATGGAAGATTCTGTGCCATTTTTTAGAATGCCCCCCAGCAACACAACATCAGCATCTTTTAACACATCTAGTCCTTCATCAACTGGTGTCAGTGACCCTCCAACCTCCCTCCTGCTTTTGCCTGCTTTTTTATTCCTGTCTGGTTGGCTTTGTCCAGCTGCCTCTCATGGACTCCAGGTGGGTCAGTAACCACATTTGAGAAGACTTGTTCCCTGGGGAGCTCACCCTCCCTAGGGCTTTTCTGTCCCTGTAAACAGGCCCCATGTGGCATGCGGGAGGTTTGCCCCCTCCCCACACATATCTCCCCCTTCTCACAATAGAATAAAAATGAATTGGCAGGCTTATGAACTCAAAGAAGTAAAATAGCCTTCTTGGATGTGCAGTTTTGGTCTTTAAGGAAAGATGTCAGGAAGCTGATCTTTATACAAGTTGTACCTTGCTTAGAGAGCATAATGTGTTCCACAGGATTGCTTTTTAAGTGAGTTTGCTCTTTAAGCAAAACACCATTGTAAGTGACCAATTGTGACTTCTGGCAGGAGGTGGTGGTTGTGAGCTCCGATTTATTTGTTAAGCGAGTTTTTGGTTGGTTTTAGTTGTTAAGTGAAGTCACCATTCAGAGAAAATTCTGCTCTTTAAGCGAGTTACTCTCTAAGCGAAGTGCTCTTTATGTGAGGTTTTACTCAGTGGTGGGATGTCAAAAAATTTACTACCCCACTGTGATGTCATAGTGTGGGCGGAGCTAACATCATGACATCGTGATGTTGTGGGTGCGGCCAAAGAAAAAAATAAATAAAATAAAAATAAGCGCGCACGCACACACACACACACACACACACCTCAGCCCACCTGCCCACACACCCACCCACAACACAAATCCGTAAATAAATTAAATAAATAAAATAAAAATTACATTAAAATACACCCACCCACCCAAACCGGCCGCCAGGCCTTTTTAGGAACCGTGGTAATATGTCAATATAGGTAAAGGTATTAAATACACATTAAAATACACACAGACACACCACATCCAAAGGTGACTCACTTACCCTGGGGTGCTTCAGGTTATAGGGAGCTTCAGGCTAGCAGCTTCTCTTCCTCCTCCCCGCTTGGGAGGACAGCAAGGAGGCTGTGCATACGCGCCAAGCACTGTAGGCATGCATGCACACCAAGTGCTTGGCGCACATGCGCAGTGGGGAAACCAGTGAAAAGGTAAGCCCCAAAGGTGGTTTCTCAAAAAAAGCTGCTACCGGTTCTCTGGGACACTGGGAAAAGTTACTATCGGTTCTGGAGAACTGGTGAGAACCTGGTACATCCCATCACTGGTTTTACTGTATTTCAATATAGAAAATATCACTAGTTTTTGACGTGAATTCCATGCACGTCTTATGTTTCATTGGGTGGTCTGACAGCTCTTACAATGTAACGAAAATCATGTACTTTTGCCAAGCTGCAACACCAAAACTAAGGCACCCACGAAAATAAGGGTTATGTCATTTTAAGAATTGGTAGAAACCAAAAGTCAGAAATGCAAAGCGATGATGTCATTGCTTTCGGAAGTAGCATCAGAAAAGTGACAGTTTTTCTGGGGGAGGATCAGTTGTCGGGGATCCAGTGAAAAAACTACCCAAACAAATCAGATGATCCAAAGTGTGTTTGAAAGCGGAAAGATTAACCTTTGTGAGGACACTATCAGATTTGGAATTGGACTTCGGAAACATAATCTATGAAGCATTTTACAAAAAAACATTAAAAAGCGGTCACACAAACCTCCAAAAGGAGGGAAAATCAATTTAAAAAATGAATATGACAACTTCCCGAGGTAGATATAGTTCACATATAACATGTGGAGAAAAATGATGCCAAAGCAGGAATCCACAAAAAAGATATTGAGGATAAACGTGACTCATTGAAATGACATTTCCGCAGTTGTGTGTGTGTGTTTGGCAGTGATCCAACAAAAAAACTGATCAACCAATCAAAGTGATCTAAAGTGTGCTTGAAAGAGGACAGAATAACCTTTCTTTTGATACTTATACAATTTGGATCGGACTTCAGAAACATTTTCTATGAAGGTTTAGTAAAGGTAAAGGTTTCTCTTGCTCAAAAGCCAGTTGCATCTGACTCTAGGGTTCAGTGCTCATCTCTGTTTCGAAGAGCCAGCGCGCTCTGCTTCTGTAGACATTTCTGTGGTCATGTGGCAGGCATGACTAGACACCGGAGCACGCACTAAATCCCTGACGGTAGTGTCCTTAGACTCTACCTGCCAAGTTTTTTGTTTCCTGTAACAGTTGAAACAAAACATTACTGTCAATGCAAGAGCAATGTTACCATTTAGTTAACATTTAGTTTGACATCTTCATTGACCACCAAAAATACACTTGGTTAATTTATACACACTTGTTCATTTAGTTTTTTAAAAATAATATTTATGTCCTTTTCCAGACAGTTGTGCATTTGTTATCCCCTTTCCCACAAAGTATGAAAATTCATGGTCTCAGAACTCATCGTAGGGCAGCTTTCCTTCCTTTTTCAGTTTCCATTTTCTCACTTTGTAACTGGTTGAATATTATTTCACCCCCTGTGAAATTAGTTGCAGCAGACACCTTTGAACTATGGTGCTGGAGAAGACTCTTGAGAGTCGCTTGGATTACAAGGAGATCAAATCAGTCAATCTTAAAGGAAATCACCCCTGACTGCTCCATAGAAGGGCAAATACTGAAGCTGAAGCTCAAGTACTTTGGCCACCAAATGAGAAGAGAGGACTCACTAGAGAAGGAAGGCACTGATTCTGGGAAAGATTGAAGGCAAAAGGAGAAGGGGGTGACAGAGGATGAGATGGCAAGATGGCATTGTTGATGCAGTGGGTGTAGATCTGGGCAGACTATGGAGGATGGTGGATGACAGAGGAGCCTGCTGTGCTGTGGTCCTTGGGATCACAAATGGTCAGACTCAACTGTGGGACTGAACAACAACAAAACTTTAGGTCCTACAACAAAGCTAATGTAGCCAACGTCTTGACCCTTGGGTGCATCCTTGACCCTTGGGTGCATTTTGTTTCTGGGAGTGGCAAGGGTGGCACAGGCCAGATGATTTGGCACCACAGGCTGGATCTGGCCCATGGGCTGTAGTTTGGCCACCCCTGCTGTAAACCATATATCTCTTATGTGGTTATTAAACAGAAACTCCTATACTTATTCTGCCCTTAGATTATGCTATTCTCAGCATATTTATGTGGACAACAACAGTGAAGTTAGATCTGCCATGGGAGGGAGGAGGGTGAGGATTGCTACAAGTAAAGGGATGGAACTGGTGTCACGATCCAGCCGGCCCCCTCACTTCTGGAAAAACCCCTGGAAACCAAAACAAACCTACACAGGGCGAGCTGGACGGCTAATTAGAACAGAGATAGAATTCTCAGCTGCTTATCAGCTCTTAAGGGGTTTTTAATTGGGTAGCGTGTTCAAAGATTTGTGTGTGTGAAAGGCAGCTCTTACCCTTTTTAGTCCAATGAAGACACGTTGTTCAGAAAAATGATGAAGATTTATTGATCAGGTTCATAAAGCATAAAAGTCAGTAGCATAGGTCAGTCCAATAAAGTCCACAGGCAAATCTAGGTAACCATTTTTAAGGAGCAAAAATGCATAGCTCCTAGGCTAAAGATTGCTAGCCTATAGAGAACCAGAAACAAAAGCTCTCTAATCAAAAACAGGTCTTAATCCATCAAGAATCAGAGACGAACTCTTTCTTCTCTCCAAAATGGAGAATTTGCAGTCAGGTGGGACAGCTTAGCCAATCAGGTATCAGCAAGCAACAGAGAAAACTTTCTCAAAACAACAGTACATTGTTTATACACGTGCACACCGGATGCACTGGGGCTAGTCATAACATTGCTCTGCTAGCTTACAAAAGATAAGAAATACTGAAAACATGGTTGAAAAACATGCTGTTACACAGCCTTGAGGCTCAGAGAGAGAAATGGATTTTTTCTGAGGCCTATCTGAAAATTGGCAATTTCAAGCCTTAGGAAATAGGTCCATTTCCTGACAACTGGAAAAAAGGGTTTTTTAGTAAATAGGTTTGTAGCACTAATTAATATTGAATGATGTTTCTGGGGAAGATATTATCAAGACTGTTGAGTCAAATGATGCATACAGAGAAGAGGTGTTAAGGAATAGAATAAATGCTTGGAACAATAAACCATTATATGCTCAATTTATTAAAAACGTCAAAGGTAAACTGTATAGGGCTAATAATTGGGTGTGGCTAAAATCTGGTATCCTAAAACAAGACAGAATGACATATTTGCTGCCCAAGAACAAGCACTACAAACCAACACAATTAAAGCAAAAATTATAAAAACTGGAGCTGACATTAAGTGTAGCCTTTGTTTAAAAAATGGATGAAACAGTAGAGCACTTTTGGGACTTTTGTAAAAAAAAATTGCACTATAATATATTGACGCACAGTCTGATGAAGGCTAATACAAGTCAGAACCTAGCTGTTCCTAAACAAAAAAAAGTGATTTATTAAATATATGAGCTGCCCTTTTTAATATTGTGTAAAGACTACACAGCTTTATTTGCTTTTTCCTCTTTTTTTGTGATACATATTAATAATATTGTTTTCCGTGTAGTGTTTTGTACTGCCCAAAAGTTGTTTTCTTTGACAACAGGCTGCTTCAGCATAGCCATTTCTTAAGTACATCAAACAGAATAACCTAACTGGTGTGTAGCAGTTGATAGATAATTTACATTAGCTGATTACTCTGCTGAGCTGGAGCAAAGGAGTTTGATTCCCTACTTCACTTTGTAGGAGGGGGAAAGCTTGCTTAGAACCTTGGCCAAGTTATATAGCCCTAGAACACACCTACAAGAAAGGACTGGTAACCCACTTCTGATTACTTTATATGTAAATATCTCTGTAAGTAATCACCATAATTGGCAACAAGTTTGATGGTACACAGTTATTATTGAGATTTACTCTACATATTGCCAGCATTTTTATGTAATCATAACTTTGGAAGTTCATCACATGTGTTAACAGTGCTATTGGCAATTTGAAAGTTCATTACCTATGTCTGTTCCCCATTTACCTCCTAGATCCTACTCTCACGTGCATGTAAGCAAGTGGCCACAATATTTTGCTCCTTGATACTGAGAAAGCTGATAGCATTTGCACTGAAATAAATCTATTAGTCTTAAAAGTACCACAAGATTTGAGGTTTCAGTTTTGTTTTACATAACTATCTAGAACAGGGGTGAGGGACTTTTTCCTTTCAGAAGGAGGGATTATTAATTTAGGTGTACTCAAATAAGGCTGCCTTCAAGAAACTTCAGTTAGATATACATAAATATATATATTATTTTGTAAAAATCTAATGACGATGGGATACTGGTGTCTCACCTCCCGGCTTCTTGTAGAAAGAAAATAAGTCTGATGTAAGAACTAGTGACATCAATAAGGAATTTCTCAGTGTGACTGAATAAGGAGCTCCTACATCAAAGCATTAACAAAATTGTAAAACAAGTAAATCTAGGACCAACCTTGCATGGCCTTCTTGTGTATGAGTGCTCCATCAGGCAAGTCATATTTTCCTTTTTTTCTGTTTATTTCTCCCAAGTAATAACTTCTTATACTAATGGTTTATTGACCTGGTACTCCTTGCCTGGACAGAAAATGTCATTAGAAGATTCCTATAAAAGATTGTTTAGCTCAGGGGTGCCCAAACTTTTCAGGCCACAGGCCGGTCATGTGGTTGAGCGTGCCAGTCATGTGGTTCCACCCCCCAAAGCAGAAGTAAAATACACACTTACGACAGCCACGGGTCATTTATGACAATGTTATGCACATGCATGGACATGTTCTGTGCATGGACATGTTCTGTGCATGCGCATGCACATTTTACTTCAGCTTCTGGGAACGGCCCAGGTGGCACGGGCTGAATTAATTGGCACTGAGGGCTGGATCCAGCCCATGGGCCATTGTTTGGCACCTCTGGTTTGTCTGAATAAACCCATAGCAGTGTGGAATGTTTAGCTCAGTTAGCCTAAGCCAGGGGTTCTCAACCTATAGCCCATGGGCTGTATCTGGCCCACAGCACCATTTCATGTGGCCCACTACCCTTGCTCCTGCTGCCGCTGCCACCGGAAGCGGTGGAAACAACCATAGACATGTCCACGGCTGTCGAAAATGCAGGCATGGCTGTCATAAACACGTTTTTATGCATTTACAACTGTCGTTAACGCGTTTATGGCAGCTGCATATGCATTATACGGCACCTACAGACATGTTTTATGGCAGCATTTTACGGGGAGGGAGTGTGACCCGGCCTGTGGCTTAAAAAGGTTGAGAACCCCTGTCCTAAGCTTAGGATAAAGGCTTTGTTCCAACCCTGTGATTGTTAGTGGAACAGGAGAGGGAGCATATGGATTGTAAACGGTATCTAGACAGGTTCATAAAATATGCTGGAATTTTTGTCCAAACACCTACTCTTGAAAGCAATGCTGACTAAGAGTATTTTCATTTGTAATCCTACAGAACTGAGCTGCCCTTTCAGACAGGAAACTGGTCGCATTGTGAACAAGGCAGTGTATTAATTCTGTGAGAAGTGAGGCAGGTGTGTGTCTGACTCAGCTGATTAACCCGAAGGTGTTATCTCTTCATCCTACTACTTTTATAACTTGTGTTAGATGACCTGCCTGTCTGATATGGCAGCATGCACTTGCATACCTGGTTAGTTTATTTAGATGGTTTGCCTAAAACCTTATTAGGATTTCTTTGAAGTTCAATTTGGCAAAAAAAAATATTCAAAGGTTTAAATCCAGTAGGTTATCCTTTCTAGAATCAAACCTACATTGAATCAATTACTGACTGCTGCCTCAACGTATGTGCAAATCCCATTGGTTCAGTAGGTTTACGCCACCTTGCATCTTAATAGATACATGCCAATGGTGATTAAATAAATAGAAGGCACAGTCCAGAAAATATATATTCTTTTATATCCACATTTTGCTACAGGAGCCACATATTGTTACCCTCACAGCACTATTGCGAAGTAGGATTGGTTAGGGCTACCTGGTTTAGAGTCAGTTGGAGAGCTACACTGTGTGCATATTGAACAACCAGTCTCCTCAGTCCTAATTCTGTTTTTTGTTTTAATTGTTAGAGTGATATGCTAGAAGAGTTTGCAAAAGTATTTTTTGGGGGAGGGATTGAAGGCGGGGCTAGCATGGTAGATTTCCATGTTGGTTGAAAGATTCTGAGAAATTCAGTTCTAAAAGGCAACTTTATCAAGTACAGTACTGTGGAGCAAATTTAACAGATTCAGCTTCATTTCCCTAGATTTTGATTATGATATCACACCAGCTCCCGTTCAAATAAAACTTAGCCCTTGTATTTTAAATGGAAATGTTAAGGGTGTGGTTAATTTTCAAAGTAAAATCAATAGGAACATTTGGATTCTCCCCCCCCCCCCCGGCCGCTATTTAAGAGATTGCATATTCTCTAAAGTACTGTATGCTGTAAAGAATTTTGAGAAATTTCAGGGAAGAAAAAAAATATATAAATCCTTTCCTTTTCTCTTTATAGCTCTGGGATATTTGTTGCAGACATAATGATCTGAGCCTCTGAATCAGAGTCATATAGTCAGTTCCAGACTTGAGTTCAGTCCTTCATTGTGCAAAAATTTTCCTTATTTCCTTTTCCAAAGCTATAGAGCAGTTATATTCCAAGCAAAAACCTATTTAGGGTGGAAGAGTAGATGAAAAATAGACTCTGAATAGTACAGTGACTATGGAGCAGTCATGGGATGGGCATCAATCAGTGAATAATTATGAAAAACCAAGGAAAGAGGGAATTGAATATTCCAAGAGAGCATAACCTACTGTTGCAGGTCCCTTCTGTTCATCACCTTATTTCTGAGTCCCTGCTTTGCTTGATTGCTTTTTATTTATTTACAACCTTTAATATGTGATTCTTCATCATCAGGGTTTCTAGATCATGTACAATCATATTGGCCATAATCCTCTTGCTTAGCACAATAAATCACACTAGAGCAGGCATTCTCAACCTTTTTAAGCCAGCGGTCGGGTCACTCTCCCTCAAACAACTTTGGGGGCCGGATGGCCAATTTGTCCTTCCTCCACCACATGGCACTTCCTGGTGTGGTGGAGGCACATGAAATGGTGCCGTGTACTGCATTTGGCTCAAGGGCCATAGGTTGAGAATCCCTGTGCTATAGTAAGCCCTTGGAATCAAAATTGTTATTTAGTTAGTCAACACTGCTCTGTAGCTCTGCAAAAGGAGGTAAGGAGGATTGATTCAAATTAACCTACTCTAAGGGTGAGTTATTTTAGCTTTAAAAAATTAAATTAATATAGGGCATTTGTGTCAGTGGAACTTACAAAGGAGTTGACTCACCAAATCCACATTGATTAAGGGACCCATTCTAGTGCAATTTAAGTGCAATTTACCATGGTAAGCAACAGGATTTTGGCCTTTAATTTAAAAGCCAGAAGTTGTGGCAGTGACTTTGGTAAACCTGCCTTTGGTTTTTAGTTACAATTTTCATTTTGAGTCATTAAATATGCTGTAAGAATATGTTCCTCTTTCCTACATATTTTGGAGTGTCCACAAAGCAAGATGTATGTGTCCACAAAGCAAGATGTATGTTTAGGTCTGAGCTGTTAGACTGATGTGAGATTACAAACCTGGCTCTCTTTTCTCCTCATATTTGTCTTGAATATGGAGTCAACAGCAAAGAACGCTGCAGAACCTGTTCCTGAGGTTTGGCTGGCTGAAAGGCAAATTATCTACTCAGATACCTGCCGGTGAAATGCCAAGACTGTTTACTCCTTAAAAGGGAGCTATATCATTATATTGTCATGAATAATGAATAGTTTATTTCTATTTCCAGTCATGATAGAAGTTTAGATGAACCAACAGACTCATTCAGTGTCAAGCAGTTTCTTGTGCTGCTGCTTTGATCAGTTTTGATATTTTGTGGCGGAGGATGCTCTGAAAAGTAGAATGAACAATACAGTATTACTAATTTATTATTTGTTTTAGCTTTTTGCATCAGTAACTCAGTGAGGCATCCTCAACTGATGAGGAAGCTAGAATTATCTTAGCTTATCTAACGATACTAGGGTTATTTTATTTTATCAGTAGCATTATTATTCTGTGCCTCTGTACAATATGGTTTGGATAAACATTTTAAAATGTTCTCTTTTCTTCTTCTCTTTTTTCCTTCCTTTATTCTTTAGGATTATGACTCCTTCTTTGAATCCAAGGAGAGTAACACTGTCTTTTCATTTCTTGGGTTGACACCTAGTGTGGCATCAAAGGTATATATTTCATGATATGAAGTATAATGAGATTTTATTTTTATTTTCACTGTGTGAGTTCAGTTTTTAAATATGTGGGTGCACACCCTGATCAGGGAGGTAAAGAAAGAAACATGGCATTTTTAGACAGATCAGAACTTGAATTTTACAATCATTCTAGTCTTGTAATACATACAGACCTATGATCAAGATGTGGACAATTATATCCAAGTAACTGATTTTATTCAAAATGTTTATGAGTGAAACTATCAGAATTTCAAAGAAGATTGTATTTTATTACGTCCTTTTGACATTTGCTGAGTTTTATTAGATCCTGTGGAAGGCAGACTCGAATCATGGTTTACTCTGCATGTAACGCTGGCTGAAATCTTATTCCTTAGCCTAGTAAATTATGTTATTGAATCAGAGGAGATTATGCGAGTTATTTCTTCTGTACGTTCCACTGATTCTAATAGGCCTACTCAAACTACAATTTACTGCACTGTGGAACCAGATATCAGCCCCAGAATTATGAAATCAGTTGTAGCTGACTGGGAATCATCTTGTGAAGCAAATAAATATTCAATCTTATTGATATTGGGTCTGCTTGACCATTTTGGACCTTAGAATGAACAGTTCTTGAAATATCTGGATGGCCATAGAAGAGTTTGAATGTTATCTATGTGAACTATGGTACATAAACACAGCCACAGCTTTTATTGAGAAAATAAGTACTGAATGGTTTGGGACATGGGTATTTCAAGGATTGGTGTTTCCCGTTCCCGTTTGGTGTTTGAAGTCCTCTGTGTACCTGAAATTCAGCAATTGACTATCAGAAGCAAGTAATTTTCAACTGTGGCTCAAGTGTCACGGACTCTTGCACTCAGGAAGCTCTATCTCAATATTCTGTCACGTTAAGTCACGTTAAGACACCGGACCAAAACATAGCAAACATAACTTTTAAAGAAGGTTTTTGGCCTTAAGTGATTTAGCTAGGGAATCTTTGGACTCTGATTAATTGAGTAGTGCTTCTATTATTCTGTTTTTAAACATTTTATCAATACATATATTTTTTTAAATTAATTTATATGGGTTAAGTATCTGTATTGATAGTCCAAGCGAAGGGAGACCCTTTAAGTGAATGAAACTTTAAAATCAGCATGTAAATCCCAATCATTCACTAGATTTGCAGTGTTTGGGATTAACAGCTAGATTTAGCTCAGAGCATTGCTGAGATTAATTTTGATGTGTTTGCTTTTTAAAAGTGTATATATTGACCTTGTATTGTTTTGCTGTTAGCAACTTTAGGTTATACAGTATTTAGAAATTTCATCAGATTAAAAGTGTTTTTTCTTATTAAAAAAACAAACAATGATATAATTTTTTGTTCCTTTTAAAAAATAGGAATCAGAACCTTAGAAAAGTTCCTTGAGGATCCAACGAGCACATTGTCTGAGTGAATGAAATCGTTGATGTTCAGCACACAACAGCTTCCTTAGTGGATCACTGTGAAACAAAACCAATATACACCATCAATATTTTGTTTGACACCGAAGAAGTGAAATAAGACAGTGGATACACATTGGTGGAAATAATGGTGACGGGTGCTTTGCCTTCTTTAGCTGGGGCTGTTATTCTGATGATCATGGATGTCCCATTGAAATGACTTGCGGTCTAAAAATAGTTGGTGGGCTTATTGTATAGGTGTGCATCATGAAAGTGTCAGATGATTACTATATTTTGAGCTAAGGTTGCAACAGATGTGATATACTCTTATGAAACACAACTCATAATTTTTCTAAAAAAACCAAACAACTGATGATGATCAGTGAAAATCTCATTCCAAAAAACAAACAACCCTCCTGCCAAATTTAGTAGAAAAAGATTGTTTTTAGAGTATATATTATACTATTTGTGGGGCAGAGTGATTATTGCTCTACATGTGGCCTGGTGTATCTTTCCAAACAATTGGTATGCAGCAGGAAGTTACAAAGTGAGAATCCTCTTGCATATAGCACTTAACCACCAGCTTTGACTTGAACAAAGAATACTTATTCATGCAACAAAAGAGAGGGAATACATATCAAGTATATTCTAAAGTGAGATGTTGAAGAAAAATCTACTTAACATCAGTTTAAAAGAACGTGCCAGATGTGTCTGTCAGTATGACTTATTTTTACATGAATTTGCCAAAAAAATATATTTATAAAAGATAGATATTCTTCTACCTTACACGCCTTTGCATTAATTATGAATCCTCTTGTTCTCAGTGAGATTAATTGTAGAACAAAGGTTAAAACCTGTAGGGAACTGTTTAGGGAAGCCAGAATCTGTAAATGGTGTTAAGTCAGAATTTTAAACAAGTTATTTGTTCTGTTGCCTTAAAGGTAGAGAATATGAGGAAAGCTCTTAAAGGCAGAGGCTAGAATCCTATTGGGGTTTTTTTTCCATATGCAGAAATGAAATTGTTGAAGCCATTTTGGCCTGTTGATAAGGTGTCAGGTAGGCAACATTACATACAGTCAACATTTTTTTAAATTGGTATTTTCTTGTGTTTTTATCACAAAATTACAATAATAAATTAAAAACATATAGGTGGAGAAAAAATACCCACCAAACAAAGAACTATAAATAAATTGTCCAAATTTTTTAAAGAATGGAAAACTGTAGTAACAGTTTCATTCTAAACAAAGTTCCAGTGTCCAAAAATGAATCTAGGCTATTCTTCAATGAAATAAAACTAAAGATGATTTCCCATACCATAATGATGATGGTTGCAAAACATGAAAGACAAATGCCCACCTGCCATTAATCAGGGACTGAGGAATTTGTGTCTCTTTCAGTAGTTGAATGTGTTGCATACAGAGGGTACATGGATACCTACATTAGATATTTGGTCATGGGGCAACATGCAATTGACATCTTGACAGTTAGCTTTGGTGGCTTCAATTTCTCTTCCACAGGTAGGGAAAAAACCATGAGGATTCTGGACAGAGCCTTATTTTCTGCCTCTAAAATCTGTCACTTTACCTGGTTATGCTGGATTACACTTGTGCATTTAACATCTTCCAGTTCAAAACCATCATCAGCAGTAGGGGTAGATGTTTTCTGGTGTATCCTTGCATGCACATCAAAGATGAGTGTGTACATAAGTCTTCCAAATATTGTCATACTGCAATTTCTACCAGCTCCAAGATCATAGCCCATGGTGAGCAGCTGGTGAGAGTTTCAGTATTTGATGACCTCATGTTCCCCAATGCCAATTTAAGTAAAGTTCACAAGACTATATGGTAGCAATGCAACCAGTGCACATCTGATCAGAAGTAGGTTCCATCAAGGTCAGTGGGATTTACCTTGAGATGAATGTATATAGGATCACAACTGGTATTTTTTTAAAAAAAGATTATTTTGAATCCCAGTAGGCATATTGACCAGTGGTGTAACTGTCAGCAATGAAATGCCACAAGTTAAGACGTTGGTAATTAATGTGCAATACTAAATGCCTGTTCTGGCTTGTTAGTTTACAGCAGGGGTGTCCAAGGTTTTTGGACTGTGGGCCGGTCATGTGGTCCAAGGGGATTGTCACTACGATCCATGGGCAAGATCTGGCCCCCAATGTCAATTCATTTGGCCCACTATGCCCTCATCGCTCCCAGAAGCAGAAGTAAAGCGCGCTCATACGGGCATGTTTTACTTTTGCTTCCAGGAGCGATGAGGGCATCATGGGCATTGGGTGCCAGATCCGGCCCACGGACCATAGTTTGAGCATCCCTGGTTTACAGCATACTCAAAGTTACGCTGCAGGCATTATGCTGGCAGAAATTTATAATATGATTCTGGTCAGTTTTATTTATTGTTTGAAATTGCAGCAGCTTGTCAGAAATAGTCCCACTGATCAAAATGCTGTAATCTTGAGAGAATGCTTTTGTGGCCTTCTTGCCAAAGCAGGGGATAAGAAGGCTGTTTGGATTTGTGTCAGTTTCTTTCTAGCTACTTTTCTTCCACTGCACTTTGTTTCTTTATAAGTTGCTCCATATATTGTTGAATGCATTGTACTTTCCAGCATGCCAGCTGTAACATGGGAAGAGCTAAAGTGTCAGAGCCACAAATATACAGATACAAGTTCTGTTGGATTTGTTTAGGCTGCTTTGCAGTTGGAAGAGCTCTTCTGAAAACATCAGCAGGATCTCATTCTGGATTAGCTTTCTTTTAAATGCCAAGCTTCTACCACCACCCAAAATTGTTACTAAGGTAGCATTAATAATATCTGGATATATTTTATTGTTAAGTCACTTTGAACTTATGATGACCTTCTGAATTACTGACTTCCAAAAGGTCATTAATATACTGTGGATATTTAGATACAGTAATACCTCGGATAACGTTTACCTCTGATAAAGCTAAAATCATATAAGGTTAAGTAATCAGGGGGCGGGGGGGGCGGGGATTGAATCGAGTAACATTAAGGTCCTATGGGATGGATCGGATAACAACTGCTAAAGCCTGTGCAGTTACAATGTATCTCTATTGTCGAGAAAATTTTATTTCTATTTTCCCCAGCTGCTACACACAAAAGGACTCTAGGCACAGTATCTTAAAATATTATTGCATGCATAAGCCAAATAAAATCAGAACACATTCTATAAAGTACAATACAGTAATACCCCGGATAACGATTGTACCTGATCACAAGAAAACTGCATAATATTGCAAGATTTTCGGAAAAATCTTGCATCGGATAACACAATTTTTAGCATTATCCAGTACAAGCGTGTGCGTGGGGGGTAGTTGGATTGGGTAGAACATCTACCCAATCCAACCCCCTCCCCAGCGCCCGCCTGCCTTTCCCCCGACGGTACTTCAGGGTTCCCTCTGCTTACCTTCCTTTCCTTCTCCGACTCCCAACTGATTGCAAAAGGCTTGGGTTTTTTAAACTGCAGGGAAGGGGGGGAAAGCTGTTCTTGCTTTACTTCCTGAATTGAAAAAATACAGAGATGTGATTGGTTCTCTAGATCAGCTGATCTACAGAACCAATCACATCTCTGTATTTTCCCCCTTTCCTGTTTGATTGGTTCTCTAGATCAGCTGATCTACAGAACCAATCACATTTCTGTATTTTTTTTTCAATTCAGGAAGTAAAGCAAGAACAGCTTCCCCCCCTTCCCTGCAGTTTAAAAAAACCAAGCCTTTTGCAATCAGCTGGGAGTCGGAGAAGGAAAGGAAGGTAAGCAGAGAGAACCCTGCAGTAGCATCGGAATGGCACTTTCCCCGACCCTACTGCAGTCGCATGGGGTTGTCTTTAAAGGTAGGGAGGTTTCTTTCTTTCCCTGCCTGCCTTTAAAGCGGTTTGTCCCTGAAGTCAGGGCTTTATTTTTAGCGTTGTTGGATACACGTGGCGGACAACGCTAAAACCCGGATAACGTCATGACTTGTGGAACCAAGTCATAACGTTATCCGGGGTATTACTGTATCTTAATAATAAAGAGATGCAAGTAATATTAAGATTGGCCAATAATATAGAAATTTGAAACAAAGTAAAGACAGGTTTCCCTAGGATCCCGTGTTTGCAATGCCTAAATTGCCTGTCTGTCCTTCTCCCTTATATACCTTCTAAACTACCTTTTTTCCTAGTACATTAGGTCATGTCACGTTTTGCGGTTAGCAAGATACACATGAGACACGTGGCCAGTATGAGTCACGTATTGCGCTTAGCAAGATACACGTGAGCATGTGGTCAGCACGAGGCACGAGTAACTCTGCCTTGAGCCACCTGCAGAGGTTATTATAGGTCACAGTGACATGATGACTCCCTTTATATCATTTTGATTCTACTTTCAATTAAAATGGCTACACTTGCTTGTAAATAATATGAATCAAAATTTCTCTCTCACAATATGGAGCATGAATGTTATCCGATCCATCCCATAGGATTTTAACATGCATCGGATAACACTAAACATCGGATAACACCAAGACTTGTGGAACCAAGTTTTAGCGTTATCCAAGGTATTACTGTGCAACATTTTATACAGAAAGTTCAGGAGTGAAGAAGTTCTTCTCAGTAACTTGAAATTTTGGTGACTTGACTGAAAGTTCATGTCCTAAATAAAAATATAATCCCAAATATATGTCCTGCACATATCAGAGGTGCTTAAGATCAATTACTAGGAGTGTTGTATATAGTTATGATCACCTTAAATTTCATTCATTTCATTGAAATTTAAGTGTAGAACAGGTCCAAACTGTATATTTATGCTTTGCGCATAGCATGTAGTTGAATCCCTTATGGCAAACAGGGGATTAGATTTATTATAAACATATGGGAATGGGTAGAAATGTTTGCTCTGAATGTAGCATTCAATGTAGGACTGACACATTCAACATACAGTACTATCCACCAGCATTATTCTGACCAGCAGTTGCATCTTGAGCCTTGAGGACTTTGAAAGAAAATTTATTTGGCACCAAATTGTACTGCATTCAAGAGGCTAAATCTAATTGTTAAACCTGTCCAATGTTAGACCCACTGAATAAATTTGGCAAACCAATATTTATGCACGTACCATTGATTCAGTACTGGAAATCCTAGTTGCAATATGTTGCAACTAGGGTGGGCCCAATGAATTAATGAAATTTATGGAAGAGCTGCCTCACCAAATCCCAATGGGCCTTCTCTAGTTGTGACTTACTGCTGGATATTAGCTAGTGACTTTACTATTGCTGGGAGTAACAATTGGATTCAGCTGAAAGTTGAAAATTCTCGTTCACCTACATCTGAAATGGATCTAACAGAAATACACAGGATGCAGCTATATGCTACCAATAAACAGTATATCATACCTTGACCAGGTTTCCTGTGAGTTGGGAAAAGATGAACTTTTCAACATGCCTGGGCATGGTTTTCATGGGTTGCATTGGACACAGAGAGCCCTACCGCTGAAACGGCTTTCTTTGTAAAGTTGGTGAAGATGCCCTCTTTATCTGCAGTCTAAAGCCCCTGGATCAGATTAATGAAATAGTTCAAATATTAGTTCTAAAAGAGAGGCCACTTGGAACTTCCAATAAAGAGGTTTCAGTGGTACAAGCACAAGTAAAAATGATGTAGGTATAAGAGCCCTGTTTAGTTGATAAAAGCTCAGGGAAGTTTCAAAAGCAGTTTGTTTTTGAAGACAAGACAAGTTTACTGTTTTAAAGGGGAGGGAGGAAAAAGTTTAATTATCCACTGTGCTATCCGTTGCACTGTGCGCATGGAAGCTGTTGAGCATGCTTAAAGCACTTCTTTGGATGCTCACTAGTTTTAGTTACAGTGTTGTTCATGATAGGTAAAAGATATATTGTTTTTAAACTGCCTTAATTTTTATTTTATTGTTTTGGGAAGTGGGAGAATATTCCCAGAATGCAAGATTTGACCAAAAGATTCTTGTTTTCACAACTATACCAATACCTTGTGATAACCGATGAATGCTATTTGATTTATAATTCAAAGTTGTTTTTTGTTTAAATTAAAGTTTTGTAAAGTGCTCGATAACTTTCTGTGTTTTTTGTTACATTACAGCCATGTGTATGTTTTATGAGAATGTAACTGTACAATACATCCTTTCCATCTGTTCTTAAAATTTAGCCCAGTTTATTTTGTTTACATAACTCTTAATTACCCAGGTTTTTTGGTTTTTCCAACCTTCTAACATGTGCATGTTATGTTTCTGGGAAATGAAGTCCAAGAACATCTGGAGAGCCAAGTTTGCTGACCCCTATTTTGTACCAATACAGAGCTGTTCCTGCACATATACTGTAGTTAAATCATTATAAAACACTCCAGTTGTTCCAGTGTAAGTTGTGTATCAGTTGCCTGGTTGACTTTGTAGCTGTCATTTGTTGTCAATGACAATTATTTATAAAGTGATTTCTGAGTTATCTTTTGGGTCTCAAAAATGACTTTGTGTTTAAAGCATAATTTTTGTTTTTTAATCATCACACAAAGCAAAATTAAACGTGGAAGAAAAATAATCCTAAAAATACATAATGGAGCCAATAATTACTTATAAGCTAAATGGGGTAAAATGTTATAAGTATGCTGCCTGAAACTAAACATGGGAGAGCTCAACATAACCTCATTTACAGAGAGAAATGGACAACAGGACTACAACCAAGGAAAATCTGTTCTCGCCAATTAATATTGCCATTAACTGAAGGACTTAGATCAAAGATTTCTTTGGAAAGTCCAGCTGTGCAAGATGTTAAGGATGAAATTACTTTCTGAGAAATCATGTTTAGTGAGGCAGAAGAGAAAGTGTTTTGGGTGTCTTCCATGTTGTGGAATTCCTTTGCAAGGGAAGTTACATAGGGTCTTCCTCTTAAGAGTCCATTTGCCAGTAGGCATAGCTTTTTTTATGGAGATAGACCTTTGACTATTAACTGGCTGTTGAAGAAAGGTCTTCTAAAGATGGTGGTGGTTTACTTTTTTCTATGTTGTGTTCTTAGGTGGTGTTTAAATTATTTTAACCCAATGTTTGTTTTGAATTGATAATTCATTTTAATATTATAAATTACTGTCTTCTTAGTTGTCTCTTTTAATTCACAGTGTGAGCTGTCTTGAGTTCTGCAGTGGGAGCAAGTCAGAGAATAGATCAGGGATGGCAAACCTTGGCACTCCAGGTGTTCTTGAACTTCAATTCCCAGAAGCCCTGATCATCAGAAGTGCTGACTAGACCTTCTGGTAAAAGTCCAAGAACACCTGGAGTGCCAAGGTTGGCCATTATGGGAATAGATTGATGAATGAAGAAGATACTTGAGGGCAGGTTCAGTGGTGAATTGTTGCCTTCTTAACCCTTTGCCTGCCCTTTTTTCTCACTGTAAATCCTTTCTGGATGGCCAGCCCGACCCTGAAAATGAAACAAATCCTAGCTGCATGAAATGGCTTCTCATGGGAGATTTTCAGGGAAGAATGCCACCAACATTTTCTTCCAAATGTCTTTTTGGTTCCCATATCCTCTTAGCCAAAAGGAAGGGTCCAATTTAGTGTTGCCAACAGAATACAGTATATAGTCATTATCTATCATGTGTTGTTTTTGTTTTTGTGGTACAAACTTCTTCTGGGGCAAGGTTAGTAAGCAAGATTTTTCTTAAGGGTCAGAATCTGACATTTGTATAGATTTCTCTATTAAGATTCTGTTAGAACAGGGAAGAATCCTGTACCCTTGCTCAGAGGTCCTTCCCTAAGAGGCAATGTAGAAAACAGTCCCTGACAATTGGTTACATTTAGTGAGACTAACCAGAGTTATAGGTCAGAACAATGGGAAGACTATAAGTTCCATTTCTTTACTTCAATGGGAATAGAGCCATGCTGGAATTAATTTTGATCTGGAGGAAGAGGAATCAAAGAAAAATGTGCAGCTCTGTTACTTGCCACTTATATTGCAACTTATATTGGTTTATTCCAAGTATCCCCAACCTTAGCCTTTCCAGATGTTTTGAACTAACATGTCATCACTGATTTAGCCATTCTGGTTGTGTTATGGTCAATGCAGTTGAAAAGATCTGAGGAATCCTTGTTAAGGAAGAATGGCTTCAGTATCAACCATATGATTACAGAACAGCACTGATGTCAGTAGAGCAAGTATCCCCCTGCCACAAAGACTGGGATGGTGGTATGGAAGGTTACCGAGTTATAGGATTTAGTTGGAACAGAAGGCCACTGCATTAGGCCAGTTAATTTGATGTAGTGAACAGAGATGGCCAGATAAATCAGTAAATATTTTTACTCTTTTTTCCCCTACCTGCACAGATTAGTTATTTGTAGGCTTTAGTTTTGCTTCTATCTCTCTGGGTCTCTTGTTGGTTTTTTGGAGGGTTTTTTTGGTGTTTTTTTTTTTACTGCTTTATTTTTAATACAAGAAATCACTGTCAGATATCCTTACATGGAAGCCATCTCCAAAGCTTTGCTATCCAATTTTTTTCTGCATTATTTTGAAACAATTTTCCTAGGTAATAAAGCTTCTTTTTTGCCTTTCTACCAGTTTCTAGGGGAAATAGTTCTACCTTAATATTCACAAGCTCAGTGTTAACTTGGTGCACTTTGCCAACAAAATACCAGTACATATCTGGCTCTCACAAACAAAAGGCATACTGAAGGTGGCGGTGGCCTGGCAAGGCAGAGAGGGAGACAGGACATGAATGGTGTTTGGGACCTACAGATAAAAGGGAGAAGAAGAAACAAGCTGTAGTGGTTCCCACTGCAGTCAGTTGATGGATAAGAAGAGGAAGAAAAGGACAACATAGCCGCAGATTGCAACAACTTGTCACTGGAAGCTAAAAGCTAAGAGCTTCTTTCCCTGACACTCCTACCCATACTTGCCATCTCTCCCTGTAACTGAAAAGCACACAGGGAGTCAGTTCATGGATTCCAAAACAGTAAGCACTGCAGAAAGTTCTCATGTGACTTTCACATGCTTTGGCTCAAACATAAAACTATTTTGAATGGGATTTTTCTTTATTTTAGTAAAGTTACTCCAGGGTAAATGAAATGTGACGCATCTTGTGTCTACTTTTATCAGTGTAAATGCAAAGGCTCATTATATTTTGGTTAAAATATTATGTTCTGTGACCACACCTATTCGTGAAAGAACATTCCAGCTAATATTAGACAGAAATTGTACTCTGCCTGATTGTTATCTTTGTCAGTGAAGTAATGTAAATCAAAATGATTGTTTGGTTGCTCGTACACAAAGCAGCCAAAACTTTAAGACCTACCCACCAGGTGCCTTTACCTTCTGAAGTTAGGAGGCGAGTGATCAGGAAAGGGGAATTTTTTTGTTTGTGATTCTCAGCTGTTGAATCCTGTCCCATGGGGAGTGGGTGATGAATCCTAGGTCAAAGTTGCTGGGTAAGCATTTATTTATGTGTCCAGGTTTGTTTGTTTTTTCTTTATCCCTGTTGTCACCTTTTCGCTGCCCTGCCATGTTTATTTAATCATCTAATTATAAGATTCCTTACAAAAGTAGTAAATCACTGTAGCAAATAAGTTCAAATAGGGCCTGCAACCATATATGGCAGTTGACTCCCTGACTTTCATACCATAGCTTTGCTAGATTTGAACTATTTTCCATGTGTAATTTGTATTTCCATTTTTGGGGAAGGATGTCTCTCACATCACACCAGCACTTTTAAGTACAGTACAGTACTTCTAAAAACCTTGAGGTCTGCTGTTCCTCTTGACCTATTGCACCAATGCATGGGTGTGCCATTTTGGCTTGGCATTGGTACATATCATATTGCTAACAGATTTGGACTTGCCATGAAAGGTTGCAGTGTGGAGTGTACCTATTCAAGGTTCCAGACATCCCATTTCCCCCTCCCTCCTTGGTTTCCAAGAACTTCCAATTATATTGAATTATTTGCCCATTCAGCATACTTACTGAGTTATTTGGGATCTCTTCCTCTGAAGATCCCCCCACAAACATTTTTTGGCAAACATTAGGATTTGTCCATAGTTAAACCCAGGGATATGTCCATATCAGGTGAGGCTACTGCTGTGTATCATACTGAGAATTTAGATCAGTATTGGTATACATGATGATATACAGTGTCCCTTAGTGGTAGGGGAAGTTTGACATTGGTGGTGGCTCAGGGCCATAGCTGGGGGGGGGGGCAAAACCCCTCCTGAGCTAACAGGCTTTCCCAACCCTGCTCAGGGATGCTAATATGTGAGTGTGACATTGTTGCCCCATGTGAATTTTTTTTTGCCCTGCCTGAAAATCCCCCCTCCCATTTAGAATCTTGGCTATGTCCATGTGGTGACTGGCATTTCATCCGGTGCACTTGCATGTGCCATTTTTTCAGTTCCATAGGATTGTACCTACTCACTCCAATAGATGAGAGGAAAGGCTGTGGCCCAATGGAATAGTCCATGCCTTGAATAGAGAAGGTTTAAGATTCTACCTTAGCACATCTATAGATAGCTGTAACAGATTTATGTCTAAACACATATTCACCTGTCTTATTTTTTCTGTTGGGATGCCCAGTGTGGTGTAGCCGATGGCATAATGGATTAGGACACATCGAAGCCTGGATTTCAGTCTCCCATCACCACCACCATGGAAGCTCACTGGAGACATGGGACTGGTAAAATCACTCCTTAACTATCTCACTTGCTTTGAAAGCCCTGTAAGGGTCACCATAAGTAGGTTCAGACTTGATGGTAGAGAACAACAATGTTTCTGCTGTCCTGGAAATGGAGGGCTGCTGCTTATAAATCAGATCCTTAGTTACTTTCCAAAGCATTTGTAAAAGATGCATTGATTTGGATTGGGGAAGGGAACAATTACTTTAATTCAGGTGAAGATACATGTGGCCAGTCAGATATTTATTGATTTTATTTATTTATTGCCTACAGGTCCTATCAGGTCTGATCAGCACAGCCAGTAGTAAGGAATTATGGAAACTGCAAAGCAAGGGGGTGGGGAGGAGAGGAGGAAGCAAAGCAACACATTTACTCATCCCTGGTGCATTTCCTTCTCTGTAAATGATTTGCAAAATCTTCTTGAAATTTGTTTTAAGAAGCCATCAACCAAGCCAAAATAAACAGTGAAAAAGACTCCGTAAGAATGTCCCCTTGATTAAAAATCAACACGAAGATTCAGAACAAAGCCAACCCCCCGTCCCTTCTTATTGGTGTGTTCTGGAAGCTGTAGGGTTCTAAGCTCCAACCCTGACATGCCAGGCCTTTAAAAAAACTATCCAGTTACTGGCTAATTAAATGGTGGCTTGAGTGATTCATGAAACAGCTGTCCCAGACATCCACAGCAGTCAGGGTTGTGATATCATTTGACATCACCTCAGTAGACACAATGCTTTGCTATGTTCAAATGCAAGCCACCAAATGTTGAGTAAACAATTATGATGTGCACAAACCAGCCATATTGGGATATATCCCTCACCATCTATATGTGGTGGGGGTTCTTTTGAGGACCATGAATACATATATACTTAGTATTAGGCCATGGGTATACAGTGTTTTCACTGGGTGCAAGACACCAGTCCAGATGTTTGGGAAACTTGCCTTGAAAAAAGCAAACACAGCAGGGACACTGAGAAAGCTAGTCTTGTCAAAATGTAACTACGTACTTGGATTTAATCACACAAAGCAGCATTCATCCCATTGTGTGACCTCCTGGCATGGGGCTCACAGTGGACCATCACAGCTGTTTGCTGAGACATTTGTGAGATGCAGGCTCAAATGCAGAACTTTGAAATATTACCTTCTTATGTGTTTTTTTTTTTGAACTATACTGTACAGTATCTCTTTTCTTCACTTCATTGTAACTGGAAGAGCTGGGTGTGACATTCCTGTGCTGCACATCAACTGACCTGGAGCATTTGTTTCAGAAAGAATATGGCTGGTTTTCCAGTGTCCAGTTGCTCATTCTGCTACACTAACACTTAATTCTTTGGTGTGTGTGCAAAGGCAGACAATGAGATGTTACGGAATTCCAGTTTAATGTGTCACAGTACACTTTTGTGTTTCAGAAATAAATGAGTTCATATTGAAAATTTAAATCATCATATTTAACTTTTATAGTATAAGAAGATTGTCTTGTACAGTATTTGTCATGTCCATCCCATGCCATTACACAGTTCTCTGACTCAATATGATTTTGTACCCAGTGGATGTAGCCCATGGGAGGCATTTTTAATGTGTGTGAAACAGTTTTCACAGAGCTGTCTAAAACTGGCTGCTGTTGATCACAATTTACTTTGGTGTAATGCTCAGATTCTCAGTTGGTGCCTTTACCTGATTCTGTGAAGCACATGTAATATTTGTGAGGAGTGATTCTTTTCCTTTGAGATGTTCTTGTGACAGAATATTTTATCCCTGGCCATTCTTTGTGCTACACTGTCCATTACTCTTTTACCTTGAAATATTTCAAGCCCTTTCAAACACATGTTACCCTTTTTCTCCATTAACATTTTTAAGGCCAGCCTAATGTTAAACCACGTGATCTCTGCAGCAAAGAAGAAAGTCAGTATAACAACATAAAAGCCAGAATTCAATGATGTTCTTTAGCTGGATAATGCTGCTTCTGACGGAATCACACTGTTTCCCTCTGCAAATTTTCCCCCTTTGCATGTTAAAATCCTTATCTGGAGGTCTACAAAATCTCTCCTGATATAGCAGAGAGATACAGATGGAAGTGGGAAGATAATCCATTCCAGTGGCATTGGATGCCAGAGTGTACCATTATTGCATCAGAAGTATTTATTTTAAATAAAAACAGAATGGTACAGATTTTGCTAAATCTATGTAATTGCAGGGAAAAATGCCCTGAAAATGTGACATTAAGTAGCAATATCCCCTGCACAAAGGTAAGACCTTGAGCATGTCTAGACAAGCACTTAGCTCACTCTTTCCAGTTCTTGAGAGTCAGTCTGGGCACAATGGGTCTACATTTTGTGGATGCTGAAACACACCAACGTCTCCCTCCCATCAATGAAAAATACAGTGTCCAAAGCACTTTTGGACACTTGGGATGCCATTTAAAAGAGGTAATACTGTACCCTTCAAAAGGTGTTTCTGTAGTAAACAACCAGTATGCTGCTGGGGCTAGTAAGCTCCATTTTACATTTTACCTGCCACTTTGCAATTGGTTCCCCCCCCCCCCCATGCTGATCATTGCAGCTCTGGATCAGCAAGACAATAACCATGGCTTCAATTAACAGGAAGAAATGGGGGAAACCCCCCCCCCCCATCCAGCACTACAACAATAAGGAAGGGGGAAAAGAATTACACTTTCCCTGCCTCTCTGCAGAGGAGCAGAGAAAATATTTCATTTGCCCATATGAGCAAAGGGTTGCTTAGAGTGTTCTGATGGGGGAGCAGGCTAAATGTAATTTACTCCCTTCCCTGTCCTCTAGCAACCCAAAAATGAGCAACCCCAGACCATCTCATAAAGAGTAGTCTGTAGTGCTCTTTATCATGTCATGTATGAACATGAATCCTAAAAGCACAAGCACAGCCAAATTTTCCAACAGCAAAAGTGGTGCCCAGTACCCGGGATCTTGGTCTTTGCTACTGTACTCATTCCTTTATTAAACTGTCAGTGGTTCAAAAATGCCTATAACTTGAACACATACTCTCACACCAAAGAGAACTAAGAAAAAGGATGTATCTGAACACATGGCTTAGCTGAAGATGTTGTTTGCAGAACAGTATTTTCAAAGTCAAGCAAACAAGCCACAAAACCCAAACGTCTTGTAACCACCCTCAAATCTTCATTTCAGTAGCCTAATTTAGAACCAGTGGAACAGGAGAAGGGCAAAGAGCAGGAGTCAGTCCCAGAGGAAGGTGGAGAGATAACATCAAAGAAACATTACAATAACACCAAACAATGCCGGCGGAGACAGCTAGAAGTGCCAGAGCAAGAACCTTGTACTGTATCTCTCTCCACACCCGAAGGGGTAAAAGAGGAAGTAAAGAAGAAGAAGGAAGGAATGGAATTTTCTACCAGAAAGTCTTGCAGAAGTGCTGCAAGTTATCTGGAAATCCACCAGTGGATTTTGATTTCCCTATTGTAGAAACATCTCCTTGCAGGAAACATTGGTGCAAAGGGGCTTAACATCCAGATACCTCCTGCTGGAGGAGAAGTAAAGTCTACCACAGATGTCAGCTATGTCAGTGGTTGCTAAAGTTCCATTGTGGATCTTGTGAATTCAAACCCAAGTGAAGAGGCATTTTAATTTTTGTTTGAGATACAGTGGAACCTCGGTTAACGTAATTACAGTAATACAGTAATACCTCGGATAACGCTAAAACTTGGTTCCACAAGTCCTGGTGTTATCTGATTTTTAGTGTTATCCGATGCATGTTAAAATCCTATGGGATGGATAGGATAACGTTAAAGCTCCATAAAGATACATTTTAACTGCACAGGCTTTAGCGGTTGTTATCTGATCCTTCCCATAGGACCTTAACGTTATTTGATCCAATTCTCCTCCCCAGATTACTTAACGTTATGTGATTTTAGGCTTATCCAAGGTAAACGTTATCCGATCTATTACTGTACCTCGGATAACGACTGTATCGGATAATGCTAAAATCGGAGACGATGCAAAATTTCTTTTTTTCCCCTCAGGAAATGCTTTTATTTAAATTTTTTAATATAATTTTTTTGAAAATTTTATCAAATACAAAAATAAAATAAAAAAGAAAAACAAATACAAATAAAAAGTACATAATTGTTCACACAGTTTTTCCATAATACCAGTTTCATAAACAACCTTTACAGCTGCAAAATTTATAAAGAAATTTTGCATCGGACAACGATCTGTCAGCGTTATCAGATGCAGTCGTTCGTAGCAGCAGGGTGGCTGGAAAGCTGAACGGGGTTCTCCGTTCAGCTTCCCAGCGACCCTGCAGCTGCGGAGGCAGCGGTGGGGTGGCTGGAAAGCTGATGGGGGCTCCCTCATCGGCTTCCTCAGCCACGCCACAGCTGCGGAGACAGGAGCACGATCTCTCCCCCACCACCCCAACTGTCCTCAGCAATTGCTGGGACAGCCGGAGTGTTGGGGGAGAGATCCCCCCCTTCTGCCTTGGTAAAGGTCTTAGCTATCCAGGCGGGGTGTGTGTTTCTTCTTAAGAGAGGCTGGGATAAGGGTCCCAGACTCTCCTAGGAAGACCCCCCCCAACCTGGATTGCTAAGCCCTTTAGCAAGCCAGACGGAGGTTTTTAAAAAGAAGGTAGGAAAAAGTTTTCCTACCTTCTTTTCAGACTCCACCCCCCCCCCCCGGCTTGCTAAGCAAACCAGATCAGCCCCCTGTTCCCTTTTCTCTTTGGAAAGGGAACAGGGATTTTTTTTAACGTTATGCAATCAATTAAAAACTGGATAACGTTATGACTCATGGAACCAAGTCATAACATTATCTGAGGTACTAATGTAATGCATTTTCCGGGACGTTTCTTACAGCAAAAATTACTTCAACTGAATGTCCCATAGGAATGCATTAAATGCAAATTCCTATAGGAATGCATTGAAAACCAAAATACATTAACCAAAACACGGTTTCCCATAGGAAGGCAATGAAAACAAATTAATCCGTTCTGGGGGGAAATTCCATAAACCGAGCCACTATTTTCTATGGATTTCCTTTTGTTATGCGATTTTTATGCTAACTGAGCCATTTGTTAACCAAGGTTCCACTGTATTAGAAATTCATCCAGTGACATGGATTAGAGATTCTAATAGACACAATAATTACTAGTAAAAATTTCAAATGATTTTGAAGTGGCTTCCCCAAAGTGGAGACATCACGAGTCACAACATTAAACTATAGCAAAGAAACTACAGTAATACCTCAGCTAACGTTTACCTCTGATAACACTAAAATCGCATAACATTAAGTAATCTGGGGAGGAGAATTGGATCGAATAACGTTAAGGTCCTGTGGGATGTATCGGATAACAACCGCTAAAGCCTGTGCGGTTACAATGTATCTCTATGGAGCTTTAACGTTATCCAATACATCCCATAGGATTTTAACATGCATCGGATAACACTAAAAATCGGATAACACCAAGACTTGTGGAACCAAGTCTTAGTGTTATCCGAGGTATTACTGTATGTGCCTAAGAAGTACTGGCAGCAAAACAGAGGTTGATAATTAATCCACAGGCAGCAGCAAACAGCTTTGTTTGAACACTACCGTAACTGCTCAAGTCCTCAGTTGCTTAAGCAACAAGACACAGTGTGGGTTTGTGCTACTTGTGGATTTTGTTAATGGAAGGAGAAATGGAGGAAATATGTTCAATTTGCATTCTTTCCAGTATTGGTTTTATATTTACAGGACAATTGAAACCCAAATCAATTTAAACCTTGTGCCACACTCCCTAGGCTTTCTCTTTCTGGAACTCATTCAACTATGTTAATAGCTGGATTGTCAGTAAGCTGCCTGAATTAAGCCTTTACTGTAACAAAATGGGATTTCCTGCTTCTTCACTCTAGTGCTTTTGTAACCTACATGCAACCCACATACCTTTGCTCTAGAAAAATATATATTTGCTTGGAGAAAAGTTACAAAACTGAGGCTGGAATTCTGTAGTCCCTTTGTGTAGATGTCATAGGAGTGTATAGTTAAGTATTCCTTTTGTGTATATGTACACATGTGAAAATATTAAACCTGATTGCTTACATTCCAGGATGCAAATGCTGATTGTATTGCACACAGTTCTGTTTCTTGATAATGTGGAAAAGTAAATTTGTCTACAGTTTAGGACGCACGCATGTGTGTGTGTGTGTGTGCGCGCACACACACACACACACACACACTACATACTTGCAATGTGTTTAGTGACAAAGTCCAATTTGTGATTTATTGTATGGAGGTTATATTGTATTACATATCCTACCTTTCTCTCAAGACAAGGAATGAAAGGAGCTCACAATTTGATTTTTTAAAAATCTGTCTAAAAAGCACAAAAAGGGCACGTTCAATGGTAAAGCAACTAGACAGTGTTCAGTTGCACAAGGCATGCACACCTGTGCTTACCCTTCCTGGCACTTAACAGGCTTATGAGAAGAGAGATGAAGAGAAAGCACCTAACCATGGAGGGCAAAATCCTGTCCTATTTCAACCAACCTCTCTTTCTAATTAACAGCACTAACTCAGGAGTTCTCAACGTTTTTAATTCAGGGCCCGGGTCATGCTCCCTCAGACGGCTTCAGGGCCCAGACAGCCATTTTGCCCTGGCACTTCCTGGTGTGGTGGAGGTGGTGGTGGGCCACATGAAATGGTGTCATGGGTCGCACCCGGTTGAGATTTCCTGCACTAAATGGAGGCTGGGAGAAGAGAAGAGGAGGAAAGGGAGATAAGGAGAAAGGATGAGGAAAAGAGAGGTGGAGAAGGTAATGCCTATCCTCACTTAACTGGCCATGCTCTTTTACAGCTCAGTTTTTGTCACAGATCACTGCCACATCATTTGCACAACATTCTTTTCATAAAGTAATTTGAAAGCCTAATTATAGGCTACAGGAAAAAGAGACAGGTGTGTATTGTATTTATGTGCATTCCTAATGCTTTTGAATGTGTTATGAACAATTGAAAGAATCCTGAAATAAACTATGGTTTAATACAGGAATCTCACAGTGCCACTTGAGATTGTTCCTCCAGGAAAAAAAAGCAGTACCTTTTGTCTCAGAGAGGCAGCTCAGAAGGCAACTAAGACCAAATATATTGAAAACCACAGGGAGCCCCATGAAAACTGACTGGAACACACACACACACCTTTTCAATTCCAGACATAGTTCAGGGTCACCAAAGCTTGGCCCACCCCATAACCAAGTATGTAGCCAGATAGAACTCAATGTACAACATGTGTTTCATTCAGGAGTCTCTACAGCTAAGATGCCACCACATGCTCCAGTGTTTTACTGAATAATTTAAAAAAATGGATATTGGCCAACAATTATCCAATATGGGAAGACAGAGGGAGGACTTTTAAAACAAAAAGTCTCCTTCTTTTACTCAAACTAGAGGCCTGCAGAGAGATGTTCATCGTTCTCTTTTACCAACATGTTGTGTCTCTCTGGTTGATTTTATGAGCCAGGAGAGGCATGATCCACAATTTATGATGGTTCTTGTCTCTCTGAGGCTCATATCCATAACTTCGGTCTCTACAAGCTGAAAAGTACAGTCAAACCTTGCATAAAGAGCGCCTCGCTTAGTAACTCACTTAAAGAGCAGAATTTTCTCTGAATGTTCACGTCTCTTAACAAATAAAACCAACCAAAATTCACTTAACAAATAAATCAGGGTTCTCAATCCCTCCCCCACCACAATTGTTCACTTACAATGGTGTTTCACTTAAAGAGCAAACTCGCTAAAGAGCAATCCTGTGGAACACATTATGCTCTTTAAGCGAGGTACAACTGTATTGATGGTCACTGGACAAGCAGGAAACAAGAGAACATCCACTGGATATACAGTGTATCAATTGCAGTGTTCAACTTAGAGTGGATCTGAGTGATTTCTGCCCCCAACAAAGTGTAGTCCAGATTGTTCACAATGGACTTTTAAGTTCTATATATTTTTTCTTGTGAATTAAATCTCAGTAGTCCCTTGACAGCTTGAGGAATAAAAATAATTTCCTAGCTGCCAGCAACATCATCTTCAAAGGGCTTAAGTCTAACTTCAGACAGACTCATTTTGAGTTTACTATCCATGTTGCACTAATCATTGCAAGCTTCCTTAAAATGGAAGTTTTTGGTCAGTTCTGCTCCATGGAGATGTAGGGCCTAGAGCAGTGGTTCTCAAGCTTTTTCTTTGGGCCATGCTCCACCTAAGGATCTCTAAAATCTTGATGCCCTCCCTGTGACATTTAATTCTTATTATTCAAAAAGTGAACTCCTATTCATGTGGAGGAAGCCTAAAAGGCCATTCATTTAGTCTAACTCATTCTTGAATTGCCCCCCTTAAAAATCAAATTGCACTCCTGTGGGGCATGTACCCAACGTTGGGAACCATGAGCTAGAGTGATCATGTCCGCTGCACTGGACATTTCACTGTTTCAGAGGTAAAATTAGAGTTTTTACAAAACTTCCTACAGAGACAATGGAAAACTCCCCAAAAACTATCATGAAAAACATCTGGATCTATTATTATCATGGGCTGGACTAGCTTAACCAGTCTCATCACCCCACCATTGCAGTCGCTCCAAGTTTCAGCAATTCTAAATCCAAGAAGGTAATGATCCATACAAGATAAGAAAATTAAGGAAGGTTCTGTTGTCTCAAGACCAACATCATCCTGTTAAGGAAGTAAAATCCAGTTCCAGCATGTGGATGGCCATATGAGTGGGACCAGGACCAAACACCATTTGGGATAGAGTGCTGGTTGACATGAATGCCCACGACACTCCTAGCAGTATGGCATCAGCACAGATATTTAAGCCCTTCAGTACTACCAGCCAAAGAGCACACATCTGCCACCGGATGACAGATTTTTGTGCAGTTTATAACAAATCACTGAAAGTACTGAAACACAATCCTTACTCTGTTCCAGGTAGCCATCTAACCAGGCAGACTATTGGACAGGAACCTGCATCTGATGGGCTTTGCCTCAGTAGAGAAGAACTCTGCTCATGCAATTTTTCATTTATTTCCCTTCGTGCAGGCATCTACATAATATCTGGTCCTGTTCTGTGGGTCCCCCCCCCCAACTCTCAAAAATAAGGTTTTACAGAAGGTTGAGAGTGAATGAGGGCTGGAGGGTGCAGGCCCAATAGCGTGGTGGAGGCCAAGGGGCACCACTCCCCCTCCTCTGTCCCCCTCCTCCCAAGGCGCCTCTTCCTTACCACCTGCCAGGCTGGGGTGGTGCGGCACAGCCCCAGTGGAGAGCCCACCGTTGGGGTCCCAGGCACGTGGCTGCCCCACCTCCTAGCCCAGCGGTGGCAGCGGTGCCCAGGAAGGCGGGAAGAGAGGCCAGCGGTTGCTGCGGCCCAGCTCAGGCCAGGCAGAGGACCACAACCCCCACAACGCCTGGCCGACGCTGTTCCGGCTGCAGGGCCGCAGGGCCAGGCTAGGAGGCGGAGCAGCCGTATGCCTGGGATCCTGATGGCGCAGGTGAGAGTCTGGGGCAGTGCGGTGCAGACCCAGCGGTGAGCCCACTGTTGGTATCCTAGGTGCACAGCCGCTCGCCTCCGAGTCTGGCGGTGGCAGCTTTTCCACTTTCGGCAGCAGCGGCGCTCAGAGGGGTGAGGCCAGTGGTCGTTGCAGCCCAGTGCCTGCTGCCGGAGTAGCATCGGCAAGGCCAAGGAGGCCCCCCCCCCAGGCCTGGCTGGCACTGCTTCGGCTGTGGGCGCTGGGCCACGGCAACCACCGGCCTCGCTTCCCTCCTTCCTGAGCGCCACTGCCACCGAAGGTGGACGAGCTGTCACTGCCGGGCTCAGAGGCAGGGCAGCCGCATGCCTGGGACCCCGACGGTCGGCTCCCCACTGGGCCCACACCACCCCGCCCCAGACCTTGGGCCTCGCCTGCGTCGTTGGGCTCCCAGGCGCACGGTCACCCCGTCTCCTAGCCTGGCGAAGCCCGAAGGTAGGACTTTCCTACCTAGGGGAGGAGCCTGGGGGGGCGAGTTTGGCCTGTGTCCCTGGGTGACTGAAACCCGCTCTACACTACTGACATGAAAGGAACCTCATTCGGGCATCCCCTGAGCAGAGTTTCTTCAGCAAAAATCTTTTCAACTCAGAGTAATTTCTGACATGAATTTATTATAGTGAGTTGGGTTATTAGTAAAAATGAAGGAAGCCCCCCCCCCTACATTCATAAATACATTTGTATCTTTTTTAAAGGAACTGCACAAACACTTTATTGTTGTCTCACAATACAAAGCTTGTCTGCAATGCCTCCACCCCTTTGTTCCCTTGACAGGGAAAAAGGATTGGGGATTTGATGGCCCACAGACAGCTACTCCTTATCTTCTTTGCTCCTGACCTAGTTCAGAGCTTTGCAGACAGGAAGAATGAGAGATCCTCCTGCCAGCTAGAATATCCTCTCCACAGGGAGACTAGAAGGCTCGGAAAGAAGATTGAGGCAAACATTGTTTTCATATAATTGTGGGAGTTAACTGCAGGATGGGACACTCTATATCATCCAACTCCCTCTCTTCGCCCAATTTGTTATACAGATAAAAAAATGCATTTCTTAATGACTTGTGTAACAATTGTGTTACAGCCACACAGAGATGCCTATTGGGAATCTCATACACTTAACTTTAAGCAGGTCCTTATGAGATCAAGACTACAGCCAATATGCAGGTTGTCACGCTGAAATAGATAGTAACAATGGCAATAACATAGGATCCGTCCAAGCAACAAAAATGTAGCACTGAAAGACCAACTGCAATACTGTAGTTTAATGTGAGTTTTTGTTACTCAAGTCCAGTTTTTATGTCTGAGGAAGTGGACTTGATCCACGAAAGTTCACATTAAAATATATGGTCATTCAAGCGATACAACTTCTTTGTCTCTTTGTTTCTGCTTTTCATTTGTTTCCCTTTGATATGCTTGCACAGACTAAAATGGCCACCACTTTGAAAACTAAGACGTTGGAGAATGGGGATGGAGGTCTGAATTTACACAGCAAACCATTTATAAGAAAAAATATGTGTTTGTGAATGGCCCCTCTTTAAATGGATCGGCAATGTGGGAACTTGCATGTGTGTCTGTCTCTTACATATGAATCCAACCAACTCCAGCTGGGTATTAATTGTTTCTCCCACCCTTTTGTCATAGTTGGATTAACTGTTTGACACTGACATCTAGAGGGCTATAAGGAAGATGCATGACACAGTGGGAAAATATGAGCTTCACAGAGTTTGCCACAGAACAAATAGAAACCATCCTGGCAATCCTAAAAGGATAACGTCATCTATGATGTGACAGCATGTGTATGTTAATATCTATGAGTAAATGCTATGTGGAGATGTAATCCAGCCAACTCCAGCAGTATACTGTATGCCCACTTTTATGAACATGAATTTCTTTACATTTAAAGGTAAAGGTAAAGCTCACCCTTGCTCAAAAGCCAATCGTATCTGACACTAGGGTTCAGTGCTCATCTCTGTTTATAGCCTAAGAGCTAGTGTTGTCTGCGTTTGCAGACATTTCCAGGTATGCCTAGACACTGAAGAGCATGGAACACTGTTTACTCCCCCCTCTCCCCAGTGGTCCCTATTTATCTACTTGCAATTTCTTGCTTTCGAACTGCTAGGTTGGCAGGAGCTGGGACAGAGACTCATTCCGTCATGCAGTACTCGGGTTTTGAACTGCTAACCTTCTGCCTCCCAGTCAGCATCTTAACCACTTGAGCCACTGTACTTGAACCACTACATTTACATTGACCTAAAAGTTAAACTTATTACTTCACTGGGGAGACATCTTCAGAAATGATGTTTCTGTTTATGTTTACATGCCAAACAGCATTTATTTAGCACTTATGTCTTAGTGTTCATTTTATATACATTTTTTTCTTTCCGCTGTATTCCTACTATGTTTAATAGAGAGTTTCTGGACGTATCCTCCCAAGTGGACGGCCCCCACCACCAGGCATTCTGAAGGCACTGTTTCCCAAAGGAGATATCCTGGGGGGAACCATTCAAGTGGCTACAGTGGCACAGGGTCTTTATTTGCATGGTTGTAAGTATCCTTTTGGGTAGGTTGGGGAGGAACATCTCTTCCTGGAGTGTACCAATTGTCATATAAGGGACACAGTGGGAACAGATCTGTGTTTCTTTCTGAACTGATCCACCTCAAGGACCAGCAGACAAGACTAAATCAGGAGCCCATGGCCACCCTCCCAATAAGAATTTCAGGTGAAGGGAACCACCTTTTTCGGGTGTGCCATCAGCCTGAGGGACACGTAGCTGATTTGTTATACCTTTGGGGTCTCCTAGCAGTCCTACATTGAGGGAGAAAGTTTGGACCTTGCCACTAGAGTGCCAAAATGGGATCATATCAGCAGCCATATGGATGAGTTTAGAGTTAACCATATCATTTCCAGCAATTGTTTTCTTCCTTAATCCCCCCCCCAACTCATTTTGTTGTTGATCAGCTATGCCCTTGTCTGCCAATCAACTGGAGCCTATGATAGTTTCTGCTGCAAGTTTATCTAGGAAACCAGAGATAAACATAGGCAGAAATGGGTGTAAAGCCCAAATTGATTTGTTTTACATCCAATCAATTTGTGTAAAATAAATGACCCCCAGCCAGTAATTTCAGATAAACCATTTGGCAGCCAAAATAAATTAATTTGTGGCTGCACATAATGTAATTCCTGATCTTTAAATCAACTGATAACTGATATTAGTGGTGGTTTTTGTTTTGTTTTTGGTAAATCAAGATGCACCACAAGGGTCATAGAAACAAAAGTGGAGAAAAGTGCAGCCACCATTGCATGAGTAACTACATGCCTCTAGGGGGCAATGGAGACAGGTAATTAGGTTTTGTACCATGTTCCATCTTGGTGTTGCCTCATGTGTTACTGTAACTCCCAATATACTTTAGTCTGACTCTTTCTGCATCTTAAATATTTTTCTCTCCCTGTCCCCTCAGAAATAGCAATAGCAATCACACTTCTATACTGCCTCATAGTCAGTGATGGGCTGCTACCCGTTCAGACCAGTTCGCCGGAACTGGTAGCAGCTTTCCAGAGGGGATCGCTGGAGGTGTGTGTGTAGAGAACCCCCGGGTGACCTGTTCGGTCACCTCTCTGGCCACCCTCCAGAAGTGTATTTCCGGGCAGCCAAAATGGCTGCCCGGAACTCCGCATGTGTCAAACCTCCATTTGATGCATGCACACTAAAAAATAGAAGTACACATGCGTCAAATGCACATGCACAGTTCTGGGCAGCCATTTTGGCTGCCTGGAAAAGGCAAAGGCAACACCTGGAGAAGTGGCGGCAGCGGTGATGGCCTTTCCTTGTCAGGCCACGCCGCCAGGCCGCTGTGCCACTGTGGTGGTTTGCCGCTGCGCCACCGTGCTTCCTGCCTGCCTAGTGCCTGCCTGCTTAGTGCCTGCTCCCTGAACCCCGGCCAGGTAAGTGACGGGTTTGTGTTTGGGGTGGGTGGGTTGATTTGTGTTTGGGGTGGGTAGGTTGATTATTTTAATGTTAATGTGTATTATTATTTAATTTTTATTGAATTTTTAATTTCTTTATTTTTTCCCTTTGGCTCCACCCACAACATCATGACATCATGATGCCATGACTTTGGCTCATCCCATGACATCATGATGTCATGATGTTGGCTCCACCCATGACATCGGTTCCGCCCACGGTGGGGTAGCAAATTTTTTGACAGCCCACCACTGCTCATAGTGCTTAGTGCACTCTCTGGGCAGTTCACAAGATAATTAGCATTTTTACCCCCAACATTCTGAGTACTCATTTTACCGACCTTGGAGAGATGGAAGGCTGAGTCAACCTTGTTGCCCAGCTAGAATCAAACTTAGCAGTTTGAACTTAGCAAAACTCAACCGTTTCTGCTGCAGTACAGCAGTTTAACCACTGCACCACCAGGATTCTTTTAAATGTAGTTTTACAGCTAGAAAGATATCTATGTACAGTACTGTACTTGTCTTTTTGATACCCAGTGTGATGTAGTGGATGGAGTGATGGACTAGATCTCAGAAGACCTGAGTTCCAACCACTGTCACTGGAGCTGTGGGACTGGTATAACCACTCCTTAAATATATCACCTTGAAAGCCTCGTTAGAGTCTGATTTGACACTTCTCTTTACTGAAGGCAGTATTTTTCAGATACTTCCCAGCATTAGCTTCCATCTAGGCTGGCAGAATAGAGGTCTTCAGACATCAATTGGATGTGAAGTTGCATGTTTGCTGTTAATAACTTGCACTGTAGTTACCAAAGTGCTGAAGAAAGCTACAGATGGAAAGATGCAATAAATGGCTGTTCAGACTTGCATAAAGAGATTAGATGTGCCTAATTTTTCCCATGGGTTCAATGTAGCTAGAAGGGAATGCTAATCTTCATTTAAGCTGGTTTGGCTGGCCCATCTTGTCTTCTAGAGAAGGGGTGGTCAGAAGATCATTTCTGAATGTGCTGGTAGATCTTTGCAGCAAATGGGCATCGGCTCCCATGTGTATCACCTGATAGACACCTCCCCAAATCTCAAGCACTTGTTGACACATAACAATTTATACAACACCAATACAATGTTGGGGACTACATCCTACTACATATGCAGATGCCAGCTCTGCCCACACATATGTCACTTTACAGTTTTGCTGTTAGCTGATCAATATGTAGTAGGGTTAAATAGCTGTCTGGCATGGTTACATATACCTTTGTGTGCAGCATGTACCAAAGTAGACCATTACTTTAATTATTTTCAGAGCTGTGAGGGTCTCTGCCACTACCAAGTAACATGAGCTGTGAGAAGAATCAAGAACATGTGACCTCATCATGTAATTTTTTAAAGGGGGCATCTTTGTTGTCAGCTTGCAAATACTGATCTGGCCTGCATCCATACTTTTGACACCTTAATGCTGGTAGCTCATTTGCCAAATCATTTGGCATATTACCAACTCCTGAGATAATTTTTGATTTTTAAAACATTGGGAGAGGGTGGAGACTGGAAAGTAACAGGAGAGCTATATCTTAACACTCTGGTTTCTACAGGCACAACAGTGGGGACCCAAGTTCTAGGTACTCCAAGGCAGATCCTACAAAGCTGAAGACTGAAACACCCATGTTCTAGAATCCAAAGGAAAGTATGGTGTATACATTAACTGTAGAGCTCTCTCTTCTGTCTGAACTGCCCACACTTTTGCACAGATCCACATGTCTTGTTGCATCAGATAAGAACATAATGTATAGTTTGCCTCTGAATAGATACTATAACGAGTTATCACTAAGTGGGTTATCACTTAAGTAGGAATATACATGTCTGAGCATGGGAGGTCAGATAAGGCTCAGAATTGCAACACAGATTTGCAAAGCAACTGTCATATGTATGAGGATTGTCTCCCAAACTGAGAGTTCCACTAAATCCAGAGAGCAAATGCATACACACACAATCAGTAACTCTCTGTTTGTGGGATTTTCTATTTTCCAGATTCTTTCTATAAACTGGTCCTGACTGAGCACCCAGTCTTTTCAAATTTACCACCAAGTCTCCTGTATAAATTGCAGTCATGACATGCTTTTTTTTTTGTGGCTACCTTCTATGATCCTCTCTACCATTTAAAATGCTGGATAACACAAGCACCAGGTACTTCTCACAAAATGAATGCCTAGCTAAGCATGAAACTGAGAAGTGAATAGGATGTATATGCTAGGCTTTAAATATTACAGCTATGCTGTGGGACAAAGTCATAGGAATATATCTTCAACAATACTTGAGTCGTGTGTGAAGGCTAAATTTCAACATGAAAGAAAGTGTTTTGTCAGTGCATCTTAGAAGCCAGTTTACAATCCAAAGTAATGCTTAAGCATTTGTGGGCCCTTTGAGGTAACCTGAAGTCCCCCCCTTTTTTTACCTGCTTCCTAAGATGAATGGAACCCCCTGAAAGTCTAGCTCCTGTTCTCTCTCTCTCTCTCTCTCTCTCTCACACACACACACACATTTCCTGGATTTATATAATGTGTACTTCACTATGTACTCTAGCACAACTGTAAGGGGGAGAAGGATACTAATATACCAGTGGCTAGAGTTGTGGCAAAGCTTAGAAACGTTAGTTCTTTGCTCTACAGCTCTCACTGCACAAGAATGAGACTGCTTTCCTCCCCCTTTCTGATATTGCAGTAATAGAGCCAGCATGGTCTAGCTAGCAGATAAAGTGCTGGACTCAAGTGGGCTGGGTTTAAATTCAACTCAGCCATTGGAAGACACCGGTGGATAGCAATGTAATTCAACTATTCATTCAGTAGCTCTTATATTTCAAAAAACCTATTAGGGCTTGCTATAGGTCAAGAGAGACTTGGCAGCACAACAAAATAACCCAAAAAAGGAGTTTAGATGGTTAGGAGGTCTAGGTAAGAGTCCCTGCTGAGTCATGATACTTAATGGATGCCTTTAAGTCAGTCACTCTTTCTCAGTGGGATGTACTTCACTGGGTTGTGAGAAGTTTAAAGAAGACCCACATTGAGCTCACAGAAGATATGGAAGGGATGATATGAATGTGTTAAACAAATATGGGGATTTTAGGAACTGTAGTCCAGAAAAGTAACTTATTCAAGTTGTGGATTGTTACAAGTTGTGTTGATGTTCAGCAAGTGCTGGTTGGTTGACAGATGTTGTGCCCTCACTGCCATTGGTGCCTGTGTTCTTGAGCCCAGCTCCTAGAATCGAGCCTTCACTAAGGCTGACCTTGAACAAGTTGCATGATTAGGTTTTTAGCACTGAAATCTAGTGGCTGGTGATCAACAAAAAGTAAAGTACATTTGGGAGAGTTTATTGCAAGCAATTGTCTTCAAATCATATCGCCTTACAGATTTGGCCAGTTCTTGTGCCTTTTGACAGTGAGGTTAGCACAAGCATAAGATTCCTTTTATGTTCCATATGGCTAGCAAATTCTTTATCTTCCCTTGTGGAAGAGAAGGAAAAAAGAACCCACCAAGCTTGGTTTAGATGTGATCATTTTAGTGGTTTCTTTACACGAATCTCGTAATTTAAATAATGATGTGACAGGAACTGATTTAACGTATTTGCTGAGCATGCTGCTTTCACATCTGCTACGGAAAAGAGCCCACTGCAGCAGCAATGTCAAACTGAGCTGAAAAGCAGGAATGTTTCTGAAGCAGCAGTAAGAGGGACAATTGTAGTCATTGAGAAACTGTTTGAAATCTCATAATGCTCACAGGAATGCTACAGTCTAGACCAGGGGTGCCCAAAACATTTTGGACCATGGGCCGGTCACATGGTTCAGGGGGCTGGTCACAATGGCGCATGGGTTGGATCCAGCCCCCGATGCCAATTCATTCAGCCCTCAATGTCCTCGTTGCTCCTGGAAGCGGAAGTAAAACACACCTGTACGGGCGTGTTTTACTTCCGCTTATGGGAGCAATGAGGGCTTCATGGGGCAGATGAATTGGTGTCAGGAGCTGGATCCGGCCCACATACCGTAGTTTGGGCACCCCTGGTCTAGACAATCAATGTGGTCAGAATTCTGTGGGAGCTGCAGAATACAAACAGGTAGGTGTGTGAAGGGCATATGTTGTCCTACACCCTGTGCTTGGTAGCACACTTATGCAAATAAGTGCATGCTCAGTCACAACTATTGTTGTGTTATGGACAGCCTGCTGCACAGCACTAACTCTTTGTATGACTGCCCTTACTCCCATGTTTTTCCTCCACATGATTCTGGCCTACTTAAGTATGTTCTTCACTAACTGGAGTACTTGCTACATCTCATACAAGACTACAAACCATATTCAGTGCTAACAGAGCTAGGGAAAGTTAGATTTTTGGACTACACCATCCAGAATCCCACAACTCAAGCGAGTTTACCCTACTTTGTCTCCTGCCTGGCTGTTGCATGTGTGTGTTGTCCCCATTCTGGCTTGGTGCACCAATGGTGCATTATGGCATTTCTGCTGCAAGAAGTTGGGGTTAGACAGTCCCATCCTTTCTTCTACAAAATGGTTGTTTGAGGTTTTCTCATGAGGTTCCATGTCTTCAGGAAGAGCTACAAAACACAGCACTGCTTATTCAGTGATGATACTTCCATTACAGAATTCAAAATGGACATTTCAGCCCATGTTAATACAGTAAAACCCCGACTTACATATGCTTCAAGTTACATAAAATTTGATTTACATAATGACTTTTGCACTAAAACCATGTCCAGATTTACATAAATGTCCCAATTTACATAACACAATTTCTGTAATAAAGTAAGTAGTAGTAGTAATTTCCTATGGGTTTGCTTCGAGTTACATTAAAAAATTCATTTTTCCTATGGGGTTGCTTTGATTTACATAAATATCATTTTCCTATGGGTTTGGTTCAAGTTATGTAAAAATTCATTGTTCCTATAGGTTTGCTTCAAGTTAAGTAAAAAACCAATTTACATAAAATCCTACAGAACAGACTTTTTACGTAAGTAGGGGTTTTTACTGTACATTATTTTAGGCTGTTTGTAAATGTTTGAGATTTCTGGGCAGAGAACAGGAAGTTATCCATATTCCTGCTATTTTCTGTATTTGCTAAACATCAGGATATTCTTCCTCTCTATGTAGCTTACATACAGTCTTTAAAAAACATTTTATGTGAGCATTTTAAAAATTCTGCACACCACCATTTGCTGGTGGCACCTTTAGTTATTTTTGCTTTTTGATCTTTTATCATCATCAATACCACTCACTGAAGCTCTCACCAGTTGATATAGTGCTTGGATGGAGGCTGGGGCCCTCCTATGCCCACAACATCCGGATGCCATAAGTAGGAACAGCCCTCTAATGAACAGATCATATGCTGTGTCTGGACATGCTCTTAAGGCTGATAGAGTGAGTGGTTAGGTAGGTCATAGAACGGACATTGCCACAGCCAGGATTCTAGATGTGAGTGGGCAAATATTTTTCAGGATGGGCACAGTGGTGGGCAGCAGCCGGTTTGGACCGGTTCTACCAAACCGGTAGTAACAATCCCGGGTGGTCGCCCGGGGGGGGGGGAACCCTCCTGGGAGACCACCCGGGGTGGTTACTTTTTTTGGAGGTAACTGGTTCGGTCACCTCTCCAGCTGCCCTTCATTGCAGCCCAAAATGGCTGCTGGTAAGTGCGTATGCGTCAAAATACCATTTGACGTATGTGCGCTGAATACTGGAGGTGCACTTTCATCAAATGGTATTTTGATGCATGCGCACTTACCAGCAGCCATTTAGGGCTTATGAGAATTGCATTCCAGCAACATCTTATGGGCCCCAAATTGCCCATCCCTCTGGTACGATAAGTCACTTAAGGGAAAGGAATAGAATTTGTTATATGTTATAAACTTGGTCTGTGCAACAGGAAATACCCATCGGTACCTTTATGATTCTAAACCACAAAATGAGAACGCATTTGTAATTTCTTCTTCATGCCAAATCTACCAGTTGGCCATTTTCTAAAGTACAGTGAGATGGGTTTAATATTATTTTATTCACACCTTAATTTATTCAAAAAGGTAAGACATCTGAGAGAAAAAAGCTTGAAGGCATTCACATCCACTGTGCTCTGAGCAGAAGTTGAATAAGTATCTGACCCACTTGCTGATTCTTCTGACTGTTTCTCTTTCTCCTTGTAGTCAAATGTTTATGCAGTCTGGAGGGCTGGCTTTCTGTGGGTTAAGACACAATATAACTAGCGCATGCATGTGTGCAAGATAACCTTACTTTCCTATTCTAATTAAAATAGCATGTAATTTAGCTGAAGTCAAAATGCTACTTCAGGTGGTTTTGTACAGATTTCCTTTTAGCCTTCATTTCTCACCAATTGCATATCAAATGAACCTGTAAATCTGGAGTGCCAAAAGGCCTCCTATTAAAATATCCTGCCAGCCTACTACCTTAATATATAATTTTTTTTCTTATATGGAAATAATTTGTGTGTGTAATGACACTAACCCTTGACATATTATCTTACCCATCCAGGGAATTTTGAAGAAGAGAGAGAATGTGATTAACTTCTCCATCTAAAACTGACTTCACCTACTCAAAGAAAAAAACCCCAAAACCTCACCCATGAATGGCATCATCTGCATATAAATTATTTTAGGATATAATATTCCCAAAAAAAAAAAAAAAAAAAGTGGGGGGAGCAGGCTTTGAGCAAAGAATTTTCTGGTTAATAAAACAAACAAACCTAAACCCTCGACTATACAATTGTATAAACAGCAAAAAAAAAAAAAAAAAAGAAGAAGAAGAAGAAAAAAAAGAAAAGAAAAAAAAAAGAACCATGACTGTAATATGACCTCAATAAGCTAATGAATCACTGATTTAAAAATTCGGCTTCATTAGTCTAATTAAAATGATGTATTTAGGCCAGAAGAGACATCTGGACTGATAATGAACAATTTCACATAGACAGTGACTGCTTAGGATCTACAGTAATATAATAATAATTTGAGTAAGGCATCCAACAAGTCAGAGTGTGTCAAATATTTGAGATCTTTATCACTCTGAAAGTCAGTGTTATTAACAATGCTATAATTGTATGTTTTTGAAGTGCATGTGCCTATTCTGACAGTTCCCATAGGCTAGGCCCCAGGGAGAATCCAGATGTCAACTCACCTCTATGAACTGGATGTAGTTGTGTTCATGTCTCCTAGGAGCAGGTTTTTCATCATGTTAATGGGTCTATTCGACAATTCAAGACCAAGCCATCCAGTATATTACAGATTATAATACAAATAGCTTACAATAATACATTACTACTAAGAAGTCTGTCTTTTCCTCAACTATTTCTACAATTGCTGCTAAGTTAAAGGGGTTGGAATATGTCATCCTGTTAGCGGAGCAAAAAATCTCTGTGAGCCTTTATGCCAGTATCTCACTGATTAGTAATTCTGTAGATTACTGACGGTGAATTTGGGTCAACATTTGAACATGGGGCCTCCTGTCCTGTAGCTCAATTTCTAGCCACCCTGGAGATTCGGTGTGTGTTTGATATCAAGAGTTCACAGGCTATCCTTCATATTGCTTTTCAAAGTGACTCAATTTTTGAAATTATTAATTTATTACCTTGCCCTGTTTCCAAGAAGCTTACCTTGTTAGCTGGAAGGCCAGCAGATTGGCAGTTTGCGACCCACATACTACATGACGAATTGAGCACCCATTTCTCTTCCAGTTCTTAGGGACATGAAAGAAGCTTCATTCGGGCATCATCCAAGAAGAGTTCCTCCCACAAAAATCCTTTCAACCCATAATAATTTCTGACTAAAAATTATAGCATAAAAGGAGCAAAGCTTAAAGACAAGTGAGGACAGTGGAAGAAATGTGAAGAGAAAGTAGAAGAAATGGGGAGGAAACAGGCACAAAGAAGTGACCAGTGTGGCCAGTACCACTTTACTTCCAGCTGAAAGCAAAGTGGTACTGGCCACACTGGTCATGAGAGATATGAGTGTAATTGGCAGCTAATGCACAACTGGAGTGAGGAAGACCAGAAGAGAGAGTATTTCTGTTTTCTCCTTTGATTTGCTGATAGGGCTGTCATGGCTATTAGAGAAGGAAGAGGAACAGAATAAATGTCCTGACAGGATGGAAGAAAGGAGTGGGAGACAGTGCCCCAGATGGAGATGCCTTCTTCAGAGGGTTCAATCCCAAAGCCCAAAGTTCAGGCAGTTCCTGATGGTTTGAGTACAAGTTCTATGAGCAAAACCCAAGGAACAAACATATAAGACACTGTCTTATATTTTTTAACACTCCAAAATATGCACAAGGTCTTATTTTCATGAGATGTCTTATTTTTCCATGACAAAGAAGAATACAGTACACATTTATTGCTGATACAGCAGATCGCCAGGGCAAGATTTAGGTGAGTGTCTTATTTTCAGGGGGGTCTTATATTTCTGAGGTTTCCTGAGACAAAAAACAATGGTCACACCTGGAAGGATTATTCTGAGTCCCCCCCCCATCACATCTTTTGCCCTGAAATCTTTATTTACACTGTGATAAAGCCTGCCAGGCAGGATAAGCCACCAGCCATGTTATTGCCATTAACTGATGTATTGACATATACCCCCACCCCTTTCCCCTTACTATTTTTCAGACTTTGTATTTGCATAAAAACTTGTCATTGTATCTTGAGCTTAAGGTGCTAACAAACCATTGTAACTAACTTATGAATGAAACCCCCACTGCTGGTCTTTTGTAAATTTGAATGTAGCAATAGGCAATTTGATAGATGTAAAGATTAGCAGAAAAGTATAACTGGTCCTGCGTTTGGAGGGCAAGTCAGCTCTCCCATCAAATTTCTTAGGGAAGCTCAGCACGTAGATTTTTCTAGCCAACAGAAATGGGTTAGATATGGCTTTTTATCCAGCAGTGGGGCCCTCTGTTGCTTAGATGCTATTTTTGTCAAACCAATCTTGTTTTTGTCTGAAATTAAAATCTCTGTGGTTCTTGGGGGGCTCCACTAGCAGACAAATTTTTTTAATTTTAAAACGCATCTCCACATTAAAAAGCGATAGCGATGTTTAGGTAACAGGAGGACTGAGAACATTAATCCAATCATTGTTCCATTATTAAAAGCCAATGGTATTTCTGCTCCACACACATTAGGATAAAGGTAAAGGTCACCCTTGCTCAAAAGCCAGTTGTATCCAACTCTAGGGTTCAATGCTCATCTCTGCTTACACACAACCAAAGAGCCAGAGTGTAACATTCTTTACATACAAGTGAGTGGGAACACACCTGAATTGACACCCTGAAGTGAAGCAACCCAGGATTTTAGCTAGGCTTTATACAGATCCTGGCCTGAGCCAGTCCTGTTATATAGGTAGCACCTAGTAAGGGTTAATCCCACTCTGCCTGGAAGGGTTAACTCCTCTGAAACCTTACACACCACATCATCATCCCCATGACCAGCAGCCTGTGCTCTTAACTGTAGAGCCCACGGCCCTTGCATGGCTCTTGGTACTCCCTTCCTGGCTTAATGGCCTAGCATGCATGTGAAGGTTCGTTGTCTGTCAACCAGACCAATTAGAAATTGTATCAATGGTAGTTTGAACAAGGCACCAGGTCATTCCCACCTCAGCTTTGCTCTCCAATCACGAGACACAAGGATTCTGGGTTCCATACATATTTTATTAAATGTACAGTTCATAAGTTTCAAAAGATTATAGCATAGGAACATGATTTGCAATCTAGCCATTTCACATGTGAAAATAAAAACCCTTTTTTGTGCCCAGGCTTTGGCTTGGTTTTATTTATTTAGAGAAATACATATTGGCAGTTTCTTTCTACTTACATTTCCTCTGGTGTAAAGCAATCCAGAGCATGGTGGAAAGAGAAAGAGACCACTCCTTTATCTCCCCCTTCCTTTTATCCCTTCAGACAATGTCCACCCTTGGCGATTCTTCTGAATCTGAAGGATTCCAGCCAATCACTACACAGTATTAGATGTTCATCAAAACTGAAGCTTCGTTTTCCCGGAACACAAGATTGTTATGTCTACCACACAATCCTTCCCCAACAACAACTTGAAGGCCACATACCTAGCCTCTGCATTGGACAACACTCAGAAATCTGTGTCATTGTTTTAAAAAAACACAAGCCCCCATTTCTATTCCTTACGCAGAGCTGTCTGCGTTTCCAGACATTTCTATGGACATGTGGCAGTCATGATTAGGCACAGGAGTGCGCGGAACACTGTTTACATTCCCACTGAAGTGGTCACTATTTATCTCCATGCTATTTCTTGCTTTTGAACTGCTAGGTTGGCAGGAGCTGGGACAGAGATGGACGCTCACTCCGTCATGCAGCTCTCGAGTCTCAAACTGCTGACCTGCTGTCCTTCCAGTCATCAAGGTCAGTGTCTTAATCACTAAGCCACTGCACCCCTATACCTAGTGGATGGGAGCCACAGTTCTGTAGCACCTTTATATATGGGCCTGTGATAAATGGCACAAATTATGCCTCCTGGTGGTGTAATTAAAATACTGTATCCCCATATGCTTTTCCAGTCAGTATGAGCATTCTCATATCCTGATCATGTTCAAGGTCAATAGTCAGACATACAGCCATGTAGTTTAAAAATACTTAAGTCTGAAATAAGACGTTAAATATCATTTTTTTAAAGGAAGAAAGATGGATGTTATATGTTTGAGGAGTCCTGACCTTTGAGACTATACTCAGCATGCTTTTGTCCCTTTTGTCACATTCACAGTGAAGAAGAAGAAAAGGTTGGAAAAATACCAGCAAGAAATATGCTGATAATAAAGGGCTATTAACTATTGGTAACTAGCTCAGACCAAGTGGAGTGCACAGCTGCTATCCATCCTCTTTGCCAAAGGCAGGATGTTCAACTTAGTACTGCTGATCATCATTAAATAGATATAGTACTGTAGTTATTTTACAACCTGGAAAATCAGATACTTTTATCTTTACAAGCAAATTGCTAAGTTAATATACCTTCTTAATGGGATGCAAAGCCAGAGGGGTTTTCTGGGACCAGATTGTATAAGGAAGGCAATGGTGAGCTGAGCTTAAATGAGGAAGTTCATGCAGTGTTTTATCAAGTTGGAAAGCTGTTTTGTTTGTTTGCAGTGGACAAGAGTCTGTCCTACATGCCTTCATTGCCCAACCAAAAGCGGTACTCTTTCTTTACCTGTTTGTAAGGTCTTGTTTGGAGGCTTGAAGTGTCATCTGGTGCTGCTGCTGTTGTGCACAAGATGTTGCTGTGTAGCTCTGGCCTGCTCTCCACCTAAGGCCCTTAAGAAGCCCAAGGGGTGCTGGAAAGAATGGTCCTCCATAGCTATGATAGCTCTCAGAGGTTTTATGCTTAATGTATCCTTAAGAGGAGTTGGTGGGATTTTCTTTCTTCTTGGGTAAAACTAACAGCATACCTGCGGTGGGTTCCTATAGACTAGGCGTCGCCAATGAATCCGGCTGTGGATTCGTACCGGGCCATGGGCTCTCCTGACTTGGGCCACGGGTGTGGGTGGTGCTGGGAGCCCCAATGAGAGCCTTCTTCCCTCAACATGCTCCGCTGGGTCTGCCTGGGGAGAAGAGAGAGAGCACGGGCTTCAGACATAGCAGATAGGCAGGTGGTGGGGCCCCTCTTCCATGTTGCTTACCTACAGCTGGGCCCTCCTCTTTGTTTTTGAGCTCCAGTGCCCCCCCCCCACCTGTACACTTTATCAATCCCATTTATTGGTCCATGGAAAAATGGTTTAGCATGAAACCTGTCTATGGTTCAAAAAAGGTTGGGGACCCCTGATGTAGACTTTCACCAAATGAGATGGAAGCGATTTGCTGTTTGCCTTGAGCTGCAAAAATATCAGCTATTTCAGAGACTACTGCTCTCTCAAATCTCCCTACTCCCAAACCAACAAATGAGCAAACAAATGAAGAAAGAAATGAAGCAACAAGATTGTGGTTTTACTTTATTTCAGTGGTATTGTGACAGGATTGTTGCAAGTTTTCCATTGACTGAGCCCAAAGGATGATAATCCCACCCCAACAAAAAAACAACAGCTAGTTACACAAATAAAATAGGATAAAGGCAAATTAATATTTCTTTCAGGTCAGTGTTTCATTTAGAGATTATTTTATGCCAGGCCAGTTGTAATTTTTTTAAAAAAAACCCAAACTCAACAATTTTTGATCATTTTTACTCAAGTAAAGTGGTTAAAAACTCCTGCTTTCTTTAACTCGGTCACTACTGCCCTCTAGTGGTGGTTCAGAAACACAAATCCGAAGGTGCCCTTCTCTAAACAAAAGAAAAAAACTTAAATGCACTGACAGATTACATCTCTGTACCATCTAGGTTTTAGTTCTGCACTCAGATAAAAATTAAAATAAAAAAATAATTATTGCCTGACCATGATTTTGTATCTTCTCATATGCTTCCCCCATTATTTCATCTGCTTTCCCCAATGTAGATTCTTTGAAATGAAGGGCATTTGATTGTATTCTGTATCGTTGAATATTGCTGCTATTGTTTATTTTTGTATGTTTGCATTTTTATTGTATTATGAAGTTTTTTGTGTGGTGTATGTAAGTTGCCCTAATCTCACAATAGATTGGGCAGCATAAAAATACAATAAATTAAATTAAATCAATTGCTGAAAAGACATACAGTCAAGCCTCGCATAAAGAGTAACTCGGTTAAAGAGAAGAATTTTCTCTGAATATTCACTTTGCTTAACAAATAAATCCAACCAAAAACTTGCTTTACAAATAAATCGTGGTTGGCAATCCGCCCGCAATTGGTCACTTACATTGGTGTTTCGCTTAAAGGGCAAACTCGCTTAAAGAGCAATCCTGTGGAACACATTATGCTCTTTAAGCGAGATACAACTGTATCTGTGAAGCATATGTGACATTTAAAAACAACAACAAAAGTTGTGTGATACATTCAAGACTAGCAGATTTATTTCATTGTGAACTTTTATGGATTACAACCTGCTTTCTCAGACATATCTTGAATAATTAGGCGACATTTCTATACATACAAAGTAAGTGGCAGATATTGTGATAATCTTCTGAAAACAGACTAGGGTGGCTAATTTTTTAACAACTGAAAAAGATAAATTATGCATGCTGAGCCCGGGGTGTGGCAAATTCTAGTAAATATGTGTATTTTTTAATCAAAGGGATATACAGTGATGAGAAAATGAGGCCACTTTTACCAGGCACAGCACTATAGCTTGTTTATCAGACTACTCCGCTGTAATCAGAGATGAGTTGCTTTCCCAGGAAACTGCTTAGTCTGACATTTAACCCAAATCTATCTAGACTTGTATTTTCTGTCTTACTAATTACACTGTTTGCATACTGCCTAATAACTGAGATTCTCTCCTGTTGTCCCCCCCTCCACCTCACCCCCGCCACCATTGAATCAAAAGGTGTGAGTTCTTCTACACTTTGCTATGCTAGGGTGATAGCTAGGCAAATACAGTGGAACCTCGGTTAACAAACGGCTCACTTAACATAAAAGTTGCATAGCAAAAGGAAATCAGTTTATGGATTTTTTTTTGGAATGGATTAATTGGTTTTCATTGCATTCCTATGGGAAACCACATTTCAGTTAAAGTATTTTGGTTTTCAATGTGTTCCTATGGGAAATTCGGTTAAAGTAATTTTCACTGTAAGAAACGTCTGGGAGAATGCATTAATTACATTAATTGAGGATCCACTGTAAAGCTTTTGTGTAGTGGGCATCTCACAATTTAGTTGCCACCACCGAAAAGGCTGTCTCTACCAAAGCCATCTTTCACACCTCATTTGCTGCCAGTACTCAGTGTAATATAACTTTCTGTTGCCCTAAGACCAGCTCTCAGGTGACCTCTGAAGTGGCAAAATAGGTAAAGGTGGAAAGAAAACACAGCAAGAATGTTGTTATAAAGGTAAAGGTAAAGGTAAAGGTCACCCTTGCTCGAAAGCCAGTCGTATCTGACTCTAGGGCTCAGTGCTCATCTCTGTTTCACAGCCAAAGAGCCAGCACTGTCTGCTTCTGTAGATGTTACTGTGGTCATGTGGCAGGCACAACGAGACACTGGAGCACACGGAACGCCGTTTATCTTCCCACTGAAGTGGTCTCTATTTATCGACTTGCAATTTCTTGCTTTCAAACTGCTAGGTTGGCAGGAGCTGGGACAGAGAAGGGAGCACACTCCATCCTGCAGTATTTGGGCATCGAACTGCTGACCTGCTGCCTTCTAGTTAGCGTCTTAGCCACTTGAGCCACTGCAGTCCCAAGAATGTTGTTACGATAGTACATACAGTAATACCTTGGATAATGATTGCCTCGGATAACACTAAAATCGGACATCGTGGGGAGTTTGAGGCAAACATTTGCATTGCACAATGTTAAGATAACATTGTGCGATGCAATAGTTTGCCTCAAATGCCCCAACGTTGATCTCTGCCCCAAAGCCTGAAGGGCTAGAGACCAGCCCTGTGGGCTTTGGGGCACAGATCTACCGAGGCTTAAACCTGCCAGTTTGGTTGGGGGGAGATTGGGCACACCTTTTTCCAGCCCCCCAGCCATACCAGCACTATGGGCTGCCTGCTTTGGTATCAGGGTGGCTGGAGGTGCCTTCCACCCCCAGGCAACCTGATCAGTGATGGGATGACAAAAATTCTACTACCACGCCATGACGTCATGGACATCATGGGCGTGGCCAATGACATGACGTCATGACGTCATGGGCAGAGCTGCCGTCATGACGTCATGACGTTGTGGGCGGGGCCAATAATAATAATAATAAAATAAATTTTAAAAGCACACACACACACCCTCAACTCACCCACCCAACCAGATAGCAACATCACAAACCCGTAAATAACTTAAATAAAATAAATAAATAAAATAAAAATTAAACAAAAATACAACCACCCACCCAAAACACAAATAAATAGCCCACCCACCCCAAATACAAAACCCTCACTTACTTACCTCCTCCTCCGAATGCCTCAGGAGCCGCTGCAGCCACCATAGCCGCCGCTGCGCGCCGCCCCTCGCCACGGCCGCAGCCGGCCTGAAAAGGCTCCTGCCCAGCCAGTCCTTCCACGCTGCCCTTCCTCCCGATGGGCGCCCGGTCCAGCCAGCCCAGGCCACTCCGGCTAATGGGATCTCCGAGAAGGCGGAGGTGCCCAGGCCGTGAGCTCCGTGGGGCTGGAGCGCTACTGCGGTGAGCAATGCCACCACCGCTGACGCGCCCGGGCAGGGCCGCCCAACGGGGGCAGGCAGGCTGGGACGGGGTCTTCGGAAGGGGCGCTGGCTGGGGAACTGCGGGACTCAAGCTCCCATCACCCCCATTCTGGGAGGGGGAGCCTCGGGATGCCAGCCCAGCGCCGGTGCCCCTACTGCCCTCCCATCTCGCTCTGATCGGAGCCCCCCTCCGTCTCGGGGGAAACTCAGCCCCAGCAGCTGCCGCGACAAGTCAAGCAAGGTGGGTGGGTGGGTGGCAGGGTCTCCGGTGCATCCCACACATCCCAAAGGCCCGAGGAGGAGGCTACAGGCGGCAGCGGTGCACCCCGCCAGGCATTCCCAGGCCATGGGTGGGCTCAGCAGCGGCGGACAGCCCAGGCAGTCCTCAATGTGCGCATGGGGGCTCGACGCCCCGGGAGAGGTACCCTCCTCTGATGGCTGGTGCTGCCGCCGGAGCCGCTGGAGCTGCCCTGAAAAGGTGCAGCTCCGACTCCAAAAGAAAAAAAATTAAAATTGGAGCCAAAATGGCTCCAAATGACTGCGCATGTGCAGAAACTCAATCTGACGCATGCGCAATGCATCAGATTGAGTTTCTGCGCATGCGCAGTCAATTGGAGCCATTTTTAAAAAAAATTCTTTCAGTGAGGCGTCCGGAACCGGACGCCTCAAAAATTGACTACCCTCCCGGAGAACTCTCCGGGATTGTTCCTAACGGTTCCAGGGAACCGTATGGAACCGGGGACATCCCATCACTGAACCTGATCCCAAAGCAAGCAGCCCACCTGGGCTGCCTGCTTTAGGATCGGGGTGGCTGGAGGTGCCTTTCACCCCAGCCACTCTGATGCTAAAGCAGACAGTTCACCCAGGCCGCCTGCTTTGGGATCGGGGTGGCTGGAGGTGCCTTTCACCCCTAGCCAATCTGATCCCAAAGCAAGCAGCCCACCCGGGCTGGCTGCAGGTGCCTTCCACCCCCAGGCAACCTGATCCCAAAGCAAGCAGCCTGCCCGGGCAGCCTAGAGATGCCTTCCACACCCAGCCAACCTGATCCCAAAGCAGACAGTTCACCTGGGCTGCCTGCTTTAGGATCAGGGTGGCCTGAGGTGCCTTCCACCCAGTGGTGGGATGTCAAAAAATTTACTACCCCACCGTGATGTCATCACATTGTGGGCGGAGCTAACATCATGATGTCATGTCATGGGTGGGGCCAAAGAAAAAAATACAAAATAATAAAAATAGGGAGCTTCAGGCTATAGGGAACTTCAGGCTAGCAGCTTCTCTTTCTCCTCCCCATTTAGGAGGACAGCAAGGAGGCCGTGCATATGCGCCAAGCACTAGGTGTGCATGCACACCAAGTGCTTGGCACGCATGTATAGTGGGGGAACCAGTGAGAAGGTAAGCCCCAAAGGTGGTTTCCCCCAAAAGCTGCTACAGGTTCTCTGGGACACTGGGAAAAGTTACTACCGGTTCTGGAGAACTGGTGAGAACCTGTTACATCCCATCACTGCTTCCACCCAGTGGTGTAGCATAGGGAGGTAGGGGGGTGGCCCACCCCGGGCGGCACTTTTTGGGTTGGCTGGGGGTGGAAGGAGTAGCGTCTCATAGATTTCAGCCGTCTGGGGTGTAAGCCAAATTTGCTGCCCCTTGGTGGACATCAGTGCCTGCTCCCACTAGGGCTTCTGGGAATTGTAGTCCAAGAACACCAAAAAGTGCCGCCCGGGGTGGGCCACCCCCCTACCTCCCTATGCTACACCACTGGGTGGGACCAGGCACTGATGTCCACCAGGGGGCAGCAAATTTGGCTTACACCCCAGACGGCTGAAATCTACGAGACGCTACTCCTTCCACCCCCAGCCAACCCAATCCCAAAGGAGGCAGCCCCCCGGAAGCAAACCGGATTGCCTCCATGTTCACTTTCCTCTTCGGAAAGGGAACAGGCCTTTTTTTTAAACGTTGTACGATCAATGCATTGCACAACGTTAAAAACTGGATAATGTTATGACTTGTAGAACCAAGTCATAACGTTATCCGAAGTACTAGTGTATTAACTCAGAGGTGGGTGGCTATGGCCCTTGAAACATATTTGGCTTACAATTTCCCTGCACACTAGTCAGTATTAGAAGTGGTAAAGGATTATGGAAGTTGCAGTCTAAAAACTTCCAGAGGAACAACCTAATGGGGAAGATGTGGGCTGACTGGTAGTACTTTGTGGAGAAAAATAAAATCAGTGGAGCCTACCTTTTCTTAGGTGAATCTCTTTACCTCAAGCTGATTCTGAAAGGCTGCAGTCTCCCTTCTGGAACTTACATGAATCTTCAAGAGCCTGGCCTTAACATTTCGGAAAAATGAAGAGAGCCATGTGATCATTACTCAGTGTAAATGTAGATAATACATTTACCAAACCACTAAAACATCTGCATGATAGTTTGGGGATGTTTCTGTTCAGCCTGGGAGAGGTCATCAGGAGAACTGAAGTTTGCTTTCATCAGTAAGCTGGACAGTAACAGTGGAAGCTGTTCACACCCTGGAAAGTTCTATAGGGCTGGAAAGCTAGCTTGTTTTTGACATTTCAGTGTTTGCCCATATGTCTTTTTATTTTTAAATTCAATGCAAGAATCACAGAGGGTATTTTGGGTTTTGCTTTTCAAAGAAAACACCTTGGTCAGTAAATGGTTAATTATTAACTGAGTCTCTTTCCTGATCTAAACAGAATATTAAAACTTGGGAAGGGCCCCTGGTAATGAATCTAAGATCTGGTTATGTATGTATGGGAGGAGGTGATGCTTTACATAATCCCAAATTTTTTGGATTTACATATAAATTGATGATGGTGGAATTCCTTCATGTGTCTTCTCATTTCTTGCTCACTGCTGCTTTTTAGTGAAATAGAGAGGTGTAGAGTCATGGAATCCAGTGCTATAGGGCTTCAAAAGTAAGTTTTAGCTTTTCTTCTTCTATGCCCTTATTAAATTTATTTATTTATTTATTAAATTTATATACTACCCATCTAAGTGTTATCACACTCTGGGCGGTGAACAAACAGAAAATAAATGACAACAATACAAATCAAAACTCACCACCAACAAACACATCATTAACTAAACTAAACTAATTGCCAACAGAGGACATCGAAACTGAACCAAAGTGGCTAATCTATTGACAAAGCAACGACGCCCTAAAAGGCCTCCTTGAGCAGAAACATTTAAATTGTTTTTTTAAAGGTAGCCAGTGATGGAGTCTGGTGCAGCTCCACTGGTAGTGTATAAATGGTTAGGGACTGCAGTAGCTCAGTGGTTAAGAAGCTTTCCTTGTTAGCTGGAAAGTCGGAAATTCAGCAGTTCAAGACCCGAGTACTGCATGACAGAATGAGCACTCGTCTCTGTTCTAGCACCTGCCAACCTAGCAGTTCAAAAGCAAGAAATTGTAAGTAGATAAATAGGAACCACTTTGATGGAGAAAGATCTTGGGGACATGAAGGATGCCTCATTTGGATTTGGCCATCCCCTGAGCAGAGTTTCTCTAGCAAAAATCCTTTCAATCCAGAAAGCACCTTTGTGTACATCTGATATGATTCTTAAAAAACAAAACAAAAGCAAATGGTTGTCCTCTGCTAATAAGAAGTGGACAATCTCTTGTTTATTTTCACAGAGAGCATACACATCCCCACTCCTGATCAATGTTTTGCAGTTAAACAAGCCAGAGATTACCCCAAATAATTTGAATTGAAGGTTTCACTTCTGGAAAGGTTTAGTACAGGAGTTCTCAACCTTTTTAAGCCAGGGGCTGAGTCACACTCCCTCAGGCAGCTTCAGGGGCTGGATAGCCAATTTGCCCTTCCTCCACCATGTGGCACTTCCTGGTGTGGTGGTGGTGGGCCACATGAAATGGTGCCGTGGGCCACAGGTTGAGAATCCCTGGTTTAGTAGATTCCCTCCTATGCCAATGGCTTCTGGAAAGGAATTGCATTCAATGAATGTTTTGGGAGAGCAGTTAAATTTTCCCTTTTCCCTTAATATTCATCTCCAGAATGACTCCTGTCTTTCAGTAGGCCAGTGTGCTATGCAAGTGTAGGCCGCTGAGTAAGGTCGTCAGGAGATTTGGAGTTTTCTTTCATCAATATGCTGATACCCAACTCTCTCTCTCCTTCTCCACCTCATGGAATGGACCAAAGACAGGGCCGTAGCCAGGGTGTGGCCAGGGTGGGCATTGCCCACCCTGAGTTAGCAGTTTGCCCACCCTCAAACTCCCAGCTGTTTATATATATGACATATATATATATGACATTGTTTCCCATCCTGAAAAAATATTGCTGTTTGACCCAGCAATGTCTCAGTGGCAGCTGCTACTCTGAGTATACCTTTTTTCCTGGGAGAAACAGGTAAAATGCCATTTGTTTAAGGTGAATTTATTTAAGGTGGATCCCAGCTTGCCATGAAGTGACCTACACACTGTGATCATAGAGTCATCTCCTGCGGCACATATGAAATGAGACATGCAGGATTTAACACCGGGACTGCAATGGACTGCCGCAACCTTGAAGATATTTATAAGGTGTGCCTTTACAGCCAGTCCATTTGGCATGACCTATTCCACCTCCATGACCATTGAGACTCAGAATAATGAAGTGGTTCCTCCTCTACTCATTTTGCCGTTGGGCCCAATATGATGGTATCCATGGCATTTCCTTCACTGAGGGGACCATCACCCCACCTAAAGGGTCTTATCCACCCATAGCTGTTGGCCCCTTTAGGGAGTCAGGTTATTTACCACTGCCCAACGCTTGGCGCTGAGTTGCTAGCTGTACTGTCTACTCCATTACCGTAGCAGGATGCCCAGTCAGACCAAACATCATCTGTGGTCAAGCCCGCATTTCATTATATGCAGTGCATAGCCCAGCATCACCTACTCCTGGACAGGAAATCCTTGACAATACTAACCTATGTACTAGTGATTTGCAAGACTGATCACTGCAACGCTAAATGTGGGGCTGCCATTGAGGCTAGTATGGAGGTGTTAACAGGTACAAAATGCAACAGATAGACTGATTACAGGTATTGATCATTTTGACCATATCATTCTGGTCTTAGCTAGCTTGCATAGGCTGCCAGTAGCTTTCCGTGACAAGTTTAAGGTGTTGACGTTAACATATAAAGCCCATGATGATTTAGATTCATGCTATTTATGGGAGTACTTCTTCCTAAGAAACTGTACCCGGAGCACTCAAGCTCTTAAATTACACATTGTCATGCCTAAAGAAATCAAAAAGGCTTGACGACAGCAAGATCCTTCTCTGCCACTGCTCCCGGATTATGGAACAGGTTTCCAGTAGAAATTAGATCTGCTTTCATGCTAATGGCCTTTCAGAAACTATTAAAAACATTCATTTTCCATCAAGCATTTCCCTTGTTAGCAAACTGATTATACATCTGCAGTATTCCCCTTTAACTGATTTGATTTAGATTTGTTTTGTTTTGATTGAAATTTAGATTTGTAGGCTGTGTATAGGAGAATTAAGATTATGGAGTATTGTAAGGTTTTAATTTACTTATGGATATGAGAATTAAGATTATGAAGTATTGCAAGATTTTAATTTACTTATGGATACCATCTAGCTAGGTATTTTACTGTTGATATCTGATTTTATTCTTGATAGTGTTGGATGATGTTATTTGCTTTCCTGTGTCTTTTGTTTACTTCTTGTTGAGATCCATTCAGAGTGGTATTTGCACCAATTGGGGAGGATAGAAGTGAGTGTGTGAGTTATGTAGCCAAAGAAAAGCCGTTTTGAACTTTAAGTGAATAAAAGAGTAAAAAGTCCTCTCCACTCCCCATGTCTCTGTGTATGTGCCAGGCAGCAGGTAAAAAGAACTGAGTTGTTATACAAAAGAACTTGGTACAAGATAAGGGAGTCTGCTCAGACTAGTTTTGGCCTATTGTGATTTTTGTGTACTGGGGTGTCTGATGTCTGTCTTAGCCATCTTTACAAGAAGACTTTTGTCTCTTTAGCTCCTTGCTTTTTGTTGCACAGTGGAGAGCCATTATATATGTACAATAAAACAGTGGTGGGATGTAAAAAAATTTTACTACCCCACCGTGATGTCAGCACAGTATTGACAGAGCTGACATCATGATGTCATGATGTTGTGGGTGGAGACAACATCATGATGTTGTGGGCGGGGCCAAAGAAAATAAAAAAATAAAAATAATAATAAAATAAAAATAAGCACACACAGATACCGCTCAACCCACCTACCCACAACACAAACCCATAAATAAATCCATTAAAAAATAAAAATAAAAAAAATACATTAAAATACACCCACCCACCCCAAACACAAATCAACCAGAGCTTTTAAACCAGAGCTTAAAGCTTATTCTGGCTAATCTTTCTCACACTAGGTCAGATGGAAGGAACTACAGAATGAACTCACCACAAGATGGCTTCATTTTGGAACTTTTCAACTTTTCAACAGTTAAAGAAGTTAGGTACTAGGTCTTTGCCTAACCAGTTCTCTAGGATAATATACCTCAATGTAAATGTAAAACAGCTATACCTCCTTAAGGGTTCTCCAGTTGGAACAGCAATTGGAACAGCACAGGTGTAGCTTATTGATGAGGTAACTCCAAGACTTTGCTTAAAAACACCAAGCCGGGCCGCTGGGCCTTTTTAGGAACTGTGGTAGTACGTCAATATAGGTAAATACACATTAAAATACACACAGACACACCACATACAAAGGTGAGTCACTTACCCTGGGGAGTAGGATATAGGGAGCTTCAGGCTAGCAGCTTCTCTTCCTCCTCCCCACTTGGGAGGACACCAAGGAGGCCGTGCATACGCACCAAGCACTGTAGGCGTGCATGCACACCAAGTGCTTGGCGCGCATGCGCAGTGGGGGAACCAGTGAAAAGGTAAGCCCTGAAGGTGATTCCCCCAAAAGCTGCTACCGGTTCTCTGGGACACTGGGAAAAGTTACTACCGGTTTTGGCAAACTAGTGTGAACCTGTTACATCCCATCACTGACGATAAAGCCTTTCTCTCTTTCCTAGTTTTGATGAATGTATTACTTTTGCAGCCACACCACCTGCAATTTGCCCATTTTCCAAATTGCAGCCACACAAGCTGCAATTTGCCCATATTTGGCAACACTTACTTGCTTTCTTTCTTGCTTACTTTGGAATGGGCTGCCAAAGACCAGAAATATTTTCTAGGAGGCCTAGTATACCATTTGTTGCACTCCTCACATCCAAATGGTTATAGAGGCATTAAGTCACATTATTAGTTTACAGTTGTCAAGACTGCCAAAATTGGAGAACGTGCAAGTGACTTGGTAGGCAGCCCCTCCCCTCAAGTTTCACTTAGACAACTCAGTCAAGTAAACTTGAATAACTGTTCTGTATTGTGTTGAATTGCACAATCCTAACAATTTACAGAATGTTCAAGACATTATGTTATCCACACGGACATAATTCCTCTTCCTCAGCAACATTTTAAAGGAGCTTGGTGCATTCCACTCCTTTTCATTTTTGTGAATTTTTGGATTTTGATTTTTTGAAGTTTTGAAAGCCTTGCCCTATTGGAGCCCTGGTGGCACAGCAGTTAAACTGCTGTACTTCAGCTAAAATATTGTGAGTTCAATCCTGAGGGGATCAAGGTTGACTCAGTCTTCCATCCTTCCAAGGTTAGTAAAATGATTACCCACATTGGTGGGCTCAGAAAAATAGACTACCACACTGTGGGCATGGTATGGTGAGCGTGGACAAGGGAAAGCCCTGTGTTGCACCTGAATTAGGACTACTTTATTTCAATACTTGGATGGGTGGGGCCAGCCAGAATTTCTGCTACCAGTTCTGGTGAACTGGTGTGAACCTGCTGATGCCCACCACTGATAACCCAGCATGTTGGGGGCAAAATGATAATTAACTTATGAACTGCCCAAAGAGTGCACTAGGCGTTATGGGGCAGTGTATAAGTATGCTATTACTATTACTCATACTAGTAAAATTACAAATCAGGCAGGTTCTTGACCCGACCTTTAAAAGAAAAAGAAACAAAAATACCTCCTCGTTGACTTTTCTCCTCTTGCTTCCAGGAGAGAGTTTTCCATTAGCCCTTGAAAATGGTATGGAAACTCCAGCAAGTCCAAATTGTAGCAGCCAATTTGATTTCTGGAATAATTATTTTTTAAAACTTGTCCTGTTTTCCCAACGCTGGCTTGCCTGCTTAGTTATTGTCCATGCTGAATCCAAGTTGTTGGCTTGTTTTATGTGGCTCTTAATGGTTTGGGACCTCAAATACTTGTTGGAACATTTCCTCCAAAGAACTAGGTACCCATTTCACACACCCCTCCTAAGGCTCGCCTATGGGTGACTACTGTGAGAAAGACATCCAAGTGGACATAGACAGTCTCATCCCTATTTAATAAACTTCCATTGAAAGTAGACCAGGACTCCTCTCTCTGACGGTTTAGAAAACGAATAAAAGCAGAGGTTTACAAAAAAATAATAATCCCAGAGGTAATGAACCAGAAACCTAAAATTTTAGATATTTGAATCTCTGGGTGTTGCTATCTACAAAGATATGCCTGAAACCAGTTTCGCATGCACAATATCCAATCTGGAGGTGATAATGAAATGACAGAGACAGCAAAAATTACAGTAAAGAATGCAAGAATTCCGGAGCTCTGATGGCAGGCCAGATTCAGGTGGGACACTAAAAATTTATACTGACAGTTCGAAACTAAATATACCATACAAGGCATATTGTATGGATACTGCCAATTTTGTACTTATTGAGGCACTGGAGAAATATAGTTTAGAAAAGGAAAACCCAAAGGACTATTGTATTGCTCGTGTAATGCTTCCTCCTGGTTCTCAGCATGTACCAGCACAGTGTGTTATGAGCTCAGATATATTTTTAACACATTAACTATTTGGGTTGTTTTTAAAATCTAGAAGCAATAACAATAATTTCATGTCAGAAATTATAGCTCCTGCCAAACTAGCAGTTCAAAAACAAGAAATTCCAAATAGATAAATAGGTACCAATTCAGTGGGAAGGTAAACAGTGTTCCATGCACTCTAGTGTCTAGTCATGCCTGCCACATGACCACAGAAACATCTGCAGACCCAGACAGCACTGGCTCTTTGGCTATAAACAGAGATGAGCACTGAACCCTAGAGTCAGATACAACTGGCTTTCGAGCAAGGGTGACCTATTCACCAAGTGCCAGCACAGCTTTTCTTACACTGTTTAATGTTTTGTTAAAAATGTATACATTTCTTGATGTTCATAAACTCAAAACAATCTTTTTCAAAATTAAATTGAATAAAAAACCAGTTAAGAAACACGATGGGCAAGATCATCTAAATAACCTCATCTTAATGAGGATTGAATGTGATTTACTTAGAGAAATTGATTTGACTTCGGTTATCTCTAAATTTGCCCACATTAAATCGAGAAAAACTTGTTTTTACTAGTGGTGTTTTATTTTATAGGTATCCTAAATCCTAAATCTAAGCAAGGGCCCCTTGTCATGATTTGCTATGGGCCCTGCGCTGGCTTAATCCAGCACTGCTTGTGATATTCCATTTCCATCATTTACTGAGGCCATACTGCTATAATTTCAAAAGTAACAAAAATGTTAGTGTGGCATCTAAAAGACTAAAACTATCTCCATTAAGTTGCAATGATAAAGTAAGTTTGGTTCTTCCACTGATGCTGAGGAAAGTAATTAATCACAAGCAGCTAGTTATTGCAATTGCCGAGAGCGCCGCTGGGTGAAGACCCGGAGTGAGTCTGATTGAACACTTGTTAGAGCTGCCATTAAAGCCTATCTAGTGGCGATGGGGGCGGTGAAACGACAATATTTCACCGCCCTTATTGCCTCCGCAGATAATCGCCCAGCGACCTTGTTCCGGGTGACCAGGTCCCTCCTTGGAAGAGGGGGGTCTGGCCCTGGTTGGCAGGGATCGGCTGAGGCTTTTGCTGATTATCTGGCGGAGAAAATCGCTCAGATTCGCTTGAAGTTTAATCCCGGCGTGGAAGAGACAGAGCTGGGGTTGACCAGAGTACAGTCTGGCCATGTTATCTGGGATCAGTTTGATCCAGTTGGCCCTGAGGAAGTGGACAGGCTTCTTGGATCTGTTCGCGCCACTGCCTGTGAATTGGATCCATGCCCTGCCTGGCTAGTCAAGGCATCTAAGGCTGTGGCAGGCGGTTGGGTCGAGGCAATTATAAATTCATCTCTGCAGGAGGGGCTTTTTCCAGCACCCTTAAAACATGCTTTGGTGCGTCCTCTCCTGAAAAAGCCATCCCTCGACCCTACGGTACTTACCAACTACCGACCTGTATCCAACCTACCCTTTTTGGGTAAGGTCTTGGAGAAGGCAGTGGCGTGGCAGCTACAGGAAGTCCTGGATGAAGCGGATTATCTGGACCCTTTCCAGTCAGGATTCAGGCCCGGATATGGTACTGAAACTGCATTGGTCACATTGGTGGATGATCTCTGGCGAGAACGGGATGGAGGTCATCCATCCGTCCTGGCTCTTCTTGACCTCTCAGCGGCTTTCGATACTGTCGACCACGGTATCCTTCTGGGAAGGCTCCAAGGATTGGGGATCCAGGGCACTGTGCTGGCCTGGTTCTCTTCATTTCTGAGGGGCCGGACCCAGTCGGTGTGGCTGGAAGGCGAAAGGTCCAGCCCTAGGCCCCTGCAATATGGGGTGCCTCAGGGCTCGGTACTCTCGCCTCTCCTATTTAACATCTACATGAAGCCACTGGGTGAGATCATCCGTTCCCACGGGGTGAGGTATCACCAATATGCAGATGACACCCAGTTGTATATCTCAGCCCGTGGAGATCCAATTGATGCAGTGGAAGTCCTATCCAGGTGCCTGGAGGCTGTCAGGGTCTGGATGGGGGACAACGGGCTACAACTGAATCCCGGCAAGACTGAGTGGCAATGGGTAAGGGGTCCTGCGCTATCTCGGGAGTTACCATCTTTGGTTCTGGATGGGGCAGTTTTGCCCCAAACAGACCTGGTGCGTAATCTGGGGGTCCTCTTGGACTCACGACTACTGCTCGAGGAGCAGGTGGCAGCCGTGGCCAGGAGGGCTTTTGCACAACTTCGTGTAATATGCCAGCTACGCCCACTCCTGACCGGGATTCCTTGCTCATGATCACACATGCTTTGGTCACCTCCAGACTAGATTACTGTAATGCGCTCTACATGGGGCTGCCCTTGGTGACCATTCGGAGGCTGCAGCTGGTCCAGAATGCGGCTGCTCGGGTAGTGATGGGGTGCGGGCGTTATGCTCGTGCCTCACCACTGCTTCGGGAGCTGCACTGGTTGCCAGTATGTCTCCGGGTGCAATTCAAGGTGCTGGTTATTACCTTTAAAGCCCTACATGGTAGTGGGCCAGGATACTTAAGAGACCGCATCGTCCCAAGGACATCTGTCCGTCCCACCAGGGCGGATCGGAGAGGCTCTCTTATCATTCCATCAGCTAGAGAGGCGCATCTCTCTAGCACCAGGAGGAGGGCCTTCTCCGTGGCTGCCCCGGCCCTTTGGAACCTCCTGCCAACTGAGTTACGTCTCCAGACAGAGCTCCTGCCCTTTCGGAAGGGCCTAAAAACCTGGCTGGCAGGGCAGGTGTGGGGGTCCAGGAACATGGGGTCCCATGTTGGGTGGCTGATATGATGGGACAGCCACCCCTCCCTCACTCTTTTAAACTTTTAAAATCTTTTTAAACCTTTTAACCTTTTTAAATCTTTTAGATTTTTGTAAATTCATGGTTTAATTCTTTTTTAATTGACTTTTAAGTAATTTATGAACCTTAAGGTTTTAATTTATGAATTTCTGTAAGCCGCCTAGAGTCAGGTTCGTCTGATTAGGGCGGGGTAATAAATCTAAATAAATAAATAAATAAATAAATAAATTGGTTATTTCCAAATTAGAGAAATAAGCAATAGGGTGGCATCTAGATATTTAAGTGGTGAAAGCAATTAGCTTGTTACATAGAGGAGGCACACTATTTTTAGACTGAACAATTGGAGAGTGTTGGGAGGAGAGCCTCTCTTCTTCTGAGGCTGGCAGGGTCTGTGTGGACATCCCAAATTGCTCATCCAAGAGGCAGCCACGGGCAGAATTTATAATCTTGCTTAGGTATCTCCCAAAGCTCTGCAGTTGATTAATGTCTCTTGATCCACCCCAGAGGCTTTGGGTTGATTCTGTTTCTGAATCCTGTCTAGACTTCCCTCCTTTAATTGCTGGAGCAAATCTTCTTCCAGTCTCAAAAACTGAATAGTTTAAGCTTTTAGCTTGAGCCGTTGTGGGTGCCATGCTTACACTTTCCCCATTAGCTTGTCTTTCAAGTTTGTTCCCAGAAAAACCCAACTTCTAGTCATATACTAAATATTGGTATAAGAAGTAGGTAGTTCAAGTTTGTCCATAGTACTGATATTGGTGTTTCTTGATTCCTTTCTGTTCTTAAAGGGGAAAATAATGAAAATTTTATTTTCCTTTTCCTCTGAGGTAGTCCAAACACTAACAGGGAGGAAATCCCCAGCAACTTACAACCCTATCTAGTGAGTACCATAATGATATTCTCCGTAGCTGGACTCATAGATGGGGCAAAGTAGTTAGACTAAACTTGGAAGCTCAGGGACTAAATTTATCCAGAGCACCCTCAGTAGCAAACATAAAACTGATTCTTTACCCATTCCTTCCTTTAAAATATACTGATCTATTTTTGTCAGATGTTATTGTCTTCTTCCAGTAATGCTTTCCAAACATCCAAAGTTGAATGAAGATTCTTTCACTTGAGAGCAGCTTATAACAAGTTATAGTCCAGGAATTCCACTCCATTAGCAGGAAGAAGGTAACCTGAGTTAAGACAGGCTAAAATGTTGTTTTTTATTATTTTTGTTTGAATGAGTAATTCAACAGTGCAGAGGTAAGGCAGAAATTCATTGAGCCGCCACTCCATCCCTGTTTTTTTTTAAACAGGCTTCCAGTTTCCCTCATATTCAGTGTTTCCATTCCTGAATGCCTCAAGGAGCAGCTATTTTTTGCACTAGAGCAGTGGTTTCCAACTTTTTTTGGCTGTGCCCCACCTAAGCACTCTAAAATCCTAATGCCCCCAACATATAATTCTTATTATTCAAAAAGTGAACTCCTGTTCACATGGAGGAAGCTTAAAAGGCCACTAACTTGGTCTAAACATTCTCAAATTGCCCCCAAATAAAATTGCTCCCCCCCCCCCGGTGGGGCATGTGCCCCATGTTGGGAACCAGAGCACTAGATGGAATCATAGGCCATTCAGGGTGGGTAAGAATTTGGTCCTAATGCACACTTAAGTGGTCCACCCCAACCCTACATCTCCCACACTCTGGAAGGTATAGGAGAGGGTAAGATCACTGTGGATAATGGTGTGTATGTGTCAACGCCCAACACATCTTTAGGGAGCTAGGAGAAAGTTGTTAGGATCATTTTTTAGATTGAAGACTATCCATTTGCTCCTTCCTTTCATTTAGAGATGATAATGTCTTGTCCTGTATGATTTTCTTGGTTGGCAAGTGAGATGAAGAATTCTTCATGCAGCAGGCTCAAAGTAAGCTGGGAAGGAGTTATACATAGGTATGAGTTTCTTTTCCACTGGTATTTTCTTGCCAAAGAGTGCATGTAGGAGATGATGATCTTGGAAAAGGGCAACATCTCCTCACGCTCACCCTCTTTCAGTGAGGATGACTGCCATCATCCTTCTCTCTTGATAGCCTAAAAAAAGGTAGAGATGAGAAATAAGGGTCAGTTCAATTCATACTTTCCCCGTTCCTCTCCCCTGCTTAAACTCTTCCTACTCCTTTTGACTGAAATCAGAAGTGATGGTCATTTCCAATTATGGAAGTGCTTTGTGGATAGTTCTACCTTTAACACCACCTTCAAATAACTGAATGGGATCACCATGCAGAGCAGAATGGCTATTATATACATCACACTCTAATATTGTGGCTTCAGTAGTTCTTGCAGCTTTTCATAATATGGAATGGTGATAGAGGCATCATCTACGCTACAAACAGACCATGGCATAGATCTTTGTACAGCATTCATACTATGGCTGCCACACATGGAGTGGCAAGCTTCATGCTTACAAACTTTGGCAGCAGGTGAAAAATCTTCCCTCTGAGAGGGTTGTGAGGTTGTATAAATTATTGTAGTTTGTGACCTGGTATCATTGTGTAATATGATAAGTGCTGATTGTGGTTTGTATGAAATGTGACTAATAAATGTAGGATGTCTGCTGGAGGTTATATTTCAATATAGATGTTGATAGGTTGAGAAAGAAAATGAGAATGAGTGAGTGAAAGAGAGGTGGAAATGGAGAGAGTGAACTGGCAGGATGAACTGGAGTGTTCTACAAACAAGGTTCAAGTTAACACATGAGTGAAGGGGTGTGCTAGCTCCCCACCCACCCCCAATTGTGCTATCTACAAAGTGCTAAATCTGAATAGTAGAGTATTCTCTATCTACGATGTTGGGTGATATCACAAATTTTGAAGAGGAGGAGGAGGAAGGAAGGAAGGAAGGAAGGAAGGAAGGAAGGAAGGAAGAAAGAAAGAAAAAAAGAAAGAACAGGGTTCCTGACTCCGCAATAATGCTCTGCAAAGAATTTTTTTTCTTCTTTTCAGAATTAGGTCTGTGTACATATGGTGAATAAGATGGGCTTGCAGGCTCTTCGCCTTTTTTACTCCTCTTTCCTTGTTTATTTTAACTCTTCAATTGAATGTGTAAATAGAGTTTCTGAGGGAAAACACACCATCAGACATTATTTTGTGTTGATAGGCTCCTTTCATGTCCCCAAGAGGTGGGACAGAGACGGGCGCTCAGTCCATCATGCAGTACCCGGGTCTCGAACTGTCAAGTTGCCAGCCTTCCAGATAACAAGGCGAGCTTCTTAACCACTGAGCCACCACAGCCCCTATTTAAAAGTGTGATCTGATGTAAGTGACTGCCAAAGTTTTTTTTTTTTTGCAAAGGACATTGGGGTGCTGTTAACAAGTAACTAGGAGGATTATTAAAAATAGGTCTGGGTCCCATGAGGAGGGGTATGCTCTTTTAAATAGGGCAGGTTGCCCTCCACCCTCAAGAATGGTTACCATGAGGAGGAGAAGGAATTAAAATGCCCTTCTGCTATGTACAGAATTGGAATGGTACATGCCAGGCTGATGCTTCTGTGGCTGTTAAGGACAGCAGAATTGTGTGGTTGTGTTTTTGTTACTTTTGAGAGTTGATCCTGGAGAAATGCACTGACTTGGCCTTTCTTACAGAGATGTGGATGGATGAAAATTGGGAGGAGTAGGAGTAGGAGTAGGAGTAGGAGTAGGAGTAGGAGTAGGAGTAGGAGTAGGAGTAGGAGTAGGAGTAGGAGTAGGAGTAGGAGTAGGAGTAGGAGTAGGAGTAGGAGTAGGAGTGGGACTGTCTCATCTAGCTTTGCTTACCAATCTCCTTTGTGTGTGTGTCCTTGGAAGTAGCTGACCAGGATAGAATAGGATTCTGGTTGTGTATTTCTGACTCCTGATCTACCTGAGTGGATCTTGGGTGTGTGTGTGTGTGCTGGAATCCCCTCCGGCTTATTGTGCTGGGGAACTTCAATGACTGGTATTGATCTTTCTTTCCCAAGTGATATCTACCCATGCGCGTGTTGAAGGGGACATTCTGATCCAGGTTTTCTGTGTAGACTAGGATGATAATGATGGTCTAGATAGGTGTTTCCCAACCTTTGGCTTTAGGATCTTTATGGATCTTGCTGAGATTCCCCTGCATCTAGACTAGTAGTTCCCAACAATGAGCCCACACCCCACACAGGAACCTCAGTGCCCAGAAGCCTAAGTCACCAAAATTGGCTGAGGCGTGCTTTAGAGAATTGACTTAGGCTTCTGGGAATTAAAGTCCCTGTCTGGGGCATGGGCTCAATGTTGGGAACCACTAGTCTAGAAGCAGGAGAATCTCTGCAAGATCCATAGCATAACTAACTGTGCAGTGCGGAGGCTGCTAGGACAAGGAACCTTATCCGATTTCTTTTATCATCATCATCATCACCATCACCGTCGTCGTTTAGACTTGTATGCTGCCCTACTCGGTAAAAATCATTCCTTACTGACCTATGTATTTTTAAATTAGCATTTTAAAAACAGTGTTATATATTAAAAAAATAATGTTACAATTTATTCTACTAGTTCCCCCCTATATTTTGTACTTGCTCTTTAAATTATTCATAAGCCATGTTAGGTCCTTATACTTGAGCAAAGGTGACATAGAGACGGGTGTGAAAACAAATTATTTTCCAGAAGAAGAAATCAAATTAGATGACAAAACAGTATATATATTAATGTGATAGCAGTTACCTCAGCTAAAATAACAAATAGTAAAAGTAAAGGTCAGCCTTGCTTGAAAACCAGTTGTACTGTATCTGACTCTAGGTTTCAGTGCTCATCTCTGTTTCATATCCAAAGAGGCAGCATTGTCTGCTTCTGCACATTTCCGTGGTCATGTGGAAGGAATAACTAGCTACCAGAGCGCATGGAATACTGTTTACCTTCCGACCGAAGTAGTCCCTATTTATCTACTTGCAATTTCTTGCTTTCAAACTGCTAGGTTGGCAGGAGCTGGGACAAAGACCTTATTCCGTCCTGCAGTATTCGGGTATCAAACTGCTGACCTGCTGCCTTCCAGTCAGTATCTTAGTCACTTGAGCCACTGCAGTCCCTCATTCCTAAGGAATAGATGATAGTATAAAAGCAAGAAAATTATAAAATTATTGTTTTTAATAACAATTTTGTCATAGGTGATATAAGCTATAAGCTATAATATATTATATATTAAATAGGCAATTTTCTGCCCAAACCCCATCTAGTGATTTTTCTCAAATTCAATAAAAATGTTCAACCTATTGTTTTTTAGAGAGGTAATTTTGTTATCCTTTTTCAGAAAAACAAAACCATGCATCTTAGTGTGAACTTTTTAGGATTAAGATCAACTTCTTGTATGTGTCCAAAGAAGTAGATTCGCACTATGAGAATTCACACTGAGCTTTCATTAATTACATTAATAAATAATGCAGGAAATACTCTAGGATTATAATGGTCTGATTCCTATCAATTTCTGTTAACTACATGAGGTAAAATTCAATGTGAACGTCAGTTCAGAGTTCTCCTATCCTTTCCTTCTGCCACCATGGCTTCTTGGATTGGAATATATTCATATCAGTTCAGGCAGCATAATCACTTGATTTGATATGGAGGGATTTGCATCCATTGTATGTAAAGCTTTCCATGTCTCTCTTGACTCCTGGCTCCCTATTTGGTTGGCCACCAGTCAGTGCTTGGGCAAAAAGTGAAAGAAGGAAGGAAGGAAGGCAGGCAGTGACCGAGGCACCAGGTGTGGTGAGGAGAGAATTCAAAAGTTTAACAAGCTGCAAACAAGGCTATTTTCATCCCATTTCAGTGCTGATTCCTATGTGATCAGCTGAAATAGATTAACTCAAGGCTTCCAGCCTGTGAATCCTCAGCAGATCCATTTGCATTTTTCCTGCCATGTAGTCATGGCCTTTGGAACCTCCTGCCGATGGAGCTACGTCTCCAGACAGAGTTAGTGCCCGTCAGGAAAAATCTGAATACTGTACCTGTCTGGCAAAGCAAGTGTGGGACACTGGTGATGTAATAGCCCCCCCTCCCTGGTTGATATAATGTAGGCCACTTTTAATTTTAATAATGTTTTAATTAGTAGAGTTGGGTGGTGACTTTTTAATGGTTTTAAAGTTATAAGGTCGTAATTTTATGTGAATGAGGTCTGTTATCTGTAAGCCCCCCAGAGTTGCTTGCAAGTGGAGCGGCTATATAAATTTGAATTAATAAATAATAATCTTTAATGCACCATTGCACTTTGTTGCTGTTTGTTTTGAAGAAGGGAGACTTCATTGGAAAAGCTAACTAATTGTTTCAAAGAGAACATTCATAAAGGAATTTATGAGTTGTAACTGGTAACTCTGTTGCCTGCAGCTTTGCTGCAAATGGTCTACAAGGGAGAACTGGAGAGGAGTATCTGGTTATGAGTGTGGGTAGGCCACATTAGTTCTGGGCTGAAGCCACCTGCTTTCTGTATTCTTCTGCCCAGGGATGAGTGGCCAGATTCAGTATACACTATACCCTCAATATATGATCCCTTCCATCAACAAATAGCAGTGGATTGAGGGGGGGAGGAGGAGAGAAAGAATACCCTTTTGCTAGTAATTTTTTTGCAGTCATAAATCAAAGCCCCAGCTTCACCTCCACATCCGGCTCTGCACCCAGCCATTTATGTGTGCAAATCTCAGTCATTCTTGTGGGATAGTGTATACATGCAATAGAGCATGAGACAAATAACAGCAGCAGCAACAAAGAACTTCTCAGGCTGTAATTCATAGAATACTTCCCAGCATCAATTACTGGAAAGTTCACTGAGTAATAATGACTTTAATTCCTGGTTACAATATCAGTTTATATAAAACAATGAAAATACATCCTTACCTTTCGAAAGAGAGTCTTTGGATAACATATTAACAGTAGATAATTATCAATTACCAGTAGTTAGTTGTTAATATGTTCAAAGGATGTACTGACTTGTTTTTGATGCATAATCTATTTAGCTTTTGCACAATCTTCTTAATATTTAAAAGTATTTTTAAGATTAGGGTTGTAATTACTGGCCTAATCTACCTCCCTTTGCAGTCATAGGAAAACAGATTTGTTTATTACTTTTTAAGGGCATCAGAATGCAAGAAAAAAATAGCTCTACTAGCTCTACTAGGAACATTTCATATATTTTAACTGGCAGAAAACAGAAAGATAACCTTGCGTAAGACAATAATTTAGCATAAAATATTCACATAAAAATGGCTTGTTATCTATCCCTTTAATAATAGAATGTGGTTGTAGTTCTCAGTAAACACAGCACCTTCTTTTCCAATTTGCTGAGTCTGCTTCAAATAGGCTTTGGATCAGGTGTTTCATAAGCAGCTTTAAAGAGCTCTTAATATGCTCAACAAATGTACAGACTCACATAGGGAGATGTCATTTACTGAGATAAGAGTGAGTAACAATGTGCAAAGGTACCAGTTGATATGCAGCCATATAAAAATGTATTTCACAGGGAAGCCAGGGCAGGTTGAGGACTTTGCCTCCCCTCCCCCTGCTCCCACACCAACGGCCAGGGAAGAAGCAGCCAGGGCAGGTTGGGGACTTCGCCACCCCTCCCCCTGCACCCCCATCAACACATTGTAATGTAACGTATTGTTTGTAAGCCACCCTGAGTTGCTATGGCGAGTGGGCGGCAATATAAATTTGAACTAATAAATAAATAAATTGCGGAAAATTAAATAAATACAGAAAATTATTTGCCTAGCTTTAACCTTGCTTATGTATGCTTATTGATATAGATGTAAACGCTCACTATACTTATATACTTACACTTATGCATTTAATGTATATTTTTATTATGCATAAAGAATATACAGCCTGCTTCTCAACACAAAGGTTTTTCACATATGATATCAAAGTGTTTTTTATTTCCATATTGGGGAATTTGCATATATATGTCTCTAAGATGGTGTATGTATATAAAACAAATGGATTCAGCCTCTCATGAGTACAATCTATGCTGTCTCTCGATTTGATCTAGGACCTCCCTCAGTGATTTGGAATCAGATCTGACTTTTCCCCAACAATTCCAACTCAAATCCAAACTGAAATATGGAACATTGATTTGCAGTATGAAATCGAAATGACTGTAAATTCTTCATTGTTTGTAGATAGCCATGGAATATGGAGATATGGTATTGCCACAGAAGGTTTAATGGTTCAACTGCTTCTGTTGTCACCAGGAGCCAATTTTTGCTGTCCTACTTATGATGTTCTGAAAAATTGTATTAGATTTTGGAGATACAGTGGAACCGCAGCGTATATAAATAGTAGTAGTAGTAGTAGTAGTAGTAGCAGCAGCAGCAGCAGCAGCAGCAGCAGCAGCAGCAGCAGTAGTAGTAATAATAATAATAATAATAATAATAATAATAATAATAATAATAATAATAATAATAATAATAATAATAATAATAATAATAATAGATGTGTTTTCCGGAACATTTTTTATAGCAAAAATTGCTTTAACCGAATTTCCCATAGGGATTCATTGAATGCAATTTACCATAGAATGCACTGAAAACCAAAAGAATTTAACCAAAACACAGTTTCCCGTAGGAATACATTGAAAACCAATTAATCAATTCTGGAAAAAAAATCTGTAAACCGAACCACTATTTTCTATAGATTTCCTTTTGTTATGCAATTTTTATGTTATCTGAGCCGTATGTTAACCGAGGTTCCACTGTACAGTATATACATGCACTGTAATAAGACTCCAGGAAGATGAGACCCAAAAAGGAATAGTACTGCCATCACAACAGTATTTTGGATTTACATTCATCATTTATTTTCTTCAGAACACAATATTACAATAAATTCAGTTTCTATCTCCATATTTGATGCCTCTCTACAAACAATTTCCATAATAGTAGAAATTAAACAGAGAATATAATTTATCTTACATCTTATAATCATTCCCGTTTATTGATTTAAATTGATTTAATGCCTACTATTATCTCTGAAGGCACAATATATTTCTTCTATGAATATGCTGATGAAATAACAGAAACTAAACCTGGCTGAGAGACATAATGTTCCAGTCTGAACTAATTGTAGCTAATATCTAAAATTCTACAAAATTTTACATGCTACATTCCAACATATGTGGCAAGGTATAAATTAAATAAATAAATTTGCATTCTGCAGTCATGATGCAAACTAGCTATGCTTTCCTAATTCTAGTTTATCTGCCTGAGTTAATATGCTACACTCCTCTGGCATAGCAATTTTTCTGCAATGTTATTTAAAAATCATAGGTCGCTAATTGGATATGGTCCCTAAATCTTAAGTAGAAAGTGTTACATTTGTAACTTTGATTGTTAATCAGTAGACTTCGAAAGTTGTTCAATTCTGCGTAAATCAGTATAGAAGGCCAGTTCCTGAGCCTTGACTATATTCTGCTCTTAGGGTTTTTTTTTCTTTTAGTACTATGTGAACTAGTTCCGTTTCAATCATTTTATTACTACAGTCTTCTGTGGTTATGATGAATAGTTGTGATAATTCCATTACATGAAAGTTTACCATGGGAAGAGAGCCATTTTATTAGACAATGTGAAAACCACTCTCCTGTAATGTGAAATGATGGTATATTTGTGCAGGCCTGTGAAACTCTTACTCATCCATAATGCTGGATGAATAAGAGTCTCAGGTTAAGTCTTCAGGTTATCTCACATGCTGTTATGGGTGAATACTTGCAAATAATTTGACCCCTTATGTAGTGTTCCATATTCTCCAGTGCCTTTCCATGGTAAACCTTCATGCAGCAGAATTTTCAAAACTGCTCACTATAGATGTGCAACACTATAGTAATAAAAACATTGAAGTAGAACTAGTTCACATAATACTAACATAAAAAGTGGACAGCAGGCTGGAAAAAATCAAACTTAAGTCGAATCATAGAATAACTGAGTTGGAAAAGGTCTTCTAGTCATCGAGTCCAACTCCCTACTCAATACAGGAATCCAAATCAAAGCAAATACTGTATTACAGATAGTTGTCCAATTCTCTCGTCTTGAATTCTTCCAGTGTTGGAATGCTCACTGCCTCTCAGGGTAAGTGGTTCCACTGTCGTACTTCTATGTACTTCTATGTTAATACGATTTCTCTAATATTCAGACTATAGCTGGCTTCCTGTAGTTTCAGCTTGTTATTATGCATCCTGTACTCTGAGATGATGAACAGATCCTCCTCTTTCTCTTTATGATTATCTTACAAGTATTTGCAGAATGCTATCATATCATAAAGGTAGTCATTAAAGGAAACAAAAATCCTGCCATAGGTTGCGAACCACTGCTCTATAAAGAACTGAAACCCAAGTAGAAAAATCATTCTGTTTCAAAAAGCCTTTATTGTTCTCAATACAAGGATAAACATTCAAGTGTCTTATATCTTTTATCATTATGGGAACAGCTAAATTGGACAGGCTCTTGGCCAGACCTTTCAAAGAAAACCACACAAAAAAGTGATTAACTTGCCACTATCCTGAACTGAAAGGGACTGCAGTGGCTTAGTGGTTAAGATGCTGAACTTGATGATTGGAAGGTTGGCAGGTCAGCAGTTAGAGACCCTAGTACTGCATGACCGGAGCGAGCTCCTGTTTCTGTCCCATCTCCTGCCAACCTAGCAGTTCGAAAGCAAGAAATTGCAAGTCGATAAATAGGGACCACTTTGGTGGGAAGGTAAACAGCGTTCCATGCATTCCAGTGTCTAGTCATGCCTGCCACATGTCCACGGAAATGTCTTCAGATGCAGACAGCACTGCCTTTTTGGCACTGAACACTGGAGTCGGATACAAATGGCTTTCAAACAAGGGTGACCTTTACATATCCTAACCTGGCTTTCTAGTGAAAGGAGCAAACCAACCTGTTCCCACAGCAATCCAAAACAAGAGGTTAATGCCTATCTGATTTCTCCTTGTCTCAGGATATTGGGGTGTGGGTGGGGAGTGGGGTGAGGAAGGGTCTATGACACCTTTAAAAATGCCCAGTAGATTTAGGCCAATTCAATCTGTGGCCTACTTCAGGAACTGTTCAGCACAGGGGGATAATGCAGTAGTTATCATCTCACTACATTCAGGGCATATTTTGCATGATGCATTGAAAACAAGGGCTAAAACAGTGCAACTGTGCCATGTAAATTATGGTATCATCAAAAGGCATTATTAATCTTTTTAAATTACATTTAAAACTTCCCCCCTCTCTCTCTTCAGTGATACAGTGTATGTGTGCGCGCACACACAAATACATCATTTTAACTTTGCTAAAATGCACATAACTAAAATGCAAATGAGCTTGGTCTTCTGGATGCAAAATATTCATACTATCTATAGCATTACTGTCCCTTTCAAGGCTTGGATTTTTGTACATTATTACATTGTATCAATCCTTTAATAATAATTATCTGCTGTCACATCAGTTCTGACTCAAGTACTCAAGTGGTTTACTATTCCCTTCTTCTGGGAGTGCTTTAGTTCTGCTTGCTCAAGTATGTACAAGCTAGTTCTTCTCCATAAACAAACTGTCTGTACTTTATACAAAGAAAAGGGAAAGAGAAAAGGCCACCAATTGAATAAGCCAGCTTTTTAGTGACACTGATAACTTAGACAAGGAAGAAAACAGAGAAAATAAAGAAACATTTGATATCTAAACATAACATTTCTTCATAAAAAAAGAAGAAAAATAATTCACACACACAAATTCTGTAACATGTAATATTTTCATTTTTCAAACCACACAAAAAACAATGGAAGAAAAAGTCTAGGAATTCTCTATAGATGATGGACATACTGGAAGCTTCCTCATTGAGAACCATTTGATATGTTGCTTTTTTACAGGAGACTCCCCCCCCCACACACACACACACAGATAGATGTTATAGCTGTTTTGGAGTAGCGGTGCTGTATTTTGGGGAGCATGTACATCAAGGGTTCCCGACCTTTTCATGCCACTGGCCTGACCACGCACCCTGGACAGCTGAGTGGGCCTGACCATGCCCCCAAAAAGGAGGTGCATTTATGATAGCCATAAATGCGCCCACTTCGTTGTTTACAACAGGAGTGGACATGTTTACGCATGCATGGACATGTTTAGTGGCTGATGTAAATGCACCCACTTCCACTTCTGGGAGTGGTGAGGGCAGCCGCAGGCCATATGAAATGGTGCTGTGGGCCGGGTCTGGCCCATGGGCCATAGGTTGGAAACCCCTGATGTACGTGGACTTGGAAGTCAGGAAAGTCAGCAACTTTCCACTATGCATATATACCCAGAAGACAATTACATCATTAAGTGAATGTTGTAATGCTTTTCTGTGTAGAAAACATAGTATATGCAATTACTCCTGAATGCCAGCCGTTATGGAATAATATTTGCTCAGTAGTCATATGTGCCAGAAAAGTTCAAGATTCTGACCCTAATGTTGACATAATTTGGACTAAATATTATTTAACAGTTTTGGCCATATCAGCCCTCCTCCCAACCAGTGCCTTGTTTACAAGTGTGAAGTGGTTCAGATTTTCAGAAGCAATATTCACCAGGAATTGAATAGAAGATTAACTTGTATTCCTGTGAAAATGGCTCTATAATGTATGCAAAGTTAGGTATGTAAAAAATTGTATCAAATGAAATATCTGTCTAAAGGTTTGGCAAAAGCCATATTTTTCCTGGTCAAGAATGTTTTACATTCACATCTGCAGAGTCATGATGTTAATATCCTGCATCATTTGGCTGAAATATTTAACTTCCCCAGAATTCCTCTCAACAAAACATAATACCATGCTGAAATTCCACTAGTACAAAAAAGGAGAAAATATATGGAAACAAATTTTCCTTTAAAAAAATGCCCATACATTTCAGGAAATAATCCAGCCAAGATTAAGCACATGCAAGTCTCACCAGTTTCAGTGGAAGAATAAAGCACATTTTTCCCTCACTGAAGCATGTTTACCAAGTTCTAAGATAATCTGCTATCAATTTTTTGCATTTTCTTCTGAAAAGCATGAAGGAAACAAGACTAAACAAGATATGGTCTCAGACTAGTTAAGATCCAGCAGGTCTGATATGCTGTCCATCAATGAACTCCTCTAAGTATTTACATAAATTAGTCCAGTGGTGGGCTCCAAAAAATTTTACTACCACACTGTGGATGTGGTATGGTGGGCGTGGCCAAGGGGAAAGTCCTGCGTTGCACCTGAATTAGGTCTACTTTATTTCAAAACTTGGATGGGTGGGGCCAGCCAGAATTTCCGCTACTGGTTCTGATGAACTGGTTTGAACCCACCACTGGATTAGTCCCAATGTGTTCAGTGCAGTTAATTCCATAGTAAGTGCATTTGGAATTGAGGGCCAAGATGGAATCTCAGCATCCAGTCTAGTTAATTTTAAAGACCAGTTTAACAAGTTAGCCTGTAGCTACGTTAAATACTAAGTTATTTAGATCTATTCAATTAACTTCTGAACATTCAGAGTTTTGAAAACCAGAAATATTAGAATATAGATCTAGATATTGGAACATAACTATGTGACTTTGTTCTTTTATGATTTATTATGCATAATACAAGATGGGTAAAAGTAAAACAGAATATTATGTGTTTCAGCTAGTTTTATTTCCAAGATATACAATATACTGGTAGAGATGTCCGTATCTTATAAATATATGAGGATTGGCTTTAGTATTCAGAGCAGAGAAATCTAAAGACATCCTCAGTTGTAGTTGTCACTCTACCTGAAAGTCACTGTAAGTTGGAGCAAATTGTGACTTCTCTCCATTTACTTCCAAGGCTGCACAAACAAAGAATTCTTATTCTATTTTCTTCTCAGTACTATAATGGTAGAGAGGAGCTTGGGGTACTCTGACAGTCAGCATTAGAGAGAAGCCACAATGGTGGAGCAGAAGGAATGACGGGAAGGACAGTTGTGGAAAGTAGATATATAGCGCAATCTTATACATGTTTCTCCCAGGTAAGGATATAAAAGATTGCAGCCTTTTAAAAGCTGATATGGAAGAAATGGAATCTTACTAGACAATACTGTCTTTCAGTGACATGGCTGCAAGAATAATAAACAAAGAACATATATGTACAGCGCCAGTTTAAACAGATCATGAGTCTGCCAAGTATTACAGTACTATTAGGAAAGATCACCTTGTGAGTAAACAGTTCACAGCAATGTATTTGACAGTACATTTGCTCACATCATTTAAGCACTTGGGACCCAAATCACCTGAATTTAATCATGATTATGTCCCATTGAATTCAATGGAACAAGTTAGTGATAAAGTAATTAATTTGAGTCCTGTTACAATTTAAGTTGAGTCCCACTGCAGTTTGCAAGATAAGAACAGAACTATGTTCTATTCTTTGTCTTCTCTGACAACATAACATCCAACCATTTTATAAGCATTAAAACCACGGGTTTGATGCAACAATTGTTTCATGACATCTTAGAAATAGATATTGCTTAAACCATGATTTGTTCATTTTTTCAATTAAAGACTTTACTTTAAAACACTTTTCTCCTCAGATAAAGGATTAATTTGAAAAGGATACTTCATTAATTAAATAATGCAGTTTGTTAAAGAGAGACTAACACTTTCTAGAATTACCATAAATGAAATTTTATATTAGGAAGACTCCCTAATTAAGAAATTATTATATAATGGCAGATGTTAATTTCAACAAATGAAGAGGTAGGTGTATTTCCACACAATGGGAAGTTGCAACAGACATGGCAGGAAAAAAGGAGGAATTTAGTATTCCAGCAAAATCTAATTTTAGAGACTACAAACAAAACTATGATTTTTTTAAGAAGGGCAAGAAAAATCCATGTTTTAATCGGGAGGATTATTATTTTCTTGACATTTCTGACAGAATCTGATGAAGATACAACAGTTTTTCAAAGAAAAATATTTGCTCCAAAATGTCAGTTGCATCCTAGGTTACCTGTAATATTAACCCCTGGAGAGAGAGCTTTATGCTATTTCAGCAGTTATTTCTTACATTAACAACACCCTTGGTCTAAAATTTTACACAGATCAAGAAAGTCTTAATAATTACATAATTACAATGAAAATTTTAGGTTAAAACAATCTTCATAAATAACATTTTCTATCTGTTCAAAAGCCTAAAGGTCAATTGGTATAGATAGGGTAATGCTTCTTTCTCTTTTACAACCAAATTGGAGATTCTTCACTGCCAACCATGGTTAAGGCCTGGATCAAGTTACTCTCCTTTTGCTTTCTTCTGCTTCTTTCCATTTTCCACAACTAAGCCATTTTCTGGTTTACTTATACTATTTGCCACAACACCGTTGCTAATCTTGCCATTCTTTACTGACTCCTTGGGCATCTTGTATGTCCGATAGTAGAAGTTACCAAATAGGAAAATGAAAGTGATAGAATAGGAGATGACACCGTAGTGCATCCACCTAGGAAAGGGGCACTCAATATAAATGGACATGGCTGTGTGACCAAGAGTGAGGTGGAATTGCATCTGAAAGATAAAAAAAACAACACAGTGTCAAAGGCCCTGATGAGTATGCTTTGACCATATTGTATTTCATTTTATAACCAGAGCCTGAAAATAATGTATTTCACAAGGAAAAATGTTACCTGTAAGCAGTGGTGGGATTCAGCAGGTTTGCCCCAGTTTGCCAGAGCTGGTAGCAGAAATTCTGGCTGGCCCTGCCCATCCAAATTTTGAAATAAAGTACAGTAGTCCTAATTCAGGTGGAACACAGGACTTTCCCCCTAGCCACACCCACCATACCATGTCCACAAAGAAGGTAGTAAAATTTTAAAAATCCCACCACTGCCTGTAAGATATTATTTTGGGGAGTAAGCAAGGCCATAATGACCTTGTTTTACAAAGACCATAATTAGGACTAATGTATACTATTTACTCATTACTTTTTCTAGTTTCTATGTGTTTGTGCATATTCTTGGTACATTTTGAGATGATTTTCTTTACAAGTTAGACCAGTTTCTTGCTTAGAATCATAGTTCTTTCTCCCCAAAGGAAAAGTACACTCTGTAAATGCTGCTTATAATTAGAGAAAACTGATTTAATATACTCATAATGAAAAATTCAACAAAAGCTAAATTTAAGCTTCCATGCTTTATTTTACTACTGTAAAATATTTCATTACTTTGATACATAATTTAAGAACAGCTGAGGATAGACAGAAACGATCTTAACCAGAAAACCCTGAAATCTGTGATCTACATAAAGTGGGGCTCCTTCAGCTCTTCAAGTACTCTTCCCATCAGTAATATGTCCAAGGATCACTGTGGGAGTTATAGTACAAAACAAAACAAAACAACAAGAAGCACTGTGGCACCTTAAAGACTAATTTGCTGATTTGCATGTCTTTCTCCTGAACCAAACAACCTCAGACACCCATCCTGGGTCTCTATACCAGAAATGTATAAATGTATACCATGATAGCCACTCTTATGTCTGATGAAGTGATGCCACACAGTGTTTCTTGTCTTTTTTGTTTTGTTTGCTCTCTGATATGCTTGCACAGACTAATATGGCCACCACTTCAAAAACTTAAAAGATTAAGAACATCAACTTTAAATTTAAAAGGCTCAGAGAGTATTATAAAAAGCAAAAGAATAAAGACACTGTTAATGATTGTAAACATGATTGCAGCCATCATATTTAAGAAATGTGATTTCAAAATGAATAAAATGAGAAAAGATAATAAAGACAGATTTGTAATGTTCATAAAGTGTAATAGAAGAAGTATATACCTTATAGCATGTTAGTTTTTTTAAAACAAAGTGTTTTGATTGACTGATTGTTTGTTTGATTTCTATCCCACCCTGTTGACCACTAGGCCATTTGAGGTAGTGAACAAACATAACTAAAAGCATAAAAACAACCAAAGAATCAAGATAAAATACATCATAAAAACCACAAGTTAAAATATACAACTATAGAAAGCAAGACATAAAACTGCCCAACTGTAAACAATCAGGTAAGATATACCCATGGAGGAAGGAGTGACAGAATATTATAAAATATTTCCCTGGAAAATTTAGTTTTAATGGATTTGCAAACTTCCTGGTTAGGAAGGACCCAGGCAAATGTGATTTGGCAGAGCATTTAGATCATTGGGTCATAATCTTCTGGACCTCCCTCAGGGTGGGAACATGCTGCCAGGGAAGAACGGATGGTCTGGGCCAAATTTTGTTGGAGGAGAAACTTTGCGGAGAACTAAAAAATTGGAAGGGGTTTGTAATAATGGCAGGAGATTTTAATATGGTTGTGATAAAGAAAAAAATTAACTCAGCTGAAGCTAAAAATATATATAACACTGTTAAAGTTTTGAATAGAATAATGAGAATGAAGAAAAGAGATGAAAATAAATTTACAAGTTGAATATGTTAAATTATATATATCTATTATATATAATAATCTGGAGGTAAATAACTTACCAATTGCAGTATGGTTAAGTATCGTTTCCACCAAAGATATTTTTGGATTTTTGGGCCACAGGCAGCTAGTCCATAATACAGATACATAACAACATGTATAAAGGAATTAATTTGAGCTCCAAAAAATGCTGTGAAAGGGAGGTTAAAAAAGAAAGTTGCAACTTAAAAATATTGTAACACACTATTCTCTTTCTTTTACACTAAAGAATTTAAGAGGATTAGAAGAGAATAAGAATTATCTGTATTCTAATAATTATAATAGAAAAAATATTTCCAGTTTCTAATATAAAATATATTAAATATAAAATATAAAATCATTTAAAGTTGTAATTTCCATTTTTTATTTTTTCAAAAGATTTAGTGACATAACATACCAGTTTCCAATAAATTCTTACTAAAGGCAAATCTCCCCCATGATTTATTAGCTGTTTTTCTTTTTCTTTTCTTTTCAATATTACTTTTAAGACTGTTATATTTTAAATTTCATTCAAATGTTTTTACTTTCAAGAACATAAAGACCTTACATATTTGAAAGATGTGTTCTCTGCTTTTTAATATGCCTTTTTAAAGCTAAAAGCCCATATATTTTAAAAAAATATTTGAGACATTCTCTTGCATATTTTATTGTACTTGTTATGCATTTAAGTTTTTGAGCCTGACATTTTATAACAAACTAGTATCTTTTCTAAAGAACTGATTTATGTTTTAAACATTAATTTGTATTTTTTTTCATTTTATGTTCCTTTAATTTGGATTGAATTCTGACTTAAGCATTTGTCTGCAATTTAAGATTATCCTTTATAATTTTTAACCATTTGTGCCTAAAGTAATTCACGATTGTAAGATGATATAAATACTCATGGATATTTCACAACGTGAAATAATTTGTGTCTATGTAACATAGAAGCAATGTAGATAAATAAAACTAGTAGAAACAGACAAGCTAATGTTGCCCTGAATTATTCTAACAAAGAAAAGTACTTTTACTTTGAGACATGAATTTTGATATGATTGGAAATGGTTATCTGAGTTCCTTCTGGATCCCTTAATCTCTTACTGGACCCCTTTATTTCTTATCCCTATAAATCAGGGGTTCCCAACATTTTCAAGCCAGGGGCCAGGTCACCTGCTCTCACTCCACTTCGAGGGCCAGATGGCCATTTTTCCCTGCCTGCATGATGGGGTTGCCATTTTCCCCAACAGCTTCAAAGTGGTAGCCATTTTGTTTCTTGAATGCCCTTGGAGGGGTGGGGGCCCACATGAAATGGGGCTGCAGGCTGGATCCAGCCTGCTCTGCTGTATTTGCATTTGTAGGTGTTGAGGGAGACGTTAATCAGTCTAATGTGATTAGAATTTTGTAGCTTCAGTATGTCATAACACAACATACAATAGTACCTTGTATAAAGTTATGGCTTGGTTCCACAAGTCATAATGTTATCTGGTTTTTAATGTTGTGCGATGCTTTGATTGCACAACGTTAAAAAAAAGCCCCATGTCCTTTCAGAAGAGGAAAGGGAACTTGGGGGGGATCTGGTTTGCTTGGGGAGGGAACACACGTTCCCTCCCCAAGCAAACTGATGGTCCCAGCGTGGGATTGTCCTTTGCATGTGAAGGGAACACACATTTCCTTCGCAAGCAAAGTGTGATCAGTGCCCCAACCCAAGCACTGATCCCTTGCTGCCATCAGCACTGGGGTTGGGGAAAAGAATGGGCTTAGCCATCCGGGGGATGGGGGCATTTTGAAGACAGGCTTGGGATCCATTTCCCAGCCTCTCTCCAGAAGCTCCCCTCTCCCCCCCACCTGGATGGCTAAGCCCCTTAGCAAGCCAGGCCGGGGCGGGGGTGTTTCTGAAAAGAAGCTGGGAAAACTTTTCCCCAGCTTCCTTTCAGAAACCTCAATCTGGACTGCTAAGGGGCTTAATGATCCAGGCCGGGGGTGGGGGTGGGGGAGCATTCTGAAGAGAGGCTTGGGACCCTTTTCCCAGCTTCTCTCCAGAAGTCCCTCCCCTGCCTGGATGGTTAAGCCCCTTAGCAAGCCAGGCAGGGGTCCCCAAACTCCCCCACAGCCCCAGCGATCAATTGATGGGACTGTGGAGGAGGTCGGGGACAGCTTTAGGATGGAGTGGCTGGAGGTGCCTTTCACCCCCACCCACTCCAATCCTAAAGCAGGCAGCCCACCTGCGCTCCCTGTTTTGGGATCAGGGTGGCTGGGGGTGGAAGGCACCCTCAGCCACTCTGGATCCCAAAGCAGAGAGCCCGAGCAGGCTATCTGCTTTAGGATGGGGTGGCTGGAGGTGCCTTCCACACCCAGCTACCCCAATCCCAAAGCAGAGAGCTCGTAGCACCGGTTTGGCTGGGGAGGGGATAACAGTCGTGCCAGATCTCCCCCCAACCAAACTGGGGTCTAAGCCTCAGTAGATCTCTGCCGCAAAGCCCACAGGCTGGTCTCTAGCCCTGCGGGCTTTGGGGCAGAGATCAACATCGAGGCATTTGAGGCAAACAATTGCATCACACAACACTATTTTAATGTTGTGCAATGCAAATGTTTGCCTCAAATTCCCCAACGTTATCCGATTCTAGCATTTTCCAGGGCAATCGTTATCCGAGGTATTACTGTATTTGATTATTATAATGTGAAAAATATTCACACAATATTTCCACCTCTTATTCTGTACCTAGAAAGGTAAACAACACTACTTACCTTGTCCTCCTGCAACCCATTTTACACCAATCCACCACAAAGTAAACATTGTGTAATGGTGATATACATGTAGAAAACTGATTTGATTAAATTTCTTTCTTAAGATGAAAAATACTGTATCCAGGTACTCAATTCCTTTCGATATAAAGTACCACCATAAAGCCCCAGCTATCTGTAACACAGAAACAAGAATGTAAGAAATCACAATGTGTCAGACTAATGCACTATATACTGTAGTTCAGTATTCTGCTGTTATGGCAATTTGAACTATTGATTCAGTGGTCTTGAGATCTGATTATCTACCACCATACATTGTTTTCAGCGGTAGGGCTATATACAGTGAACATGATCTCTCAAATTAATGTTTATTCATAGTGGTTTTAAAAAGTGAATGAAAGATCTCCTCTTTCTGGAATCCTGGAATTAGGCCCTTGAAGTTTTCTGTTACACTGCTTTTAAGCAGTGTAACCAGTGGTGGGATGTCAAAAATTTTACTACCCCACCGTGATGTCATCACAGTGTGGGCGGAGCTAACATCATGATGTCATGTCATGGGCGGAGCCAAAGAAAAAAATACAAAATAATAAAAATAGGGAGCTTCAGGCTATAGGGATCTTCAGGCTAGCAGCTTCTCTTCCTCCTCCCCATTTGGGAGGACTGCAAGGAGGCCATGCATATGTGCCAAGTACTAGGTGTGCATGCACACCAAGTGCTTGGCATGCATGCACAGTGGGGGAACCAGTGAAAAGGTAAGCCCTGAAGGTGGTTCCCCCCAAAAGCTGCTACAGGTTCTCTGGGACACTGGGAAAAGTTACTACCGGTTCTGGAGAACTGGTGAGAACCTGTTACATCCCATCACTGAGTGTAACCATTCTGCATATGTTTGTGTGTTTGTATGTGTATGAAGAGAGAGCGGGAGAGAATTCATTTAGGACCTTGAGATTACAGCACACAAAGAACTGTTAATATGAAAGATATCATCAATGCTTCTCAGCTCAAAATAGATATTTGAGCAAGACCTAGAGCTTACATATAAGTAGGATCCTTTTCAGCATTGTTCCTGTGCATGTGATAAAGCAAAGATGGAGGGTGTGAGATTTGACAATCTCTTCTAAACATGCACAAACCCATAGGCTGAAATGTCTGTTGGCTACACACAGCTTGTGTCTCAGAAGAACATCATCATCATCATCATCATCATCATCATCATTTAGACTTATACCTCGCCCCACTCGCATACAGCAACTCTGGGTAGCTTACAGGAATGCAAAATATACATTTACACAATAATAATAACATCATACATAGATCACAGGTAAACACCCCAAATACAATAAATGCACAGTAATACAATATATATAATTTAGTACAACATATCTAAATCAAATTATAAGAACAACATATAATAATACTATAAAAATTATATAATATCAATCCAACAAGTACAATCCTCGACATAGAGAAGATACCATGTTACAAAACCAATTTTAACAATACAATTAAATAACCATTCTACCGAGCCCAAAATTAGTCCAAGGGGTGGCTACCACAAATAAATCGCATCACCCATTGCCGTGGCGGCCTTTAGAGCCCGAGGCCAGGGCCGGTTGCTGAGGTGACTCCTCAGCCTGCTGCAGAAGCCTCTTGAGTGGGGCAGCAAGGAAGTCCTGTGTTTCAGCAGTTCTTAAAGCCCCAGCCCGGGCTGGTCCCAGGAACAGGTGGAAAAGCGTCCTGGGGCCGGTTGCCGAGGTGACCCCTCAGCCTGTTGCAGTAATCTTACCATTGTGAAATTAAATGTGAATCTCCAGACCACCACCCCCCCGTCCCCAACTTCTGCCGAAGAAAGTGAGTCAGACTTTTCCAGAGTCTTTGGAATTGGGTGGCAGTACAAAGAATAAATAAATAAATGCATACATACTGTACATACATATGTTTAAGGTACGCCTCTACAAAGCAGACCAAAACTTGAACTTGAAAAGATACTTAATTTTTATGTGCAAACTTATTTATTAGTTATTTTTAAATATATAAATAATGTTTGGAAAAGAAATATGAAAGCCATAAAAGATTTTAAAAACTGTAAATATAAGCTATTCCTTAATGCCTTTCCCATCCAATGTCATCTATTACAGATTAACAAACTCCCCAAATGGTACTATTTGATAAGATCCCCCAAAACATCTTAGAAGGCACAAAAGATGAAAAAGCACACAGCATTTTCATTAATACAAATGGCCATGTGAAAAGATCATACAGGTACTGTATTTGTTAAAACATTTGCATTTAGAAAAAGAAAATGTGCATACAAAGCAAACCCTCACAATACCAATAAAGCAGAAGTTTCGAGGTTGTAGACATGTCAGTCCATTGCTGTAAAATCAAGAAAGAGTGATGCTGAATTATGAATACTAATAAATTTTATTTGGCATAACCTTTTGTCTCATGATGTAAGCTGCAGTCCATGAAAACCTATGCCTAATAAAACATGTGGCTCTTTTTTTTAAATCCACCCTTGCTTTAAATTTTACACAAACATCATAGACACCATCTTAATAATGTTTTTTAAGTATTGATGAGCTCTCTTCTTTGTCCCAGTTCCTGCCAACCTATCAGTTCGGAAGCAAAAAACTGCAAGTAGATAAATAGGGACCACTTAGGTGGGAAGGTAAACAGCATTCTGTGCACTCCAGTGTCTAGTCATGCCTGTCACATGACCACAGAAACGTCTGCAGAAGCAGACAGTGTTGGCTCTTCGGCTTTGAAACAGAGATGAGCACTAAACCCTAGAGTTGGATACAACTGGCTTTTGAGCAAGGGAAACCTTTAACTTTACTAGTAGTGATACATGTCTAACTCTTCCATACATCTCGCAAAGTTTTTTTCTGTGTGTTTGAGAGTCTTAATTTTTTCCCTGTCCCGCTGTATGTGAATTTGTTAAAATTTCAAAGAAGCCAAACCAGACAAGAAACAAAACAAACATTTGACAAAATTAAAGACAACCTTAAAGACTACTTCCTAATATTTTGATGTGAGTTTTCGTGACTCAAGTCCACTTCCTCAGACAAATTAAAATATAGTAGTTAGTCTTTAAGTTGGCAAATAAAGGTCTTTTTTAAAAAACAACAACAACTTTTTTTTTTGTCTGATATGCCCGCACGGACTAACACTTCAAAACATAGAAGCCAATTTTACCACATATCACCATAATGGAGGACAAAAGAAGACTTTGGCCAAAATCCTGTTGATATAAATTTATAATATATATTACCTCATATATCAAACATATTCAACAGTAGAAATTATTCTTATAGTCTTGTATTTGTTGAGTCTGTTGTCCAAGTGCTAACTACAGACAGGCAAATTGAGAAGCCCTAATGGTTCTTTAGCAGCACTTGAGATAGAGAACTGTTGTCTGTATGAGACAACACCTGGCTTCTGTCACCAATATCACGATTGTACAGTTGATTAGAATGTGGTCCCACCTCCACCATACCAAGAAATGTCATGTGGTGGAGGAAGGGCAAAATGGCCATCTGGCCCCTGAAGCTGTCTGAGGGAGCATGACCCGGCCCCTGGCTTGAAAAGGTTGAGAACTCCTGTTATAGTACAACAGAACTGAGTATAATCTGGAGAAAAGCTGGCTAAACAGCTCATGTGGCAATAAAGGACCAGGCTGAGGGCAGGGTGAACGCTTATTGTTCGTTTTGGTTTTTCTCCCTCACGGTAACTGAGTATGCAGGAAGATGTTGGCAGCAGCTGCAACAGTTCCCCAGTGTTCCAGCTTGGTCTTGTACCTATAACAACTGTAGTCTGAACAGGGTGTGTGGAGGAAGGAGAAAGGATTTAAGGAGTGTCACATTTTGTACTGCTGCTCCATTGGTCTGTCTCTGTAGATGAGGTGTATAGTGAAAAATGGTGAGAGACAAGCAGTAAGAATGATCACCTAGACCAGTGGTGTCCAGCCTTGGCACTCCAGGTATTCTTAGACTTCAATTCCCAGAAGCCCTGATCAGCAGGAGTGCTGACTTGGGCTTTTGGTAATTGAAATCCAAAAACACCTGGAGTGCCAAGGTTGGCCATCACTGTCCCAGGCAATTGCCAGCAAAGAGGGAGGAGAGGACAGGGTTTATGCTGGGCAACTCTGATGGTGGGTAGTGAGAAGGCAGCTGAATTTATTATAGATGGCCCAAATGAAACAGAACGCTAAGCAAAGTAACGAGTAATCTGTTGAGGTACAGTTTAAAGATAATGTTCCCAATCCTCCTGTTAAGATCAGTTCGGGGTATCAGGCACTAGGCATAGAGTATTTTCAGTACTGACTCCAACCACTGGAATTCCCTCACAAGGGATCTGATTGGCCCAGGTTTTAAAATCTAACCTCTTCTGAATAACTTTTAATTGAGACATTTTTCATGCTGAAGATTTACAAAATGCCTAGGTCTGATAATTTAACTTCTGTTTTTCGGTTTTGATAATTATTAAAATTGTATTACTTATTGTTACAGAAGGGAAAACCCAGTAGCTTGTTTTATGTGATTATATTATGTCATGTAATATTTCATACATTGCATACTCATATTATTATTCTAATCAACTTACTTGTACTAATAACACACATCACAGTCTATAACACACACACACACACACACACACACACACACACACACACACACACACACACACACACACACACACACACACACACACACACACACCATGATTATTTTTCTTCTGCCATGGCTGAGAAGAGAATTGGGAAAAGTTCAGATGGAGAGATTAGTGCTAGAGCAGACCTTCACCTTATTGCTGGGTTAATAACTGAGTGAATAGGGAGAAGGCTGGAGGGAAACCCAATTTTGTGTTGTAAGAGTGTATGAACACATCAAAGCCCTGACTATTTCCCCCTTAAATAGTCATGTTCTAACATTCTCAGGCTGGCATTAATAAGATCACTAAAGAGATAATCTATGGACCAGTCCAAGATCCATCTATGGTGGGGAATGGAGAGCATGCTATAATATAAAATTGGAACTACTCTACAAGGAGCCTAACATTGTTGTACTGAATCTTTAGAGCAGTGGTGCCCAAACTAAGGCCTCGGGTCTGGGTGTGGCCCCTGATGTCAATTCATCCGGCCCACAAAGCCCTCGTCGCTCCTGGAAGCAAAAGTAAAACGCTCCCATATGGGCGCATTTTACTTCTGCTTCCAGGAGCGATGAGGGCTTTGTGGGCCAGATGAATTGGCATCAGGGGCTGCACCCGGCCCCCGGGCCTTAGTGACCAGCTCCCTGAACCACATGATCAGCCCACGCCCCAAAACGTTTGGGCAGCCCTGCTTTAGAGGAAGGTCTAACACAAATGAAATACAGTGGTTTGATTCTTCCCATGGCTATTGTTTCTCTCTACTTTGTTCGTACCAAATACTGTTTACTGTCAGCCTTATGAGATACTATCACCTGCATATGCATGCGTGTGTGGCTGTGGAACCAGAGGTTGGGATTTTGAGTCAAGCTGTACCACTTGGGAGAAGAGCCTGCCTGTGTGCCATGGCCAAACTGCACAGTACCAGGATGTCCCCAGAAAAAGGGAATGGCAAACCACTTCTGAGTACTTTATAGCTAGAAAACCATGGAAAGAGTCACTATAAGTGAGAATTATTATTATATAATTAAAGAATCTGAAGCATGTGGTGCAATGGGAAAGAAGAGAGAAGATGAAGGAAAGAGACACACCTATAGTGCTAGGAGTTCCCACGTATAAAGGTAGCTGCATGTTGCTCAATGTGTAGCACTCTCTGCCTTGGGCCAGATAGTCAGATATTAACACCCACATCAAGGTTTGTGCTCACACCCTCTAATGACAGCTATAATACTGCAAACATTTTGAAAAGTGCTGGGCTGATGAAGACATTTGGGAGAAGATAAAAAGATCAACTTCATTTATATTTGGTCCAAGACAGCGTGTACAGTATTTAAAGAAGAGAATGAACATAATGAAAGTAAACCCATGAAAATGTATGTACTGTCTAAAAATCTATGACAAAAAATAGAACTCATATAACAAAACTAATATTGTCATCAAGCCATTTGCCACTGTTATTCTCTCTCTAGCTTTTGTTGTTGTTCAGTCGCATAGTTGAGTGCAACTCTTTGTGACGCCATGGACCATTGCACACTAGGGACTCCTATCCTCCTCAACCCTCCCAGTTTTGTGCTCATTGCGCCAACAATAACATCTAGCCATCTCATTCTAGGGTACTCTCAAAATTCTCCTCCAACACCACTCTTCAAAGGAGTCTATTCTTCTGCGGTCAGCTTTCTTTATGGTCCAGCTCTCACAACCATACATTACTACCAGAAATACCATTCCTTTGACTATGTGGACATTTGTTTGCAAGGTGATGTCTCTACTTTTAACTATGTTCCCCAGGTTTATCATAGCTTGTCTCCCAAGAATCAGTCATCTTTTTATTTCATGGCTGCAGGCTCCATCTGCAGTGATCTTGGATCCTAAGCATATAAAGTCTGTCACTGCTTCTACTTCCTCCCCATCTATTTTCCAGGGTCTGATAGGGGCTGTTGCCATTATCTTGGTTTTCTTGATGTAGAGTCTCAAGCCAGCTTTTGCACTCTCTTCTTTCAACCAAAGCAAGAGCTTCTTTAGGTCTTCTTCAGCACCTCAGCAGTTATTATCATCTGCATATATCAAATTGTTGATGTTTCTCCCAGCAATTTTAATTCCAACTTGTGATTTATCCAGCCCTGCATTGCACATTATGTCCTCTGTATATAAGTTAAATAAGCAAGGTGACAAAATACAAACTTGTCTTACTCCTTTTCCTACTCCAAACCACTCTGTCATTCCGTATCCTGTCCTAACTGTTGCTTCTTGACTCATGTACAGATTTCTCAAGAGGCATATAAGGTGTTCTGGTATTCTGCTCTCTTTAATTACTTGCCACATTTTATTGTGACCTACACAGTCAAATGCCATGGTGTAGTCAATGAAACAGAAGTAGACTTGTTTCTGGTATTCCTTTGTTTTCTCTATAGCTATAGTTCACTTTTAAAAAAAGAAAATTTAAAAGATTTGGGGAAATTCGTTTCTTTTCTGTGCCGATCAAACCCTGGACTACCAAAATGAAGCCACTTTCTTGGCTTTGTCATTAGCCAAACTTAAGTCCTCATCGGTGCATGTCTCTGGCAGTAATGGGCAGACCAGGAAATGAGCCAGATTCTGTATCTCTCCACATTCACACAGTGTGTTGTTTTCCAAATTAAGACAGAAGTCTGTCTGAAGACTGAATTTATTAAAACTTCATTTTAAAAAAATAAGTATGCCTAAGGCTGCATTTATGCATTTGGGATTAAGGCCATATGCATATGCCGACAATTACTTCTAAATAAATATGTTTGGGATTGAGCTACATTCTACATTTCAATACTGGGACATGAAATCATTCCACATTTAATTAATGCAACTCTGTCTGTTCAAAATCATGATAAGAGAAGATGTTAATTTTCTAAACTAAACTCTCTAAAGCTATAAATTAGAGTTTTCACTGTGATCAGAATGATAAACCATACTAAAATGGAATAGCAGCTATTTCCTAACTTCGAAAGAATGATTAAAAGAAAAGAGGTGTATGATACACTAACTGCCTTTCTTGCATGACATGGTGGCATTGCATTAGGAGGCAGAAGTGGAAAGTAAAATTAAATATACAGTAAAACCTTGAGTTACAAATAAAATCAGTTCCATTGCCTTGTTCGTAAGTCGAATTTGTTCGTAACTTGAGGAATTTCCATTTGGATAAAGAACCCCCCCTCCAAAAATCAAAATGGGTCCCGCCACCCTCCAAAAATCAATCAAACCATCCAAAAACAGCAGCAGCATTGAAAGGAAAGCATGCATAAGCAAAAAATACTGTTCCTTGCCTTAAAGAAGCTTTGAAAATGGACAGAAAACTCAGAAAAATCTAGCAAGAAACAGCAATGGGCACCCATTTTGGCACCAAAGCTCCACATAAAGAAATCACTCCAAACACTCTACTGCCACCTACAGGGCTCAGAAAGGCTGCATGTATGCAATGCATTGTGGGGAATCAGATTATGTAGACTGAAGCAAACCCTTAGTGGAAATGGCATTTTTTTTTTGCTCCACTGGAGGCAACACAGAAGAAAAATAATTAATTCGTAAATCGGAGCATGTTCATAACTCGAGGCATGGATTTCAGTGCAGAACCGATTCGTAAGTCGAATTATTTATAAGTAGGGGTATTCATAAATTGGGGTTTTACTGTACTATTTTCTAAAAAGTTCCTAATGACATGCATGTGTGACCCTACTTGAGTAAAGATTTGATTTCTCAGGTTGATAACATCAAATGCATAGCACTTCATATTGACAGGGAACTAATTTCTAAATCAACATTCAGGCGATACTCTTAATAGGCTAACCAAAACTATACATGCTTTTGAGAATATTATGTCTTTCTGGTTGTGAACTTCTTTTAATCATTCAGCTATGAAGGATTTGATCAGCCACAACTTCTATGATTAAATGTTCCTAGTTCTAAAAGGATCTCTCTATGCAACTGCACTAGATGAACATAATTTTTTAAATATCTTTGCTACCTAATAATAATAATAATAATAATAATAATAATAATAATAATAATAATAATAATAATAATAATAATAATAATAATAATAATAATAATAATAATAATAATAATAATAATAATAATAATAATAATAATAATAATAATAATAAACTCACATTTACTACCCCGCCCCAATCGGGTATACCTGACTCTGGGCGGCTTACAACATGAAATTGACATCACAAGTAAATCTAATATAGTAATGGTATTTAAAATCTTAAAACCTTAAAATTTATAAAAATATTAAAACAGTGCCGCAAATAAAAACAAAGGCAAGAGGGGTGGCTGTCCCTTAAATAAGCCAACCTATATGGGATCCCGTGTTACTGGGTCCCCATACATGCTCCGCCAGCCAGGTCTTTAAGCCTTTTTGAAAAGGTAAGAGTTCTGCCTGTAGGCGCAGTTCCGTTGGGAGAAGGTTCCACAGGGCCGGGGCAAACACAGAGAAGGCCCTCTTCCTAGTGCTAGAGAGATGAGCCTCCCTAGCCGATGGGATAACAAGAGAGACCCTCCGATCCGCCCTGGTGGGACGGACAGACGTTCTTAGGGTGACGCGGTCTCTTAAGTATCCTGGCCCACTACCATATAGGGCTTTAAAGGTAATGACCAGCACCTTGAATTGCACCCGGAGACATACTGGCAACCAGTGCAGCTCCCAGAGCAGTGGTGTGGCACGAGCATAACGCCCGCACCCCATCACTACCCGGGCCGCTGCATTTTGGACCAGCTGCAGTTTCCGGATGGTCACCAAGGGCAGCCCCATGTAGAGGGCATTACAGTAATCAAGTCTGGAGGTGACCAAAGCATGTGTGACCATGAGCAAGGCGTCCCAGTCTAGGAGGGGGCGTAACTGGCGTATTACACGAAGTTGTGCAAAAGCCCTCCTGGCCACGGCTGCCACCTGTTCTTCGAACAGTAGTCGTGAGTCCAGGAGGACCCCCAAGTTACGCACCGGGTCTGTCTGGGGCAGAGCTGCCCCATCCAGAACCAAAGCTAGTAACTCCCGAGATAACACAGGGCCCCTCACCCATAGCCACTCAATCTTGCCGGGATTCAGCTGTAGCCCGTTGTCCCCCATCCAGACCTTGACAGCCTCCAGGCACCTGGAAAGGACTTCCACCGCACCGCTTGGGTCCCCACGGGCCGAGATGTACAACTGGGTATCATCTGCATACTGATGATACCTCACCCCGTGGGAACGGATGATCTCTCCCAGAGGCTTCATGTAGATGTTAAATAGGAGAGGAGAGAGTACCGAGCCCTGAGGCACCCCATATTGCAGGGGCCTAGGGCTAGACTTCTCACCCTCCAACCATACAGACTGGGTCCGGCCCCTCAGAAATGAGGAAAACCAGGACAGCACAGTGCCCTGGATCCCCAGTCCTTGGAGCCTTCCCAGCAGGATACCATGGTCGACGGTATCGAAAGCCGCTGAAAGGTCGAGAAGAGCCAGGACAGATGGATGACCTCCATCCCACTCTCTCCAGAGATCATCCACGGTTTCTGTCCCATATCCGGGAATGAATCCTGACTGAAAAGGGTCCAGATAAATAGTTTTCTAGTACTGAGACAAGGCTTAAATTAGTCAGAAAATAGTCACAACTTGAATAGCTGCTTCTCTTGGTGTCTGCATTAGAGTTGCACCAAGAGGTGGCTAACCGATGAGGTACTGGAATAAATCTCAGTTACATTGTTTTCGATTGTATTGTTACATCTTACTGTTATTTTTGCTGTGTGTTGTTCTGCCCCGTTGCACTGCTGTATACAATTGTTATATTTTACTGTATCACATCGTATTATATTGTCTATTATATTGTTGATGTTGTGAGCCGCCCTGAGTCGGTTTTCACCGAGTAGGGCGGAATATAAATCGAAGAAATGAAATGAAATATGTTATTCACACAGGAACTATTTTATATGCAGCACACAGATATGGCTATACCAGGGGTTCTCATCCTATGGCCCGTGGGCTGGCCCTGGCCCAAGGCGCCAAATCATCCAACCCGTGCTACCACTGCCAGCGGCCACATTTACGACAGCTGTAAACATGCCCACAGCTTTCAGAGACATGTTTATGGCAGCCACTGACACATTTTACTGCAGCGTTTACGACAGGTGGAACCACCAGTCTGGACCACTCAACTGTCTGAGAAAGCGTGACCCATCTTCCAACTTAAAAAGGTTGAGAACCCCTAGGCAATACATTTGAAAGGTGAGGAATAATGTGTATGGGCAATGTGTTTTGGTTATCTTCTTTCAATAAAATATTTGGAAAAGCCGCCTCAGGATGTGTATGTTGTTTGTGTTTTAAAATTCTTGTCTGTGGGACACACTGCTGGATTGTGGCACTGTACTGCAGACATTACATGTGGGGTCAGACGCCGCTGACTAGTTGACTAGAATCTTCATGGAGTTAAATCAACACATTAAAACAAGAACCGGGGGGGGGGGGGGGGACAAATGCTAGCTTTGTTGATTTTGTTCTGTTCTTCTCTTCCAAATATATATAAAAAATGTAGATAGTTATAGTAGAACACTTTAAGAGTCAGAGTTATTTATTATTAAAAATATGCCACCTGTAATATTAAAACTTCTAAAAATGAAAAAAGATGACAAAAGTTCCTTGATCCAAATATAATCATTGAATATTCATGCCATCAACCAGTCAACTGAGAGTAGGATTCTAATATATGCCTACTACCGTGTTTCACTGAAAATAAGACACTGTCTTATATTTATTTTTCCTCAAGAAGACACACTATGGCTTATTTTCAGGTGATGTATTATTTTTATTACACCACTGGCTGTCCTTCTTTTTTACCTCTCTTTGCCGGGATGCTGCATAGCCATGCCTATCACTGTCTTATTTTCAGGGTATGGCTTATATTGCGCAACTGCTGAGAAATCCTGCTATGGCTTATTTTAGGGGTATGTCTTATTTTGGGGAAAAACAGGGTAAATACCAGGGCCTTCACCAAATTGTTGATCCTCCCTTCCATTCTGCAGCCCCTGCTCTCTGAAAGCCTATTTAAGAACTGGGAAACTCTTTGGATCAGGCGTTTATGGTAATGTCATGGAAGGGTACCGCAAGAGGGTTTTAGGAATAAAGTTCCAGCTCTACTCATGTTGAAGCTAGATTTGTAACACCAATGCAAAGACTAAAGTTACAACTCCTAGAATCCTCTAGCCAAGTTGACCATGTATCAATCTGATCTCTTTTCAGGTTTTGTCATCTGATACAGAAGTACACCATTGGTGGTATTCCCAGATTTCCCAGCCCAAAGCATACTACCAAGTCTTTGACATGAGTACCCAAGATGAGTATCTTTTGTAAATAATCTTTTTATTTTCTAATACAAGGGATAGGAAGAGTATGGTTTATTCCTACTGGGGACTGTGCACAGTCAACATTCATTGTGCTCCTTAATGAACGTATGTTGCATAGCAGCAATGGCTTGTCAGTTGTGCCTTTTGCCTTGATGATGGTAATCTGTACATACCTTCAAGGATTGTTCCTGAACTGTTGCTAAGTGGAAATTCTGCTTCTTTATGCAACATGCAGAAGGTATTTGGGGAGGGAGTCTGATTCAGGGCACGCAACTAACTTTGGTGTCATATTTCTTTTTAAAAGAACCGTAAGAAATACAAGAAGCTTCCTTATACTGATTCAGATCATTGATCCATCTTGATGTTCCACAGCTCTCCAAGGCTTCACACAGCTGTTTTCCCAGCTCTTCATGGAGATCCCAGGAACTCAGTATGTGGCTTCCTGCATGCAAAGGCGGGTGGTGGTTTGAGCTATGGTCTCTTCCCAAGCAGGATAAGGGACCTTGAGGGTTTCCTCTGTAGAATTAGTACCTGGATTTCAGATGCAGCAGTCACTTCATTATATGGTGACAGTCTTCTCAGCAATACCAAACAATGTCAAGAGCAATGAGATCACTTGTATGTTCATGATTTATTTCTAAATATATGTCTTTACATATACCTGAGCATATGTAAAATGTGCCTTTTCTGCCCTGTTTTTGGTGAAATGCTTGCTTTTCTTTTGATGACACATAGTCATCACAGGGAAACTGATGCAGTAGATCAGGGGTGCCCAAACTACGGCCCACAGGCAGGATCCGGCCCCCAACACCAATTCATCCAGCCCATGAAGCCCTCATCGCTCCCAGAAGTGGAAGTAAAATGCACCCAACACGGCACGTTTTACTTCTACTTCCGGGGGCCACAAGGGCTTCACAAGCTGGATGAATTGGCATTGAGGCTGGATCTGGCCAGTGGACCATAGTGACAGGCCCCCTGAACCACATGACTGGCCCACGGCCTGAAAAATTTGGGCATGCCTACAGTAGATTAACACTCTGAAAGGTACTTTTATATAGCTGGTTTATTTACTGATACGTGAAATTAAGTACTCACCCTGACTTCATATTCATTATCAGAATAATCCACGCTTTGACAAATATAACTGTATCCTCGAGCAGTTGATGCGAGAAAGAGCTGAAAATATTAAATACACAAATTAATTTCTTGTAAATCTTTTTACTTGTATTCTCGAAAGTAGTCACTGGTTTAAAAGCAATAGCTTACAGCAGTATTTGAAAAATAATAATGGCAAAACAGAGTAGGGAGGACACAGGCTTCTAATAAAGCTTCTGGTTCTACCCTCTCCTTTTCACCATGTCCCTTCTTCTCCTAAAGCAGGGGTGGCCAAACTTTTTGGGCCACGGGCTGGTCACATGGTTCAGTGGGTTGGTCATGTGGTTCCTCCCACTGGTAGTGGAAGTAAAAGATGCCCATGCATGTGCAAAATGCTGCTGTAAATGCACCCACGGTTGCCATAAACGTGTTTACGACAGCTGCAGGTGCATTTGCAGCAGCATTTTGTGCATGCCCAAGTGTGTTTTACTTCAATTTCCGAGAGCAACAAGGGCAGCATGGGGCCAGATGATTTGGTGTCATGGGCCGGATCCAGCCCATGGGTCATAGTTTAGCCACCCCTGCCTTAGGAGAAGAAGCGACATGGTGAAAAGGAAAGGGTACCCCTGTCCTAAAGTGACAGTTCCATGTCACATATGTTGTATGACATGGTAAACTATTCATTCCAGACACACACTCTTCCACATCTCACCTTAGAGCAGGGGCGAACGATTTCCAGAAATCTAAGGGCTGTCTCTCATCACCCCTAAAATGAATCTGGGGCCTGTAGCTCCTGGCAGCCTTCTCATTCTTTATATCAGGGGTAGCCAACCTTGGTGCTCCAGCTGTTCTTGAACTTCAATTACCCAAAGGCCTGATCAGCAGGTGTACTGACTTGAGCTTTTGGTAATTGAAATCAAAGAACACCTGGAGCACCAAGATTGACCACCCCTGCTCTATATCCTTAACACCCACTTTCTTTAGTATGAATAGAATTTTAGCAAGATTAAATTGATTAATGCCATACCATGAGGCACATTCTTGGTCTGAACTGATCAGTCAGTCAGGAATTATATTGATCAGATCAGATATTATATTGGTTAAAGCAGTTCATTCAGTGGTGGGATTCAGCAGGTTAACCCCAGTTCGCCAGAACTGGTAGCAGAAATTCCGGCTGGCCCTGCCCACCCGAGTTTTGAAATAGTCCTAATTTGGGTGCAATGCAGGGCTCTCCCCAGGGGGTTTAATGTGAGTGATAGACCATAGTTTTGTTTTCCCCTGAAGGTGGGTGAGCTTGAGATGCCCAGCTGTCTATCTTTAGGTCACTGCTTCCAAGGAAGATTAACAGGGGACAGAGCAATTGCTGTGGGACACATTCCCTAAATCTGGGACTTACCTGTGATTGCCCCACCATGGTTATGGCCCTGATCTTGAGAAGAAGAAAGTGGGATGTATAGTCCATCACTATTGGGGGACTTGTGCTTAAATTATTTTGCTCATTTCTATTGTGATAGATCATTTTAAATGTCAGCCAACTATCCCCCTTACATAGTAGGTGATCATTACCTGGACAGTACTGGCACTTGGGTGAGCTATCTGGAAAGAGGGAGCCTTGTCTTCTCCAGCTCCAAGTGTTAGGGCTATTAAATTTTATTGTACTCATAATTACCCATATCAATGTGAACTTCCTTCTGCCTCTAAAATACAGTGGTACCTCGCTTAAAGAGCATAATGCATTCCACATGATTGCTCTTTAAGTGAGTTTGCTCTTTAAGCAAAGCACCATTATAAGTGACTAATTGTGACTTCTGGCACGGGGAGGGGGGATTGTGAACCCCGATTTATTTGTTAAGCGAGTTTTTGGTTGGTTTTATTTGTTAAGCGAAGCGACCATTCAGAGAAAATTCTGCTCTTTAAGCGAGTTAGTCTCTAAGCAAGGCGCTCTTTATGCGAGGTTTTACTGTATTTTTTCCCCACAGTAATTGTATATATTTCTCAAAATGAACTGTCAGCAATAATATCAAGAGAAATACCCAGTATAAGCAATCTGAAAACTAACTGGAATGCTTCATTATATGAATTCACTATACTGTATGAATTATATGAGTACCTAAAATACCCCTGTCACTTAAAACCATATTAGCATATTTGCCCTCCCAACTCCTGGGAATGCATTAATTACTATTCAACAAGTGGGGGATTTAATTTTAACAGCTGTATTCATTAAGTAGTATGGGTAAACTGAATGCATTTTAATTTATTTTAACATTGGTTCTACTTATAAAAGATTTAGAAAAGAAAAAAACTTAGAGAAAATAAATAATTGCAAAAGCAAATATATTTAGCTGAAAGCTCAATTTCCGTATTCCAAGATGATCTCTTTGCTTGTGTGTATTAAAAGAAAATCCTCTAAATATATTTCAATATCTAGTATTTCCATCAAAGTTTGGTGTTAATCCTGGAGTTTTCTTTCCCCATTTTTAATGCTCCAGGCTTGTACATCCAGGTGTAGATTTGCCTGGGGCTCAGCAGCTTAAAAATGCTGTGCTGAGACAGACATGCATTTGTTTTTCATTGTGTGAAGAAGTAGCTTGATTGAGTCCTACCCATCATTTCCGAGAAACAAGAATTACTCTCCCAACGGGTTATGTAAATATTCTAAGAAACAAATCACAAAACATTCCCTGCCTTTTAATTGACTATGATGTCATAAATTACATGCTGGAGAATTCAAACATGTATTGCAAAGTTGTCCACCTTATCAAGAATGGATATGAAAAACAATTTTATTACTGTCTGCTCACCTAACTAGTTCTTCTAGATGAAACCCTGCCAGGAATAGTGTCATCCAGTTTTTTTTTACAGATGAGCTTCAGAAGAATGTGAGGTACATAAAGCCAAATTCCAGTTAAAATGACTCCAATGCAAAATTATATAGAATCAAGTTTTAATTTTCTTCCAAAGTGTACTACAGTAATACCTCAGATAACGACAGCATCGGATAATGCTAAAATCGGATAACGATCTGTTAGCGTTATCCGATACAGTCCTTCGTAGTAGCAGGGTGGCTGGAAAGGTGAACGGGGTTCTCCATTCAGCTTCCCAGCCACCCTGCAGCTATGGAAGCAGGGGTGAGGGGGCTGGAAAGCTGATGGGGGGCTCCCCCGTCGGCTTCCCCAGCCACCCCACAGCTGCGGAGGCAAGGGTGGCTGGCTAGGGAAGCCGACAGGGAGTCCCCGTCAGCTTCCCCAGCCACCCTGCAGCTGTAGATGGGGTCCTCTGATCTCGTTGGAGCAGCCAGGGAAGTCAGAGAGCCCAAAATTGGTTTTAAAAAAAACACGTCCTTTTATTTTACTCATTTCAGGCTCTCTCACCTCCCTGCTTGCTCTAGGGAAATCAGAGGTCCCGATCTAAGCTGTTTCTGGGCTTCCCCGACGTCCTCGGCAAGTGCAACAAGCCAAAACGTCAGGGTTCGAACCCTGACATTTTGGCTTGCTCCACTGGCTGGGGACGTTGGGGAAACCCAGAAACAGCTTAGATCAGGTCCTCTGATCTCCCTGGACCCGGCAGGGGGGTCAGGGAGCCCAAAATGGGTAAAAAAATGATGTTTTTTTTTTTACCAATTTTGGGCTCCCTGACCACCCCCTGCCGGGTCCAGGGAGGTGGGAAGACCCAATCCAAGCTGTTTCCAAAGTTCCCCCACCCTCCTGAAGGCTGTAACAAGCCAAAACGTCAGGATTTGAATCCTGACGTTTTGGCTTGTTGCAGCCTCCAGGAGGGTGAGAGAACTTCAAAAATAGCTCTAGGGAGGTCGGGAGACCCGATGCGCGCTAATTTTGAAGTTCCCCCAGCCTCCTGGAGGTTGCAACAAGCCAAAACGTCAGGATTCGAATCCTGACGTTTTGGCTTGTTACAGCCTTCAGGAGGCTGGGGGAAGTTTGGAAACAGCTTGGATCAGGTCTTTCCACCTCCTTGGACCCGGCGGGGGGGGGTCAGGGAGCCCAAAATGGGTAAAGAAAGTCTGTTTTTCAAACCCATTTTGGGCTCCCTGACCCCCCTCCCAGGTCCAGGGAGGTGGGAAGACCCAATCCAAGCTGTTTCCAAACTTCCCCCACCTTCCTGGAGGCTGCAGCAATCCAAAACATCAGGATTCAAATCCCGACGTTCTGGCTTGCTGCAGTCTCCAGGGAAACAGGGCTTTTTTTAACATTGTGTGATCAATGCATCGCACAACGTTAAAAACTGGATAACGATGAGATTTGTGGAACCAAGTCTCATCGTTATCCGAGGTACTACTGTATTTCAAATAAGGAAGAAAATCAATAAAGTACAGTACAAATATAACTGTTACCTTTTTTTATTTTATTTTTTGCTCAGTTGAGAAAGGTTCCCTACTGGAAAAAACAGAATATCATAACAGATTTTCACACAAAAAGAGAAAACCACCTTGTCAGAAAACAACATCTTTTTCCTAATGCTCACAAAGCTTGATTAAGTTGTAGTTTCAAATAGGCCACAGAAAAAATCTTTTGTCTTCTCTGAGCCTCAAGGCTGTGTCACAGACAGCATGTTTTTCAGTGTCAGTGTACCCGTGTTATCTTTCTAAGTTCCTGGATGTTTTGACTAAACAGAGAACATTCTCTGTTCATTCTCCGTGTGCACGTGTGTAAACAACTATTTTTTTGAGAAAGTTTTCTCTGTTACTTCATTGGCTAAAGCTAAACCACCTGACTGCAAATTCTCCATTTTGGAGAGAAGAAGGAGTTCGTCTCTGCTTCTTCATGGATTAAGACCTGTTTTTGATTAGAGAGCTTTTGTTTCTGGTTCTCTATGGGCTAACATCCTTAGCCTATGAGCTATGCATTTTTGCTCCTTAAAAATGTTTACCTAGATTACCTAAAAGATCTTGGACTGTGTATTGGACTGACTTATGCTACTGACTTTTATTTCTTATGAACCTGATCAATAAATCTTCATCATTTTTCTGAACAACTTGTCTTCATTGGACTAAAAGGGTAAGAGCAGCATTGCATTTCACACACACACATCTTTGAACACGCTACCAAATTAAAACCCCTTTTGGCTGATAAGCTATAACTCTGTTTGATTGCCGTCCAGCCCGTCCTATGTTTGTGTTTTGGTTTAGGGGGTTTACCAGAAGTGAGGGGGCCGGCTGGTACGTGACACACCTCCTGTTTCAGATCCCAGGACCAACTATGCTTTTTTGTGGCTTTTAGAGCATATTTGCTATTTTGCAATTGCTAAGCTTCTGAAACTTAATTACAAAAGATAAGTGACTCCAGGAAGAATTGGAAAGAATACTTCCCCCTCAGTCCATAGGAATATTGAGTCAATGGAGTCCTGCTTTGCACTGTTTTGAAGACAACCCTAATTTTAATCAAAATCAAATGCAAAAATATATTCAAAAATTCAAATTACATTCACCTCTCAGAACACACATAAAATTGTTCAAATAATTTAAGTCACAAACGGATTGTTCTATGGTTCAGCTGAAAGTATGACTCATGGCTAGCATATTATATGGGATGCAATCCTAAATGCACTTACAGTAAAACCTGGGATAACGCTAAAACTTGGTTCCACAAGTCTTGGTGTTATCTGATTTTTAGTGTTATCCGATGCATGTTAAAATCCTATGGGATGCATCGGATAACGTTAAAGCTCTATAGAGATACATTGTAACCGCACAGGCTTTAGCGGTTGTTATCCGATGCATCCCATAGGACCTTAACGTTATTCGATGCAATTGTCCCCCCCCCCCCCGATTACTTGACGTTATGAGATTTTAGCATTATCTGATGCAAATGTTATCTGAGGTATTACTGTATTTAGGAGTAATGTCCACTAAACTAAGCGGGACCGTGCTTTTCAAAAGACATGAAGAGGACTGCACACACACTCACATGCACACAGATACATGCACATAAAAGTGAAACACAATTACCTCTTTGAAAATGTAGAAGTTGAGTAGAACCATTCCAAAGTTGTAAGAAACCAATAAGGAACGCAACTGAAAAGGCTCCCTTGAATTCATCCATTTGGGGCCAAGCCAAACAATGAGGAGGTACACAGTGCTTATAGCCATGGTGGGAAACGGAGACGACATCAAGGGCCAGTTATCCACACGTTTATCTAGGGGAAAGCAGATGCAAAATGATTGAAAATATGTTTTCAAATTACATTTTAAAAACCAGCTTCAGCTAAATGGGTAGGACTCGTAACAAAATGGGTAGGCACCCTCCTCAGAGCTACTGTGAAGTGCAATAGCAGTGTTAATACCACCCCTGAATGTTTCAGATCTGAGCCCTTTTCTGTGGAGGCTCATTTCACTGTTACTATGCTTCAGAAACCAGTTCTCTTGTACAACACCTTTGTACAAATGGTTAGCAGGGCCGGATTTTCCTATAGGCTAACTAAGCTTCAGCCTAGGGTCTCAAGATCAAGAGGGGCCTATATATTGATATATATCACAGTAATGATGTATTTTATTATATCTCATGTAATTTACAAACTTAAAAATGGGAAATGAAAGGGCCACATAAGTGGAATAGCCTAGGGCCTCTTTTCATGTAAATCCGGCCCTGATGGTTAGTAAAAAGATTTTAAAAAGATTTTCCGAGCTTGATTTTTGTTTTGTTTGTTAGTTAGAATATTTGTGCCAACATTGGAAAGTTTCAACTTAAGAAGTTCTTACTAACTAAAATACACCCATACAAATAAAGGCAACCCAATAAAAACACCAACAGAAGGAAGTTCAACCCTCCCCCAAGTTATGGTTTTAATCACTTCTTGTATCTTCTGGACAGTGGAAAAATATTGATATTTTAAGCATATAATGGGATACGTTAGGAATAAGTTTCCATTTTTGGCATATGTTTTGGGTTTGGAAAGTATTCAGAATACAAAGCAAACTGAGTGAATTCGTTAGTTTCTGAACTGGAATCCTGAAATGGGTCTTGAATCAAACTGGACCTCTCTGAAATGATGAGTATTGCTTTGGCACTCCAGAGATTTAAAAAGCTGAATTATCTGTGTGATTTGCCTGCTTTTCTTTTCTTTTTTGCATTTACATGCCAGACAACTGACTGGATGCCTGTGTGCATGACGGTTGTGCCACTATGCAGGATTTGAGTGGACTGGGTCATAGTACCATTAAGAGTAAGACCTAAGCTATCACCCCTCCCGTGTTTTAAAATTAATTTTTTAATGGCAGATTTTAACTTTTATTTTAGCAGCATGTTTTCTTTCTTTTTCTTTCTTTCTTTTCTTTCTTTCTCCTCATCATCATATGGCTATGTTCCACTTGGTCTCCCCTTGGTCAGCCGGTGGTCTGATGGTCAGAGCACTGATTTGGTTGGGGTGAGGGTGCGCATGCCCGATATCTCCCCAACCAAACCGGTGCTCTGAGCCTGAGTAGATCTCTGCTTCAGCCCTGCGGGCTTTGGGGCAGAGATCAGCTTTGGGGAATTTGAGGCAAACACTTGCATTGCACAATATTATCTTAATGTTGTGTGGTGCAAATGTTTGCCTCAAATTCCCCAACGTTATCCGGTTTTAGTGTTGTCCAGGACAAACGCTAACTGGGGTATTACTGTAGATGTGTTTACACACTTTATTTAGAATTAACTCTAATTACTGCAAAAGGTGGATATAGCTGAAGATCTCAATCTCCCCTATGTCACATGGTGTGAATGTGGAGAGACACAGAGTGTGGACCATTTGCTGGTCTGCTGATTGCTGCCAGAGACATGCACCAATGAGGAGTTGTGTTTGGGTAATGACAAGGCCAGGAAAGTGGCTTCATTTTGGCAGTCCAGGGTTTGATCAGGACACGAAAGAAGAAAAAGACTGCAAAATAATTTTTAAAAGTATCTTTACCTAGTCCAGACAGTGAACGACAGGACTTGCCCCTTCTACCTCATATCCACCCTATGTCTCATGTCCCTTGTCTGTGGATGTCCAGTACGAAGGAGTCCAACATTAATATTTTAGTCTTCATTTTGTTTCTGTTCATTACTCCAATGCTGTGTTGACATCTGCCTTGTTAACTTTTGCAATTTAACTGTTTTTTCTTCTTGTTATTTAACTGAAGAGCAATATAAAAATGTCTACAAAATGAAGGGAGGTTGTTTCTGCTCTTGTTGTGGGCCATTAAGTCTCTGCTGACTTATGACAACCTTGTCAATTAGTGGCCTCCAAAAGTTCCTGTCACTAGCACCTTGTTTAATTCTTGCTAACTTACAACTTCCTTTCTTGAGCTAATCAATCATATATTTGACCTTTAACTTTTGCTGATATTCTTAACTTTTTGAGTCTTCTTATGATGTGTTCAGTACACAATAGCCTCAGATCAATTATTTTTGCTTCTAAAGTTCAGGCATGATTTGGTTTAGCACAGTGGTTCCCCACATGGGGCACATGCCCCACCGGAGGACTTCAATTCCTAGAAGCCTAAGTCAGTACATTGGCTGATCATTGCTCTGGGGAATTGACTTAGGCTTCTGGGAATCGAAGTCCAAAAACCAAAGGTTGGGAAACACTGGTTTAGCATCAACTTATTTTTTTTAAGGTACAGTACTGTAGTTTGTTGTTTCAATAAGCTCTCCTCTAAGAACCACATTTCAAATGAATAGATTGTTTTACTGTTGGCTTTCTTCACTGTCCATCTTGATTCCTATGTAGGGGTCAAAAATCAACTGAGTGTTTTAGGTTCCTAGGAGTTAAAATTTTCATACTTAAGCCCTAGGGAAATGTTTCTCCCCCATCTATACTGGAAAGAATAAATCTCTATAATTTGCAACTGAAACAGAAATGATATTTCCTTATCTCCAGACAGAGTTGCTGCTCTTTAGGAAAGGAGTGAAGACCTGGCTGGCAGGGCATGTGTGGGGAGTGAGACAGACGGCCAACTCAGTCGCGTGGCTCTTTTAAATATTCCACCTTTCTCCTCTGTGTTTTTAACTTGAATTTTAATTTTTAATTCTAATTTAATTTTATGCTGATTTCTTACTTGATTGTATGTATGTATTTTAATTGTTTTTAGTTGTAAAGCCGCCCTGAGTCTTTGGAGGAGGGTGGGGTACAAATGAAATGAAATAAATAAAATAAAATAAAATAAAATAAGTTTTGTTATTCTTATGTGCTGTCAAGTCAGAACTGATTTATAGCCTCATTGATAGGGCTTTCAAGGCAAGTGAGATATTTAAATAGTGGTTTTACCAGTTCCATGCACTCAGTGAGCTTCCAGTGCTAAATGGAGATTTGAACATAAGCCTCCTGAATCTTAGTTCATCACTCTATCCATGAATGAACACTATCCATCACACCAAAATGGGTATCTATTCCTTATCTTGAGAGGTATCAAAGTTGAGGAGTATTATACAAGTGTTGATTTTGATCCTTTTCGTCCACATGAAGAATATGACATAGGTGTGAGGAGGAAAATGTCCACTGGGAAAATAGGAAGGTTCACAATGGTAGCCATTCACAAATACATTTTTCCTAATATATTCCTTAACAAATGATAGATAAAGGTAAAAGTTTCCCTTGCTTGAAAGCAAGTCATATCCAACTCCAGTGGAAATATTCAAATAGCCAATGGTGGATCTATGAATATAGAAGGAATCAGAACTAATGTTCTACAATATGAATTGTCCAATGAAACCAAAATCAATACTGTAAGTGAAGTTCTAGATGTTCCTGATTTGCAATGCAACATGTTAAGTGCTTCAGATAACAAAGGGGTTTCTGTAATATTGGAAAGGGGAAGTAGATAGCATAGAAAAATAATGAAGTATATTTTCAAGCCCCTAAAACAAATGGTGTCTACAAACTGAGCCTTTTAACTCACCATAGTACATAACATAGCACAAGCCCACAAAGAGGACAATAGCAGCCTGGAGCTTCAGTACTATTGCTTTGCACAAAGAGATTCAAAGGCATTTATTGAGCTGCAGAATCCCAACCTTGCCACAGGTATCAAGATAAATACATGTGATGTAAATAGCACAGCTAGGTGCATAAGCTGCATCACAGAAAATGGTGTTAGGCCCTCATTCCCACTCAGGACTGAGAGAAGGAGCATCAAGGTGTTTGATGTAATACACAGTGACTTCTGTGGATCATTTCATCTGTCACCACAAGGACACAACATACATGTTTAATGTTTGTGGATGGATTTTCAAGGTATTGTGTCACCTACCTACTGAAGGGGAAGAGTGAGACAATGACATCCTCAAGAAGTATGTGGCTGCAGTCAACAAAAAGTTTGAAAAGGAACTCAAAGCATTTCAGATGGACAATGGGGGTGAGTATCTTATGCAGCACACACCAGCCTTCCTGAAGGAACAAGACATTTTGCACAGGAAGAGTGTCACACATACTGTACTCCTGAGGAGAATGAAACAGTTGTAAAAAAACTAAAATCTCTTTTAGAGATGACAAAATGCATGCTAGTAGATGCAGGGCTGCCAACATACTTTGAGGTAATGTAATCATTACTACAATGTATCTCCAGAACAGACTTCCCACCAAAGGCACCAGAAAAATACAATTTGAATTATGGTTTGGGAGAGGAACAAGACATTAGAGTAGGTGTTTGCAACCTATGGCCCATGGGCTGGCCCCTGCCCATGGCACCATTCCACCACCATCACTGGAAGCAGAAGTGGATGCATTTATGACAGCCATAAATGCACCCATGGCTGTAGTAAATGTGCCACAAATGTGCCCATGACAGCTACGGATGCGTTTTTGGCAGCGTTTATGGTAGGAGAAACCACCAATCCGGCCCGCTCAGCTGTCTGAGTGGGTGTGGTCTGGCCCATGGCACAAAAACTTTAGAATATCTGCATTAGAGTCTTTGGAAACCTGCCATATGCCTACATGCCAAAATAGAAACGACACAAACCGGACTCTACAATGAAACATGCTATTTTACCTTGCTGTGTCCCTGGAAGCAAAGGCTACAAAACAATGGATTTAAAAATAGGTGAAGATGGCATCATGTATGTGGTTCACTTTGATGAATAAAAGAGTGCTGACAAGATTGGGACTGTGTTAGATGCCTTTGAATAGCAAGACCATTATAACGAACCTCTCCTAGATACAGCATTGATGATGCCTTCACAACCTGAGCCAAAGAAAGATTGATTATTGTAATGTTCTCCGTATAAGGCTACTCCTGAAGCGGGTACAGAAACTTCAACGGTTCCAGAATGCTGCCACAAGACTGATTTCGGGAACACAATATGATCATATGGAAACATGGAATCACTGAGTTGGAAGGGGACTTTTAGGCCATCCAGTCCAAATCCAAAACAAACCAGATGTGACAGATGGTAGTCCAGTTCTCTCTTGAATGCTTCTAGTGTTGGAGCGCTCACCACCAATTATATGGTGAGATTCAAGGTGTTCTGTGCCATATTGAAGATGCTTGTACTAATGTACAAAGCCCAGTGAAGTTGGGATGGTGTTACCTAATGGAGTTACCCTCCCATAGAAATACTTCCCATTCTTTGAGGTCCTCTGAAACCATGTTATTATTTATTTGCATTTATTTATTTGCATTTAATATCCCGCCCCAATCGGGCGGACCCGACTCTGGGCGGCTTACAGCATAGCTCGTAATATATATGGCCTTAAAATTCATAAGAAATTCATAAAAAATTTAAAACATTGAACAGTGAAAACGGATAAAAACCCATAATAACAGCTACCAGATGGGGGCGGATGGCTGCTCTTAAATTAGCCATCCTGGATGGGAACCTGCATTGCTATGTTGCCTCTAGAAAAGCCAGAAAAGGTGATACTTGGGAAAGGGTCTTCTTTTTGGTGGCTCCCTCTGCCTGGAATGAATTCCTGAGTGAGATCTGTCAGGCAACGTCTCTTCAGACATATAAGAAACTATTAAAGGCCCATTTATTTAAAGAAGCCTTTGGGGGCTGAACCAAGTTACTCAGACATGAAAGGAGAAATTGAAAAATATGTTGTTGCAACAAGGTTTCAAGCAATGTAATGCAGGTCAATGCTTGTATACCAGAAGCAGAAAATAAAATTTAAGTTTTATTCTTGCTTATACTGATTACCTAACTGTGGTTACTCAAAGGGTACAGGACTACAAAGGGATTGGATACAATCTTGGAAATGGAAATAAAAGAATTAAACGATGCAACATATTTAGACATTCCAATTGAAATGTAGGTTGATGGTTCATATCTGCTGAACCAGAAAAAAAAGATTATTGATCTTATGGGGACACAAGACCTCCAAAATGCCTACACCCAAGCAACAGACACTATGTAAGGCTAGGAGGACAGTGAATCTCTGCTAACTAAACAATAGCAAGTACAATACAGCTACAGAAAAGCTTTTGTAAACTGCTAAACCTGCCATAGCTACTGCTGTTGGGGATAGTGAGTAGAAAAGTTAGTTCACCCACACACTGTGACTGGACAGCTGTCAAAAGGAACTATGAGCTTTAACCTAAACCTGCCAGCCAGCAGATACCCAACTTTGTAATGTTTGAGATCTTTGAGATCCCCTCAGACTGTGCTGTTGAGGGCAGCTGCCCCTAGAAAAGCCAGAAAAAGTGATATTTGAAAAAGGGTCTTCTTGGTGGTGGCTCTCTGTGCCTGGAATGAATGCAGACTGGGCAGAGGATAGCACTATAAATCCACCAGTGGGTTCCTGTTTATTTATATTGATGGGATTTATTTCATGGACTTCTCATAAACAAGATATAGCTTTGTCCTCACAGAATCAGAATTCATTGTTGCAGCAAAAACATGGAGAGATTTTGGAATAGATAAAGAAATGCCAGGCCAGGCGATGGAGGACAATCATGGCTGTATCAGATTGTGACAGAGTGAGAAGATGAATGCAAATGCCAAATACATTGGAGTGAGGTTTCGCCTGAGAAAGAAGCCATCCAGATGATCTACTGTCCTACTGTAAAGATGACAGCTGATATCCTGACAAAACCTCTAGCGAGAAATGGCTTTGAAAACCTGCAAAGCACAATGGGACTTGAGGGTTCTTGCATGAACACTTGAGAAGAGGTGTTGGGATAATATCCGTATTGCATGCACTAACATTGGGTCCTTTCTCACTCACTTGATTGGTAAAGTTCTTTTCCCACTTTGACGTTTTAGACAAGCCCCCACCCTCTCTTCCTCTTTGTTCTCTTGCTGCCATTGTTTTGCTGATAGCTCTTTTTCTTCTGACATCTGACCAAGCAACAAGCATAGAGGTCCTCTCCATTTCCTGAAGACTACATTTTACCTTTTTGCCCTTCTGGCTGTAACTACAAATGATAACTGTAAGTAAAGATACACTTTTTGATTTTAAATGCTTCTAGAGTGGTTTCATGCAAAGTGCTAGTTTATGTTCAAGAAACAAAAGGGAGTGGGGGATGAAACTGAACTAACCTTTCCACATTACTTGTATTCCTGTTATTGTTTTTTCTGCCTCACATTCTCTTAAGAGCAATAACCAACATTCCCCAATAATATATAATGTTTTAACATATTTTTAATATTTAAATGTTATTGTTTGATTTTAAAATTCTTTTAAATATCTTATGCTTTAAAATTGTTTTTATACTGCTTTTCAACCCATCCTGAGATCCTGTGATATAGTGTGGCTATAAATGTTCAAATAAATAAAATAAACAAATAGTGATATACAGTAAAACCCTGACTTACATATGCCTCGAGTTACATAAAATTCGACTTACATAATGATTTTTGCACTGAAACCATGACCCAATTTACATAACACAATTTCTGTAATAAAGTAGGTAGTAGTAGCAATTTCCTACAAGTTTGCTTTGAGTTATGTAAAAAAATTCATTTTTCCTATGGGATTGCTTCAATTTATATAAATATCATTTTCCTATGGGTTTGCTTTGAGTTAAGTAAAAAATTCACTTTTCCTATGGGTTTGCTTCAAGTTATGTAAAAATTCACTGTTCCTATGGGTTTGCTTCGAGTTAAGTAAAAAAATGGTTTACATAAACAGTTACGGAACAGACTTTTTACGTAAGTAGGGGTTTTACTGTATGTTGATTCACTGTATCTACACTAACTACTGGATTTCAGCCAATATGCAGAAAGGAAGCTCTTTACATACATGTTTTTAAAATTAATGTTCTAACATCCTTATGCTTAAATACTATTTCACAAGTATTGTATTAAAAATTGTTAGCATTCAGTAAAATATTGCTTTTTTAGAAATCTGAAGAAACCTATATGAATGCTCCAGTGAGAAAAGAAATAATGGAAGGTATGCTGAGTGATTCTGACACCTGTTTAGTGCATTGTTAAATATACCAGAATTATAATTTTTTTAAAGAGAAAAGCATAGTTCTAAGAACATTTTCCCCTATTTTTCAATGCATCTGTTCACACAACTAGAGTTTCAAATTTCTTTTCATATCACCACGTAATCAGTTGATATGTAATAAAATATTTCAGTAAAATATTTAATTAACATTTATGAGCTAAAAAATATCTGGCAAAGCAACAAATCTGGCTTACATTCCATTGCTAGAGGTTATACCAGGAAAGGCTGATGTTATCACAGAGGTTCACACATGCAGTAGCTTGAAACATTGTCTCTTGTCAAAAAGATGATGATCTATTCTATTATTAATGATATTTATTCATAATCATAATCATGTAATTGAGTCTAATAGAGTCTGAGCCTAACAGAGATTCAGTTGGCACTGAAGTAGAGAAAAGTTGAGGCAATGACACACAGAGAAGAATTGAAGTGTTTGCCAAACTTGAAACAGGTGCAACAAGAAAAAGCTCAAAGAGAAATTAGCAATGTAAACTCCGTTATTGTAACTACAGTCAAACCTCGCATAAAGAGCACCTTGCTTAAAGAGCGTTTCACTTAAAGAGCAGAATTTTCTATGAATGTTCGCTTCGCTTAACAAATAAAACCAACCAAAAACTCACTTAACAAATAAATTGGGGTTCACAATCCCCCCCGCCCCCAATTGGTCACTTACAATGGTGTTTCGCTTAAGGAGCAAACTCACTTAAGGAGCAATCCTGTGGAACACATTATGCTCTTTAAGCGAGGTACAACTGTATATCCACAGAAGAACTATCAGCTTTAGTTATAACAAGGGAACTTGGATATAAGATTGGTAAATTAAAGAGAACAGCAAAGGACAGAAAACCAAAATGGAAATGTCGTCTCAACCTTAAGCTAAGTAACATCAGGAAAGAGGCAAGTTGGCTGAAAAGTTTGAAAAAAGGGACACTAAAAAATTAAAAAGACTAGAAAGGCTGTAGTGAAAAAATACCAGCTAAATATGGTCATGATTTAAGATCCTTTGGAAATAACTAAACAGTGGATAACTGCACTGGCAAAGAAGATAGAGATATATGAAGCACAAAACAAACAAATTAAGGAAAATAGGTTATTCTAGTCACTTTTCCAAATGCCGGCATTGAGATTATAATAATAACAAAGACAACATATCTCCCAACAAGGAAGAAATTGTAATGTTTTGGCTAGATATATGGAAAAACCAAAATGAAACTATGCAGTTCCAGCTTGAATTGGTGATGTTTGGAGGCATATAAATGCATCAGACATGCAGGAGTTGCCAAGGAGATGATAACAAGACAAATCAAGAATATCAAAAATTGGACCACTCCTAGTAAAGAGGAAATTCATGGGTTATGTTCAAAAGTTTAACCACATTACACCATAGATTAGCAAAACAGTGTAATAGATTGATGTGGATGACTGGATGACATGTGTTCAGATCTTTCAGATTATGAAAGATAAAGATAAAGTTGATTCAAACAATTCTAGACTCATAACCTGCTTACCGACAATATTCAAACTGTTCACGGGTGTATTGGCAAATTGAGTTTATCAATATCTAGCTACGCAGAATCTTATACCAGAAGAACAGATGGGAAATTGTTGAAATTCATGCAGAACAAAGGACCAATTACTTATTGATAAGATGATATTGAGGAACTGTAAAAGAAGGAAAATAAATCTGCATGTTGTTTGGATTGATTATAAAAAGATTTTTTGATAGCCTGCCACATACTTGAATCAATGAAATATTGCAGATTTGTGGAATCAACAACAACATCAGGAGAAGCTTGACAAGAATGATGAAACAATGGAATACAACCCTAATGACAAATTGTACTGACCTGGGAAACATCAAGATCAGGAGATGCATATTTCATGGTGATTCATTATTGCTTTTGCTTTTTGTAATAGTCATGGTACCATTGACAATACTGTTGAATAATACAGAACATGGATATTAAGCACCAAGGACATCAATGAAGATTCTGCACCCGTTAGACCAGGAGTAGGCAACCTACGGCCCATGGGCTAGCTCTGGCCTTCAATCCAGCCGCTGCTGCCATAGGTGGCAGAATCAGCCATGGACTCATTTACAACAGCCATGGGCTCATTTACGTCAGCCATAAATGTGGGGGGACCACCAGTCCAGCACCCCTCAACTGTCTGAGAGGTGTGACCCGGTCCCAGTGATGGGATGTAACAGGTTCGCACCAGTTCTCCAGAACCAGTAGTAACTTTTCCCAGTGTCCCAGAGAACCAGTAGCAGCTTTTGGGGGAACCACCTTCAGGGCTTACCTTTTCACTGGTTCCCCCACTGCACATGCACACCAAGCACATATGCATGGCCTCCTTGCTGTCCCCCAAGCAGGGAGGTGGAAGAGAAGCTGTATTATCCTAGAGAACTGGTTAGGCAAAGACTTAGTACCTAACTTCTTTAACTGTTGAAAAGTTGAAAAGTGCCAAAATAAAGCCATCTTGTGGTGAGTTAATTCTGTAGTTTCTTCCATCTGACCTAGTGTGAGAAAGATTAGGGGTGGGTGGGTCAGTGTTTGGATGGGTGGGTGTATTTTAATGTATTTTTATTTAATTTGTTTAATTTGTTTATGGGTTTGTGTTGTGGGTGGGTGGGTGGGTTGAGGGGTATGTGTGTGTGTGTCTGCTTATTTATTATTATTATTATTATTATTATTATTATTATTATTATTATTATTATTATTATTATTATTATTATTATTATTATTATTATTATTTCCTTTGGCTCAGCCCATGATGTCATGGCATCATGATGTTAGCTCCGCCCACACTGTGATGACATCATGGTGGGTTAGTAAAAATTTTGACATCCCACCACTGCCCAGTCCCCAACTTTAAAAGGATGGTAACCCCTGTCTTAGACTATATAGGAAAACAATGCAGGAAATTGAATCACTTGTTCACACATTCTGAATATTAAGCAATGATATCTCAATGGATTTTGGAATAGAAAAGTGTGCAACTTTAGCAGCAACAAAAGAAAAATTTGTTAAGTCAGAAGGAACAGAGCTGGCAGAGGGAAGAACCATACAGAACCTTGGATATGATGAAATGGGAATTTCACGAGCAAATGACATAAACCATGAAATAGTGAAAAATAAGACTATTATTTATTTATTTATTTATTTATTTATTTATACTTGTATGCCACCCTACTTGCAGAGCAACTCAGGGCGGCTAACGCAGTATCACAGAACAAAATATCAAACACAATAATCCCAACAATAAAACCATGAGCAATCCAGTAAATATTAAAAAATTAAAAAATTAAAAAATTTAAAAGGATTAAGAGAGAGAGGGGTAGTTATTGGATCAGCCAACAGGCCAGGGTTACTGTGTTACTGGCATCCCCATACCTGCCCCGCCAGCCAAGTCTTTACACCTTTTCTAATACAGAGTGTTTAAGGAGAGTAAGAAAAATCCTGAATTTGAGACACAATGGTGGAAATATCATAAAAGCAGTAAGTACCTGTGTGGTGCCAGTGATAAGATATAGTGCTGGCATTGTAGACTGAGCAATGGCTGAGTTGAATGATTTGGACCAGAGAACAAGGAAGTTAATGACTGCAAATCATGCTTTTCACCTGTGAAGTGATGTGAATAGATTATATCTGTTGCGAGAGGCTCATCTAGGGAAGGTATCATCAATACCTAATATATCTGTTGTGGAAAAGAAGAAGGACTAGTTTAATGAAATTGATATATGGGGGATGCACAAATTGAGGACAATCAGCGGGAGAAAATAACAAAATATCGTGATTTGCACATTAAAGTTGAGCATTTATGGAAAAAGAAATCTGTTGTTGTATCCATAGCAAGTGGATCCTTTTGGAGCAATACCTAAAGGATTCCCTAGCTATTTGGAAATGTTGGATTTATTGGACTTGAATATCCTAACTTTATTTTTTTTAAAAAACTTTACTAGGAACCACCTAAATCAGGTGTTCCCAAAATTTTCACACTGTGGGCCGGTCATGTGGTTGAGTGGGCCAGTCGTGTGGTTCCTCCCACCATAAAACACATCCGCAACTGTCATAAACATGTTTTACAGCAGTGTTTACAACAGCTGCAGGCACGTTTACTCATGTGTGGGTGCATTTTATGGCTGTTGTAAATTCACCCACTTCCACTTCTGGGAACAGTGAGGGCAGCCGTGGGCCACATGAAATGGTGTTGCGGGCTGAGGCTGGCCCATGGGCCATAGTTTGGCAATATACTTGGACATTACCTTAACAGTTCTTAGGCCCTTGGTTAGGTCTTGGACTGTCACTTTTATGCCAGTCTTTAGCTGAGAATCTAATTTAATCTAATCTAATTTAATTTATCAATTTCTATGCCGCCCCACTCTAATGTTGGATGATGATGATGATGATGATGATGATGATGATGATGATGATGATGATGATGATGATGATGATGATGATGATGATGATGATAATAATAATAATAATAATAATAATAATAATAATAATAATAATAATAATAATAATAATAATAATAATAATAATAATAATAATGTACTTATCAAGTCAATTCTGACTCATAGAGACCTTTTCTAGGTTTTCCAGAAAGAGAATACTGGTGACACCCTGGGACTGCACAGGTTGCTCAAGGCCACACAGACTGGCTCTTTCCCCAAGAAGCACTGTGGGGAACTGGATTTTCAGAATTTTCTCTGAATGTTCACTTAAGAAATAAAACCAAACAAAAACTTGCTTAACAATTAAATCGGGGTTCACAATCCCCCCCTGCCAGAAATCACAATTTGTCACTTTCAATGATGTTTCGCTTAAAGAGCAAACTCGCTTAAAGAGCAATCCTGTGGAACACATTATGCTCTTTAAGCGAGGTACAACTGTACGTAACTACCAGCAACAAAATGCTGTTTTACAAGGCTTCAACTAGCATCCTCTAAACAACTCCACTCATATTCACTGAACTTTAGAACAAATGGGTGTGGATGTATATGCAGCAGCAGCAGCAATAACAACAAAGTCTTCTCACTTCATGTTATGGACTCACCTGGAATGGAATAACTGCTGTATCTAAATTAAATTATAGCTCCATGGGAGTTCAGCTATATTATTGTAGAGCAAAACAATGTTCTACATGGCAATTTTAAAAATTGGGGCACCCCCAACAAAAAAAAATGTAACGTTGAATCTGGACTTTGGATCAGCACCGAACAGAAGTAATACAGCCTGCTCTTGTTCTGTGCCAAATTTTGGGAATGTGGGCAAAGGGTTTTCAAGTGTTGAATCTGGAGGCATAAAATGTCACTTGTTCTACATATGTGTAAAACAGTTTTACTTTTTAAACAGATCATAACAGATCAAATAAGCTGAAAAGACCAAGCTGGCTTATCTTGAAAGAGAATGTTTGGTCCCAGCTGCTTTTCTTTACTGAGATAAAATCCTGGCTGTGGAGAAAAACAGGATTCCTAATGTGACAATAAGTTGGACCTCTCCTAATGCCCAACAACAATGAGGGGTACCCTCAAAATACATGCCGAAGAACTTTCATGGGAGACTTAAAGACCCTAGAAATTACATGGGAGGATACCGAAGCACTTGCTCAAGACCAAAAATGCTGGAAATCCCTTGCTGCTCAATATGTTACATAGTATGGAAGGATCTAAATCAGGGATTCTCAACCTGCAGTCTGTGGGCTGGATGTGGCCCATGACACCATTTCATGTGCCCCACCAACCACCTCCACCACACCAGGAAGTGCCATGTGGTGGAGGAAGGGCAAAATGGCTGTCTGGCCGTCAGGCCCCCAAAGCTGTCTGAGGGAGCTTGACCGAGCCCCTGGCTTTAAAAAGTTGAGAACTCCTGATCTAAATCTAAGGGACTGAAATACAGTAAAACCTCATATAACGCTAAAACCTGGTTCCACAAGTCTTCGTGTTATATGATTTTTCGTGTTATCTGATCCTCTATGGGATCCATAGAGATACATTGTAACCACACAGGCTTTCGCGGTTGTTATCTGAAGCATCCCATAGGATCTTAATGTTATCTGATGCAATTCTTCCCCCCAGATTCCTTGATGTTATGCGATTTTCGTGTTATTCGATACTAATGTTATATGAGGTATTACTGTATACATCCTTTTAAAAGGCCTTTCAAAAGGGTAAAACAGTGACTGCTATAAACTGCTGAAGAGATTTACCAGCAAAGAACATTCCAAATACTAGATATAATGTTGCAAGTTCACTGAGTTCTGGGACAATAAGAAGTTTTGACTCTGTCACTCAGGACCTATATAGCTGATATTCATGAGGTAAACTTTTAATTGTGTCAGAGCAAAACAGGCAAAGAAAAGAGATTCTGTTTCTGGTAGTAACTTTTTAAATAAAAATATGGTTTTTAAAAGTACAGTATAGAAAACAAATATTCAGAAACTTATTGTTTAAGCTGTGAAATCACTGTTTGGTTGTTTTTTTGCTTTGTGGTTGGGAATGATATTGCTTTATTTGGCAACACCATTGTGCCTA